>VMDO01000018.1:196057-484810 GCA_007922755.1 Pedetes capensis | reverse complement strand
CATGGAACCACAAAAGACCATGTATAGCCAAAACACTTTTAAGCTGCAAATCTAATGCAGGTGGAATCACAATCTCTGACTTCAAACTATACTACAGGGCAGTGGTTGTAAAAACAGCTTGGTACTAGCACAAAAATAGGCCCGAAGACATCTGGAACAGAATAGAAGACCCAGAAATACCTCAACACACCTATAGCCACCTGATTTTCAACAAAGGAGCAAAGCAAGTAAACTGGAAAAAGGACAGCCTCTTCAACAAATGGTGCTGGGAAACATGGTCATCCACATGCAGAAAAATGAAAGCTGACCCCCATCTCTCAATATACATGAGAGTTAACTCAAAATGGATGAAAGATCTCAACATAAAACCAGAAACTTTAAAACTTGTAGAAGGCAAGATAGGCAACACACTCCATCATATAGGCTTAGGAAAGTATTTCCTTAATAGGACTCCAATTGCTCAAGAAATTACAACAAAAATAGATAAATGGCATCACATGAAATTAAAAAGCTTCTGCACAGCCAAAGAAACAATTAACAGAGTCAAGGAAACCCCCACGGAATGGGAAAAAATCTTTGCATTTTATACATCAGACAAAGGTCTAATTACTAGAATTTATAAAGAACTCAAGAAAAAAACTCCCCAAAAAACAAACAACCCAATACAGAAATGGGCAAAGGAACTGAGTAGACAGTTCTCAAATGAAGATGTCCGTAAAGCCATGAAACACATGAAAAAATGCTCAACATCCCTAGCCATTAGGGAAATGCAAATCAAAACAACTCTGAGATTTCACCTTACACCAGTAAGAATGGCCAAGATCAATAAAACAAATAACAACAAATGCTGGCAAGGTTGTGGTGAAAAAGGAACACTTTACTTTTTGTTGGTGGAGCTGTTAATTGGTCCAGCCACTGTGGAAATTAATATGGGGATATCTTAAAAAACTGAAAATAGATCTACCATATGACCCAGCTATAACACTACTGGGAATTTACCCAAAGGAAGATGGGTCATCATACCACAGAGACACCTACATCTCCATATTCAATGCTGGACTTTTCACAATAGCAAGGATATGTAATCGACCAAAGTGCCCTTCAACAGAAGAATGGATAAAAAAAACTATGGTACATATACATGATGGAATACTACTCAGCAGTGAAGAAAAATGAAATAAGGTCATTCGCAGCAAAATGGATGGAACTAGAGAAAATTATTTTAAGTGAATGAACCCAAGCTCAGAAAGAGAAACACCACATGTTCTCACTCATATTTGGGAGTTGAATCAAAATTATAAGGAGGAAACATCCTATTCAAAGGTCGGATCAAAATAAAATGGGAAAAAAAAAAAAACTAAGAATGGTGTCAATATAAATGGTCTATAAAATGCATGCAATTGCTCTCAAGATAATAACAAAGTTCGCTACAGGAAAAATTTCTATCTTAAACAGAACTGGGACTCAAGTACATATAGAAAATTATTACCTAGTAAATGATAGAGAAGGGCTTGGATTTAGCTCAGTTGGTAGAGCGCTGCGTTGCAGTCTCTGAAGTCCCGAGTTCAATTCCCAGCACCTCAAAGATGGGAGAAGGGCCTGGCAATCCACTCCCAAGGCAATCCCAAAATAGTCAGCCATTGAAACCCTATGAGGGTCACTATGAGTTGGATACCGACTCGACAGCACCTAACAACAACAACAAATGATATAGAAGACTTATTTGGGGAGGGTGGGGGGGAGGCATACAAGAGGGTAAGGGGGAACCTATATGAATAATGTACATCAAAATGCATATATGTAAATGCCACAATGAAAAGCATGTCAGAATGAATCACATTAAGGTGTACATTAAAAATGTCCAATGAAACATATATATATATTAATATGCATCAAAAATATTGTTCACTCAATATATACTATATGACACATAGTATTCAACTCATAGTTATTGAGGGATTCGTGACCATTGTGATTAATGGTGTGCCATATCTTATTTTAATAGCAGAGGCTGGATTTTGAACAATGAATTGATTTTTGGAATTTTACCTGATGCTCTCCTTGACTTCTGGAAAAATCATCCTAGAGTTGAGGATAGTTTCTGAAGGATATGCTACAGTGTGAAAGGTCCCACCTTGCCTTTGTTGTCTCTTTCCTGCTTTGCCCCCAAACAGTCTGTTTGTCTGTAAGCCTCTTCTTCCCCATTGGCCCTTCCAATTTTCTATAGGCCACATTCTCATTTTCCCAGTAAAAGGCAAATCAATGATTGTATCAGTCACCTGGAGGATGGCTGTGGCCATATCCTGTCCAGCCATCTAACTTCCCCTGCCTCTACTTACCCAAAACGACCTTCCTTCAGGACCACTCACTGCTCACATACCTGGGAGGGCATGGAGAAGTCAGCTCCTACATTGAAGCTGCCTGACTCCCAGGGCCGACCCACTTGTCAGGGTGACGGCCCCCCAGCCCTGATTGTAAATGAAGTCCCAGCTTTGTTATGCTTTCCACTTCTGGAGAGAAATTCACACCCTGGGTTTTCTCATTTCTGTGTACTAGGACTGAAAGATTCTCACCCACTTATACCTGTAGGCAAATTGAGATCTTTAAGTAATTTTGAAGACATACTTTTATTTGATCGGAAGTGTACCGTTCTTCCAGTTAGCATGTCTGACTGGCCTGGCCTGGCCTGCAGAAGTACTCCGGCTGGCCGATAGTCTGGCTCTGCTTGGCGGTTCTCCTAAGCACTTTGACTCTGGTCCCTGTTGGGCCATTTGAAATGCTCACTATGACCAGCAGACCTGATAGCTCTGAATAACCAGGATGAAAACATTCAAGTCAAACTAAGTCAAACTAAGGTTAGGGCAAAGGAGGTTATATGCTCAGGGACCAAGAGGAGCAGGTGAGGAAACACTGGTCTGGAGAAGAAAAGCTAGGGCCCGCTCTTGACTTGACAGTGTGGGACAGGAGAGGTTGTGCATCCATATCTGTCTTAGGCTTCCTGGCTGTGCCTTGTCAGGGCTTCTTTTCTGCATGAATCAGTTGAGACTGTCTGTCCTTTCATGAAAAGATCAAGTTCCTCAGTGTTTGGCTTAGCTAATTACTTCCTTGCTTTTTGCTCACAGACCCAATGGAACTAAAACTTGTGGGTTCTTCTTTTTGTCCCTGCTTGCTCTCGCAAGGTTTGTTGTGAGAAGTAGTTGGTGAGGTGCTCTCCCAGCATGTTCTAAGCATGTTCTCAGATTTCTTAGTGAAGCCTGGCTAGCTGATACATATAGACAACGTTTCACAGTTTATTTCCATATAGACACACTTGGGACCTTTCAGAGCCAACATGCAGGGGACCAGAGTGGCTTTTTAGTGTTGGTTTATAGCAGAGAGCAATTCCAGGTCTCAGTGACCTTGGCAGTAGACACGGTTGTCCTGTCGTGACGTTTGCAAACATCGAGTTAGAGTGCCAGCCAGCCTCACTAGAGCTTGCTTTGAATTTCTAAATAAACATTTGGGGATTGCTGCATGTTTTGGGAGTGGAAGTATTTGGATGTTTGCCTCTGTCTGGGTTGTGGAAGGGAAGTAGGAAAAGCAAATGGTGTGATCCTTGGTCTCAGGGTTAATGCAAACAATATAGGGTTAATGGTGAATGAGGGATGGGAAGCTGCATTTGCTGCACACCTTTATATGAGGGACCAGGGTAAATAATAAATGTATCATATAGCATTTAATCTATAAGGCAGCACTATGAATGAGGTGATGTAAGACTGTGGGCTATGGCTGGGTAATTTGGGGCAATTGACTTCTCTGCATCTCAGTTTCCTCCTATACTGTGGCATGGTGTACTTGTTGTTGTTGTTGTTAGATGCCATTGAGTCAGTGTCCAACTTATAGTGACCTATGTACAATAGATGATCCACCATTGTCAGTGCTTCTCTGCTATTCATAGGGTTTTCAATGGTAGATTTGTTTTTGGGAGTGGGTTGCTGGATCGTTCTTCCAAGCCTAGAGCACCTGGTGTTCCCAGGTGGTCTCCCATCCAAGGACTAACCAGGCCCCACCCTGCTTAGCTTCCGAGATCTGACGGGATTGGATGCCACAGTGGTACATCTGCAGGCATGGAGTACTTAGCAAGATTAAATGAGTTTATATGTAAACACAGCTTTGAATAGTGCCTGGCACTTAGAAACTCCTGTGTAAGTTTTGTTAAAGTTGCAAAAGAAACTAGGGCTCTGGGGAGGTGATGTGACATGTCAAAGGCCCTTGAGCTGGTTAGCCATGAAGTTAGGACTTGAACACAGTGCTCTCTGGCTCTAGAGCCAGATTTCTCAACCTTAGCATTGGTGACATTTTGATCCAGATAGGTTTTTTGGTGCAGCTGCTGTCTTGTGCATGAGAGGATACATAGTAGCAGCTACTCTCTGAATGCTAGGGACAGCCCTGTGCCCAGTTGTGATGACCAGAAACATTTCCAGACATTGCCAAATGTCCCTGGGGGGCAAAGTCTCTTATTTGAGAACTACTGGGCGGAGGACCAAACACTCCAGGGGATTTCCAGCACTCTGGTTTCTCAGTTCCAAGTTCAAAGCTGAGTTCCCAGTTTCCTTCTTTTTTTCTTATAGACCAGTGGCCAGAGAAGGCCAGGACCGTTGTGGCTGATGTCTGCATATACTGCCACCAAGAAGTCTCTGCATGCAGGCTCAGGCCAGAGCTGTGTGTTTGGGCTGTTTCCTTTTCTTCCTTTTGGCTGGGAAGACATTTGGCTGGGAAGGTATTGCCTATATTTTCACCAGATCATAAGGGAGGCCAGCGGTATGGCTGGCTTGGGTTTCCTTCTGTGGTGGTCAGCAGCAGTGTGCGCTCAGCCAGGCTGCTTGCCCTGGAAGCAGAGCTGGTTGGTTTAATTGGACTTAGAATATGAAGCCTCCAAAAGCAGAGGGTTCAGCCAACCAGAGGAGAGCTGATAGCCATCCTTAATTGTCAGTAGGTCTCTCAGATGCCTCCCTCAGTGCTTTTTCTCATTTTCTTACCTCCAGATCTTTTTCTTCTCTTCTTACCCTTCCTTTGCTCTTGTCTCAGTTTTAGAACTTGAACATGGAGTGATGGGCTGTGGTTCAGAGTGTCAGGGCAGATGTGAGGTGTGAGTAGAGCTGCTGTGTTCTGTGCACCAGACTGCTGGCTCTGCCTTCAAGCTCCATGTGTAAGGAATGTGTTGGCCAGCCCCTTAGGGTCTCTCACTAGATTCCTAGAAAAGTCAGAGTTAGCACACTGTGTTGCTCTTAGTGGGTGAGGGACTGGGGACAATAGATTTTTTTTTTTTTCCCTGAGATCAAGCTCTGTGTTTGGACCTATTTAAAGAGAGTTGTATGCTAAGTTTTGGGACTGGGATTTAGCTCAGCTGGTAGAGCGCTGTGCTGCAGTCTCTGAGGTCCCGAGTTCAATTCCCAGCACCGCAAAAATGGGAGAAGGACCTGGCAATCCACTCCCAAGGCAATCCCGAAACAATCTGCCATTGAAAAACCTATGAAGGTCGCTATAAGTCAGATACCAACTCAATGGCACCTAACAACAACAACAATGCTAAGTTTTACTCCAACACTTGTTTCTGTAGGTTAATGGTTTGACATCAGTATTCGTAGCTCTGTGTCAAAAACTTTTACCTCTGATTCAGATCCTGGGTTTCCCTTATGTTCCTGACACGCTCTATTCCTGTTCAACAGAAAGACAATACTTGCTTCCATGTTGAATTGTCAAGTTTTGATGTCCAGTCAGGAATCAGGTGGCTCTCTCTAGTACTGACAGGACCAGATGTGCCATGATTCACCTTAAAATCTCTCGGAGACACTCTCTTCTCTGAGTTTGACCCTTCCCTTTCACACTAAAGGCTGACTCTTTTCATGAGCAATGAAATCAGGACAGGAAGACATGACTGCAGGGTGCATAGTGCAAGATGGTGTGTGAGTGAACACAGTCAGCCCTGGCCTCCTCTGGAGGGCCATCTCCTCTCAGCCAACCCAGTGGATGCTCTGGACAGAGAGAATGCAAAGGACCAGGGGCTTCTGGAGAGTGCTGTGAGCAGGGGTTTCCTTCCTTACCTAGAGGAAGACCCCTTCCTTTAAGGGATGCCAGCTGACTGCCCGGAAAGCACATGGGAGCTCCTGTTCTGATGGACCCCAGGAGAACTGAAACCCTAAGCAGAGGGGCCATCCCCACAGCCTGGTCCGTGGGTGACAACATAGGCCCTCATTCCTCCTGCCTGCCAGTGCCACCAATGTGTACTCAGAAGGAACAGTTAAAGGAAATGAGTTTTGTATTTTGACAAAGTTTAATTAATACTATACACTCCCCCCACTTAGATGCCAGTGCTCTTATGTGAATAGACATAAATGTGAAACCTGTCATTTGGAGCTCTGTCCAGGGCTTTCAGTATGAGATCCCCTACTGTGTCCTGGGTTTCTCTGTGTCCCTAACACTGGCTGGAATTCTTAGGGTTGTGAGTCCAGGGTCGTAGGGGAAGAGTGGCAAGTTTGGGCATATGAATCACACACCAGACAGGTTTCCTGGAAAAGACTAGGTTGGGTTGAAGGCAGGGCAGTCCTTCCTGAGAAGTGCCTCTGTGGAGGCAGAAGTTGGTGGTCCTATCGGGACCAAGGCCTCTAGTGAAGACTGTGAGTGTGCCCCCCAGCTAGCCCATGTGGTGAGCGCAGGACCCAAACCACGAGGCCTCCCAGGCAGGCTCACAGTTCATTCAGACCTCTCTCTCCCACATTATCCAATAACTCTGCAGTGAGGGGCGGGACAGGGCCTGGATGAGTGGTGACAAGTTGCAGGTTATGTAAGGAACCTTGCCGAGAGAACTGAGTTAGCAGGCCCCACACTTCTCCATCCTCCTCAGCCTTGTAGAGAATTGTCCTCTCAGCATCTGTCTAGTCAGCCCTCAGTCTGTTCAGACTCAGAGAGACATGGGCTAGAGGCCCAGCTGTGCCACTTCTCAGCTGGGGCACAGTGAGGGAGCTATTTAACTTGTCTGAGCCTCCCTCGGGCTCCTCACTTATAAAGTGGACCCAAGATTAAATGAGAAACCACAAAAAGGGCCCAAGTTCTTCAGACCTCAATCAAGTTGTCTCTTTGCCCAGGACTTTCCTGTCTTGGAGTCCCTCATTTATGCCCAAGCATCTTCTCTACTCTAGCTCTTATTCACTTTTCTGCATCTCCCATTAGGCTGCAAGGGCCTTGAGGACAGGGGCTGTGTTTGGTTGTCTTTGTGCACTCTGTGATGACCATGGTAGCTAACATGTAAGGAGTGCTCTCTGTGTCCCAAGCCTCAGTTCTAAGTACTTTGCACATATGAATTACTTAATCCATGCAATGACCCAGAGGTAGGTGGTACTGTTATCATGCCTGTTTTATAGCCAAAGAAACTCAGGCATAGAATGATTGAATCACACACCCAGGGGCATACAGCTAGTAATTGGCAGGACGAGGATTTGAACCCTGGAAATCTGCTCCATAATCTACCCTTATCCACTCAAGCAGTCTCTCTAGAGGTGTTCACTGGATGAAGTGTGGATGGGACAATGTTATTATGGTAAAATTATTACTAGCTGTTAACTCTGGGCAAGCCACTTACCTTTTAGGCCTGTTTCTTCATTAATTGAGTGGGATTAAGACTCTCCTTAGGATTGGATGAGAATAATAAGTGTAAGATCAGTTCTAAGGCCCCATCCGAAGTGTGGTGAGCCATTACCCAAGCAATGTCACTTTCAAAATAACAGTCCATTATTCCTATGGGTACCTACATTCCATAGCTGCTCCGAAGGGGACAATTCGTTGTCCTCATCCTCCTCAGAGACTCTCATTTCTCCATCCATATACACTGACGGTCTGGGAAAACACTGGTCTCTCCCTCTGCCAGCCTTCCTTTCTTAAACATACATTGAACTTTCGGTCTTGTCAGCCCATGAGAGGGGTGGAGGCCCCCAAGCAGTCCTTTAATCTTGGAATTAGGAGGTTGGACCCAGGATTGGTTTCCTGAGCTAGGCCTATAGGAGAGAGGTGAGATGAGGTCCCCTCTCAGCTCCAGCAAGAGGGGCATGCTGTCTTTCAGCCTGGAGTGGCAGGAACTCTCTGAGGAGTGGGGTGGCAGTGGTGGGAAGGCCTGAGGATGTGTGTGATGTTATTGCCAGTACCTCTCCAACCACAGCCATTTGCTAGTCTAGCCATGTGAAGCTGTGACTCAGATTCCCAGCAAGAACTCAGAGTGCAGTGTGCTCTTGACAGAGAGAGAGAGAGAGAGAGAGAGAGAGAGAGAGAGAGAGAGAGAGAGAGAGAGAGAGAGACACGCCAGCCAAACAACTTTGCTTTTGGAGCTAGTATTTTCCATCCCTTCACTCTGGAATCTTGGGTGGGATTAGAGCTATCCCGCTCATGTGCTGATGATGCCCTTATTTTCTAGAAGGTCCCACCTCAGTCCATGCAGAGAATTCTGTGTCTTCTCTTGCTGCCCTTTGGCCCTTTGCTTAGCTGGGCTGCTGTACTCTGCTCTTCTCTTAGATTGGCCTTCCTGCCTGCTGCATCTCCCCATCTTCTCACACATCTGTTGCACTTGGCAGAAAACACCCCCTGCTGGAGAAGAAGGACCTCAAATATCTCAATAGTAAATATTTCATATCATTTGAATTGAACAGTAGAAATTGGGGGTGGCAATGGAAATGTTCTATATCTTCGTTGTGCAATACTGGAACCACTAGCCTCGTGTGACTGTTGAACATTTGAAAATGCAGCTAGTGCAACTGAGAGACTGGAGTTTTCATTTATCTCATTTACATTTAACTTTAAATGGCCACATGTGGCCAGTGGCTACCATTTTAGACAGTGTAAGTCTAGGGAATGTGGCACATGGGAGAATCACATCAAATTCAATTGTGCTGTGTGGAGATTTGGGACTCTATATCCTTAACTGGGCACTTGGTTCCAACAGAGTCAAGTTTTATCAGGTTGCATACTTAGGTCTTGAGAAAGCCCCTTGCCTGCCTACCCGGATGAGATGGAAGTCCATGGCGGTGGGAACGCAGTTTGCAAATCCATCCTCAACCTTCTTCACCAGCATGCTGCCCCTCATAGTCCAGGCTGCTAGATTGTGTGAAGTTCAGGGATCTCAAACTCAGATGACCAATTCCTCTATGCCTGGATGGCAACTTCATGGCTGGAGAAGTTATTTCACCTATAGGGACAGATTGATACTTTGTATGGCCTGAAATGTATGCAATTTGGGAGCTTTCCTTAAGAAAGAGAATATAAAATTACCAACAATATCATAGGGAATATGTGTGTGTGTGCGCGCATGTGCGTGTGCGTATGTGAAGATGGGGGGGGTGGGACTCACATGCAATATAAATTTTAAAACCCTTATGTGTATCACAAACTTAGCAAAATCCAGAAAAGTAACAAAATATTATTGCTATTTGCCCAGCTCAGTGGGTAGAGCACTGCTCCACACTCTCTGAGGACTCAAGTTCCATCCCCAGCATGGCAAAAATGGGAGAAGGAGGTGTCAATCCATTCTTGAAGCAATTTCAAAACAGTCAGCCATTGAAAATTCTGCGGGTTGCTGTGAGTTGGACCCAACTCAATGGCTCCTAACAACAACAACCTCTAATACTTTTCTCCCATTATATCTTTTGGGTAAATAGTCTTTGATCACTGTTTCATATGACAATCATTTTGTGATTTTTCTAAAAGGAGACTGAAAAGATGATTTAGTTTTTCTTCTAGTATGTTTGACAAAATTTGTTCTTTATGATTGATAGTTACAGTGCATAAAAGATGACTTCAGACATAGATATCCACTTCTTTTGTTTTATCACTCTAGATTGGAGTCCTACAATGTAAGAACTTTGACAAAATCTATTTTGCATAATTCCCACCAAAAGGAGAAAAAAATGTCTAGTATATTTATAACTGTGTTCATTGTATTATCAAATGTATTCCAGAAAGGAGAAAACTTCCCTCTTCCAGGAGGCACCAGTGAAACAACTAAGGTCTATTCCTACAGTTCTACATGTCTGAATACTGAGAGAGGTTTCTGCAGACTAGCATCTGCTCTATTTATGTCCTTGTATTTCTTCCACTTGGCTGGGATTTAGCTCAGTGGGTAGAGTGCTGCACTGCAGTCTCTGAGGTCCCGAGTTCAATTCCCAGCACCACAAAAATGGGAGAAGGGCCTGGCAATCCACTCCCAAGGCAATCCCCAAACAGATAGCCATTGAAAACCCTATGAGGGTCGCTATAAGTCGGATACCGACTCGATGGCACCTAACAACAACAACAACAACAACAACAACAATTTCTTCCACTACACTTACTCCTCAGGGGCCAGGTAGGTATTGCACATTTGAGTGTGCATACTATTGAGCCAGTGGAAGCCACGGGGAGAGATGTGTGGACAAACAGCATTAAAGTGACTGAGCCACAGACATAAATCTCACTACTGAATTTATCCCCAAATCAACTTCTCCTTAGCTTGATCCCCAAATGCCTATAGTTTTTGTAGCACCACTCAACATGAACATGAGTAGAGGTGGAGGAGGAGGAGACATCAGGGTGGAAAGGGGCAGTGCTCTCCCCTGGCTGCAGTGGAAATATCTTACCATGGCAACTGCAAAAATATTGCACAGTTCTGAGAATATATGGCCAGGAATTTGAAAGGGACCCAAGCAAATGGACTTCTTGAACCATTCTTCATTAATAGCACCCCAAAAATCTGCATTTGCTCTCCACTCTGAGCCTTGGACTCTTCATCTTTAAAATGGGAAGAATAAGACCCAATGAGTAGAGTTATCATGGGTATTCAATGAACTGCGTTTGAAAACCTGTGAATCTTGTACCTGAGGAAGGGAAGGAAGGAAGGAAGGAAGGAAGGAAGGAAGGAAGGAAGGACGGACGAAAGGAAGGAAGGAAGGAAGGGGGAGGAAGGGAGAGAGAGACAGAGACAGAGAGAGACAGAGACACAGAGAGAGAGAGAGAGAGAGGGAGAGAGAGAGAGACAGAGGATATGAATGAATTTATGTTTGCTAGCTGTCTGTTTTAAGTACAGTATCTTGCTTTGAATTTGGTGTCCAATAGACCATTGAGCAGTCCTAGGGAAGTCCCATCCCCAAAAAAGTAAAAGTGGTAGAGAGCTGGAAACTGAGACTCAGCTCACATGAGTGAGTGCCCCCAAGGGAATTTCTGAGTGCACAGAAGTTGGTAACTACTCCCCCATCAAGTCTTGTTGCTCAAGAGTTACCCATGTGGTACAGAGTGGGGAAATTGTGCCTGAGTTAAATTAAGGCCAGAAAAGATCCTCAGCTGGTTCAGAGCCTGTATGATAAGGGGCTGCCAAGAGGGTGAGCACTTAATACTCTTGGAATTCCACAGCTGTATCTAGGATGCTCCCCAACAAAACTCTACAACCAGACTTCAGTGTCCTTGGATCTAAAAATTAAAGTTTGGGCCAAGAGTTACAGAGATGGTAATAAGATATTCTTTAAATTTGAAAGCAGAGTTCTGAAACCCTGAACCCAGCCCAGGCCTGCCTTATCTGGCTGCTGCCCTTAGCCTCACATGGCAGGCCATTGCAGGTGGAGGGGAGACTGGTGAGTGGGTCCTAGGGGAAATCTGGGCTGGAGGAGGATACACCAGGAGACTTCAGCAGCAGTCAACTCTCTCTCCACTCTGGTCTTCTCATTTGCTGGTCAGGGGACAGGGCCTGATAATCTTCAAAATTCCTTCCCATGCTACCCTTTTAGAATCTTTCAAATGTAAATGTGTTGGGATTGGCCCAGCTCACCTTCTGGGATTGGTGAGATGGGCAGGATCAGCAGAAACATGAGTTTTCAACCCCCTGGCATCCTTATTTTAATTTCTCACCCTCCTTCTGCCTCAGCCAAACTTGCCTGTAATCCTGCAATGATCAGCCGCCAGCGGTAGCCATGGAATGGTCTATGTGGATGGGCCTGGAGTTGGGTGCTGTACATCTTCCCAGGTGACTGAGCTGTATGTGTTAGGCTTCATGTGAGGAGCAGGCCTCAGGACAGCCAGGCTGCTGTAATGCCATTTCTAGGTCTGTGTCTATATACATAGGAAAATACTGGAAGGAATTCATTCAAAATGTTAACATCATTGCTCTATGCCCAGCAAAATAATGTCACTTGTTTTTCTTTCTCTTAGTTCTTTCCAGTTCCCTCCTCACTAAATTTTCTATCTTAAGTAAGTATGATTGTAATTTTGGTGTTGGGGATGGGTGAGAAGTGTTCACTTCTCCCAGGAGACCCTAGGAAGTCATGCATTAGCCAGAGTGAGAATCCCACAGGGAGTTTGTTGAAGTTGCACGTTTCTGGGCCCCAGGATCTCTAGGATGGGCCTAGAATCAGCCACTTACAAGGCATTCCAGAGAGTATCCTTTGGGGAATCTGGCCCGGGAACTCTTTCTTTGCTTGGAATCAGGGGAGAGGTAGCTTGGACTGGGCGCTGAGCTGAACATCCAGTGGGTCAAGCTGGCCCTCTTGATAAGTGGAGGCAGCTTAAGGTCAGGGCCAGAGTTGGAACAGGAGGGAGAAAGGTATAAGTGACCTGCACAATTATCAAAATAGCTGGCTATGCAGACTACAACTATTCTGTGCCCATCAGCCTCTGATGGGTATGGGAAGTCTCAGGCCTGAGGAGGCTCAGGGTTCTTTTGGCTCTGGAAAAGTTGGCTCACAATGAAAGCTCTGGCTCTATTACTACTTCTCAAGTATATGACTGTAGGTGACTTACAATTCTCAGCCTCTATTTTGTTATTTGTGTGATGTGCACCATGTCACCAATCCCCCCTAGCATTGTGTGAGAGAATGTGGTCCCTACCAGGATGTCACCTACTTCCTCTTTGTCTGTCTCTGGAAGAGCAGCATGAGAGATCTTTGCTTACAGGCTGTAGCCTGACTGCCAGCCTGGGTCACTCTCATGACAGCTCCTTCATGGCGAGGCAGTTTTCCTTGAGGGTGTGTCCTGGCGAGACCCCTGAGAGCCAGCAGCTCCCTTCCAGCCTGGCCTGGTCAGTGTGTCTCTGTGAGTGCTCAGAGCTCTTCTGTTATCTCGCTACTGCCCCCGCTTTTGTCTCCTTGGCTAGCGAACCCCTTGGAACAGTGTCCCCCAGATCTTCTCCCGTAGGGCTTTGCTTTCACCTCCAAGCCTCCCGATCAGCCAGCTGGCTCCCTTCTCCTCACCAGCCCCTTATTATTTATTATCTGGAATTTCCAGCAAGCCAGTTCAGCTCTGCCCCATTTTGGTATTTTTAAAAATGTGCCTTTAACCCTGCTTACAACACAACAAATTAGAGCTGCGATATATTGAATCCTGTCCCAACTGCTGAACTCCAAGGCCAAATATTTTAACAAGAGATTTTCCAAATAGAAAGTCAGGTTTTCATTCCCCCATTTTTTCCATTCATTTGGCAGATAATAATAATAATAATAATAATAACAACAACAATAAGTTATTATTATTATTATTATTATTATTATTATTATTATTATTATTTGAGACACAGTCTCATTATATAGCCCAGGCTGGATGAACTTGCTATGTAGACTAGGCTGGCCTCAAACTCACCATCTGCCTCAGCCTCCCAAGGGCTGGGATTAAGGGAGTATGCCACCACAGCTGGCTCAACAGATATTTCTTAGGAACAAATAGTTATCTTTCGTTGGGTGATTATTAGATACCCAGGATAGACTTCCAGGGGCTCGCAATCTGTTGTGGGTACAGACAACCGGATGGGTGGTGTGAGAGAGAGGCCAAAGGCTGCCTTGGGGAAAATAAACGGGATAGGCGCCACCTCCCTTTGCCCTCCTTCCCCTGGCAAATAATTGTGCAATGATGTGTTGTCAGTGTGAAATCCATTTCTCCTGCAACAAGTAGCCTAGCCATGGTTTCCATATCTACCTAAAGGAAGGAAGACTCGAGGCCTCTGTCCAGAGCTGGGATTTTGAAACCCCACCCCATGCAGGGTCTGGGATTGACCTTGCTACAGACTGGGGTCTGCATGCTTGTAGGCTGCCATCTTCCTTCCATTTTCAATTTAAAAACACAGGTGCCAGCTGACATAGGGATGGTCTTCTGGTTCCTTTTCCCTCCTCCATGAAGCATGCAGCTGTTTATCTCAGAGAAACAGGTTTGCCCGGTAGAACATTTGTTTGGTTTCTTTGGCTGAGCATGGGAACACACCTGCCATTTTGCCACTTCCTGAAAATCAAGCAGTTTCGTAGAAAAAAGACTCGTTCCTTAAAATACATAGTGTGGTTTTGGGGTGAGGTAGGGTTTCTTGGATTTTTATGATTTAATGTGTCTGCAAAAACATTAAGCCACAAGACAAAAATACATTGACTGCTCTTTATGAGAAACTGAACTTTCCTTAGGATTAAGAGGCTGCTCATTATAGTTTTCATGCCGTATTTTTTCGGTTTTTTGTTTGTTTGTTTCTCTCCCTGTTTCTCATCAAGTCTTTTATGCTCTGCACACATCCTGGGCAGCTCTTGGTGCAATTTACTACAATGAAATTTCTTTTTGACCTGAACCATTTCAACTGAAGATTTACAAGGCAAATCATGAACAACTTTTCTTAGGTGTCAATTTTTAATACCTCAGTTTCAGAGCATTGTCTGGGATTCATATACATTGTTATTGTTAGGTACCATTGAGTCAGTGTCCAACTCATAGTGACCCTATGTACAACAGAAGAAACACTATTGTCATGCTTCTCTGCTATTCATAGGGTTTTCACTGGCTGATTGTTTTGGGGGGAGTAGATTGCAGGGTCCTTTTCCCAAGCCTGCAGCACCTAGTGTTCCCAGGCAGTCTGCCATCCAAGTACTAACCAGGCCAGATCCTGCTTAGGGGATATGTATATGGCCATCTTTAATTCATGTACCTACTTCTGAAAGATTTTACAATTAGGACTGATCCTTGTGGCAAATAGCTAGGAGACAATTTCTGATGTATCTATTCGTAAAACAGTATTTGATTTATATTTGCTGTACTATATTTTGCAGCCATAGCACTGTGGTGTCTGATCTTGTCAGATCTCAGAAGCTAAGCAGGGCTGGGCCTGGTTAGTACTTGGATGGGAGACCACCTGGGAACCCCAGGTGCTCTAGACTTAGGAGAAGGACCTGGCAACCCACTCGCAGAAATCAATCTGCCATTGAAAACTATGAAAAGCAGAGAAGTACTGACAATAGTGTTTCATCTGTTGTACATAGCATTGCTATGAGTCGGACACCGACTTGCCAGCACCTAACCTAACATACTATATTTACTCCCATAGAAAAGGGACCATAAACATTTTGGAAAGTTCTTTGAATGAGTATTTGGAATTGATTGCGTATGTACTTATCAGAAAACTTGAGTAATCAGCGTAACTTGTTTCCAGAACTTTCTATAATAAGTTTTTCTTATAAAGACAGTCGAGCATTGGGTAAGAATATGCAACTATGGAGTCAGATGAGACTGGGGTCTGTGGTGACCTTATCCATGGCGCTTTGCCCTAGAATCATGACGTCTCTCCTCTGATTCCTCATCTGTTAAATGGTCGTTGGGATGACACCTCCCTCTTCCTGCTCACTGTTGCTGGGAGGATTAAATAGGATGGCTCATGAAAAACACCCAGCACAAAAGCATTCATCCCTGGCTGATTGATACTAGATTTTGCATAAGTGCTTGCTTCATGATCATGGTTGTCTGTATCTTCTCTTCCATCCTTATTGTCATCACCACCTTCATAATTATCCTCTAGGGGCCAAAGCCATGGCTGAAGCCGACTCTTTTCTTGAAAGGGCCTTCAAGCTTCATGAACTTGCCTTGTGGGATGTTGTGAATCAGCATTTCTAGGAAGCTAGAGCAGGGTCACAGGGAGTCCCTGATTTTTTTTCCCCCTAATACTGTAGGTTGAATCTAGGGCCTTACGAGTGCTAGGCAAGTGCTCCATCACTGAGCCAGACCCCTAGCACCTGCTACCTTAAACATTTTTTTTTTTAAACCTTGAGATATCCCCTTTTTTATTCTGAGACAGGATCTTTTTTGAGATAGGATCTTACTATATTGTGCAAGCTGCCTCTGGCCTCAAACTCAACAATCCTCCTGCCTCAGCCTCCCAATTTGCTGGGATTATGGGAGTGTGCCTTGGCACCCAGCAAGTCCCTGATTTTGATATTAGAACTTGTAGAAATAGTTTGGTCATCAAGAAATTGAGCTAATGCCACTGTCTTAGCACTAGAGAATATGGCATCCTCTGCTTCTGTGGCCTTCTAATGCCTGTTGGTAGTGATCTCTACTCATAGCACTGTGAGCCGCTGGCTCCTTTCAGGCCTCTGTGCTCTCTGCCTTCTTCCTGGCTGTAAGATCTGAAGTGGTTCAGGGTGAGTATGGAGGCCATGCAGAGCTCAGACTCCTCTCTTATGGTGCCTTTTTCAGACAACTGCCTCGTGACTGGAGACCTTGGAAACTGATCTTGAGATCCAGGGTTTGGCCTGCCTGGTGTTTCTCTTTCTCCTTCCCCTTGCCCCTCTTCTCCTCCTTCTTTTAAATTAAAATAGCTCTCTTGGGGCAGAAGTGTCCTGCCATCTTCTTTCACCTCCTCTCAGCCTCCCCTGTTCTTCCTAAAGGGGCCATGTCAATGTGGACTCAGTAAATACATGCAAGCACCATTTATCTCAAGTGCTCACTGTGTGCTCAGAGTTAGCACTGTATCTCCAGGACAGAAAGCCTTGCTGTCTTGCTGACAGTGTCCCTGCCTGGTCAGCAGCACTGCCAAACCAGACTGCCAAGTTCAAATTTCAGCTCTCCTACTTATGGGCACATTAATTCACCTCTTTAGACTTCACTTTTCTGATCTGTAAAATGGGGTCGGAACGATACCCATATTATAGGGCTGTGGTGAGGATGCTGGTCAGAATATGCAGAGCACTTAGCACTACTCCAGACACCACAGCTGGTGCTGCCTGGGGGTTTGCTGTCATTTTTAGCCTTGCCTTGTTCTCTTGGTAACTCCTTGGACTATGCGCTTACTTAATTTTTCTTTTTCTTTTTCTTTTCCTTTTCCTTCCTCCTCCTCCTCCCACTCCTCCTCCTCCTCCCACTCCTCCTCCTCCCACTCCTCCTCCTCATCTCCTCCTCCTCCTCCTCCTCCTCCTTCTTCTTCTACAGTGCTCATGGATTAAACCCAGGCTTCACACATACTTTGTAAGTGTTCTACCACTGGGCTGCACACCCAGCCCATTTTTAAATTTTTTATCTTCAGGCGGGTTCTCATTAAGTTACACAGGCTGCCTCTGGCCTCAAACTCATGATCCTCCTTCCTCCGCCTCCTGAGTCCTTGGGAGTATAGGTGTGTGCCGCCATGCCCAACCTGAGTTTCCTTAATTTTTCTAACAGTGGACAAAAAACTTGGATGTTCCTCAGATGAAGAAAGGGAAACAGAGCAGAGGTCTTGCAGCATAGTGCCCTCATGTCTGAAGTGGGTAAAATTAGTTGACTATTCTTTTCCAGGTGGGGGAACCAGGACAAGAGCAGGTGGAGGTGGGGGAGATGGAGCAGGAGCTGCTTGCTAGTGGCTGGGAAATGAAAGCAGGTCTGTCTGAGAGGCAGTGTCACTAGCCCAGTGAGGGCTTTTAAGCATGCTGTGAGGTGCTCCAAAATATGGTGAAGCAGATTCACTTTGATGAAGAAACTCATGGCATTTTCAAGAAGAGAAAAGAAGGGAGTGTGAAACCAAGCAGCCCCATGGTATCATGCACAGTCCGAGGCTGGGGTCTGTGTGTTGTGATCCACCTGGGGTACCAACATGCACAAGGCTTGAGCATCTTCTTTGGGATCTGTCCCAGTGAGCAGGAGGGTGCTTGCATTCTGGTGGTGTATGCACATGTTAGGGCTGAGATTTAGCTCAGTTGGTAGAGCGCTGCTCTGCAGTCTCTGAGGTCCTAAGTTTGGTTCCCAGCACCTCAAAAATGGGAGAAGGACGTGGCAACCCACTCCCAAGGCAATCCCGAAAGCAATCTGCCATTGAAAACCCTATGAGGGTCACTATGAGTCGGACACGACTCGACCGCACCTAATAACAATAATAACAATGCACATGTTGGTGGGTGGGAGAGGCCATCTTCAGATAGCCATTACGGGGCTGGAGAAGGACTTCCTCGAGGTTGATAACTTCTGACACAGGGCACGGGGTGTGCCAGTAGACTGCCATCCCACCTTAATCCCAGATTGCACCCTTTTCCACTAGACTGCAAGTCCTTGAGGACTTGAGGACAGGCAGGTGCTGGGCCTCATTCATCTCTGGATTTCCAGTGGGTATTCAAGAAATGCTGAGTGCCTACATTATGTGTGGATTACAAAATGCAGGATGACCTGGGAAGTAAGACTTAAAAAACGACGCAAGTGCTAATGGAGAGATTCCCAACCTCAGAAGTGGCATGTCAGCTGTGCGCAGTGGTACACGCCTGTAATCCCAGTGGCTTGGGAGGTGGAGGCAGGAGGATCGCAAGTTCGAGACCAGAGGCAGTCTGCATAATTTAGCAAGACCCTGTCTCAAAAAGTAAAAAAAATGTGCTGGGGGTGCAGCTCAGTGGTCTAGCACTTGCAGAGCAAGCAAGTGGGAGGGCCTACGTTCAACCCCCAGTACCGAAAAAAAAAAAGGTGGGGGAGCATGTCACTTGCCTTCTCACACAAACTGCCCCTTGTTCTTGCAGCAAGCATACTGTGAGGTGTTCCTTCTGTCCCCTGGCTTATTAATGGAACAGGAAATGTAGGATAGAAAAGAAGGGAGGGAATGAGGAGGAAGGGAGGAGGAGAAAAAGAGAAGAGAAGGAAGCATGGAGGGAGGAGGGAAACAGGAGGGAGAGAAGGAAGAACAAAGGGAGGAAGGAAAGAAAGAAGGGAAGGAAGAAGGAAGAGGGGGAAGAAGAATGGAAAGGAAGGAGGAGGGAAGGTTCTTCTGTTCATACATTTAGGTTAGATCAGTTCAGATTTCACCTCTGCATATTGAATTCAGATCCTATGATGTATGTATATATTTATTTGTGTGTGTGGTGTTTTCTTTTGCTATCCTCTCCCCACCAGAAATCTACATTTTATCACTTGCAGAGGTGGTTATAAACTAAGACAAAATGACCAAATATCCAAATATCACAACTCAGATTTATGCTAATGAAATGATTGTTCATAGAGAATATTGTCCCTTTTATTTTCCTTGTGCAATTATTTCTTTCAGAGCCTTAGGGATTTGGTTCCACTGAAACACAGCAGGACCCTGATATACTTTTGGAGGGAATAAGGATGAACCCCTGCAGAACAGAATGTCCTTAAAATTGGTAGCTAGGCCATGGTTTTCATGTGTCTTAGAGCAAAGTTTTGCAAATTGCTTGCTCTGTGGGAGCAGAGACCTAAATTCTCCACAGTGCTAACTCATGGTGCTTAATTCATATTTGTGGATTGCTAGATGTGTAATTAATTTAAAAACACTATTAGTTGCATGGTTCCACAGAAACTTTCTAGGATACTCTGGTGTATTTTACAAATGAAATTGGGCTTTGTAGGAGTTGTAAAATTATATGTGTATGCATATTTCTTTAAATCTCAAATGCAAGAATAATATTTCTGAATCTATTTCTTTTTGCTTTCTATCTTTATTTTCATCCTTTCTCTATAGCAGTGTTTATGTATAAGTATAGTCCAGGTCTAGTTTAGAAATTAGGTAATTTTGTTGACTGTATAGTCAGAAAATGCATTGATTAGGATTCCAGATCTGGATATTGAATAACATTGAAAAGATAAAAAGAATCACATTCATCTTTCTTGCCTTTTGTTCTTGGCCTTAGTGATATCTACTTAGTAGTATTATTTGATATGGATCTCTTTTAATGTAAACCATTGACTATATAATCCACATAAATTTTACATTAATTTTTCACAGCTTATCAATAATTTGCATGCTACTAAGTGCTGGCGAGGCTGCGGAGAAAAGCGAATCTTTGCACACTGTTGGTGGGAAAGTAAATTAGAATATCCATGTGGAAAACAGTATAGTGTTTCCTTAAAAATTAAAAATAGCTGGGCACTGTGACAAATGCTTGTAATCCCAAGTGACTTGGGAGGCAGAGGTAGGAGGATCAGCCTGCATAACTTAGTGAGAACCTGTCTCAAGGTAAAAAATAAAAAGAGATTGGGCTACATCTCAGTGGCAGACTGCTGGAAAAGTATGTGCAAGGCCCTAGGTTGAACTCTCAAGTGCTACTGAATAAACAAACAAACAAATAACTAAATAAGTAGAGCTACCATTTGACCCAACAGCCCCACTTCTGGATATATATCCAAAAGAAATGAAATCAGTATGTCAAAGAGACATCTGCATTCCCATGTTTACTGAAGCACTATTTACAATAGCCAAGAAATGGAAACAACCTAAATGTCCATCAGCTGATGAATAGATAAAGTGTGGTATATGTGCACAATGGAATATTATTCAGCCATAAAAAAAATTAAATCTTGTGATTTGTGACAACATAGAAGGAGCTAACAATCATTATATTAAGAGAAATAAGCCAGGGCACAGAAAGACAAGTAACACATCGTGTCATTCATAGTTGGACTATAAAAAGGTGATCTTGTAGAAGTTGAATAATGGTTACCAAACGCTGGGTAGAGGAAGGGAGCAGGAGGAGTGATGAAAAGTTGATTACTGGGTACTATGTTACAGTCACATAGGAGTAAGAAGTTCTGGTGTGCTATTGCGGTACAGTGACTATAGATAAGGACTCTGTCCTGTGTATCTCAAAAAGGTAGAAGAAAGGATTTTGAATGGTTTTTCCACAAAGAAGAAGTAAATGTTTGAGGAGACAGATATGTTTAACCTGATTATACAATATAAACTTATATCAAAACGTCTTATGATACCCAGTTAATACGTATAACTTCTGTGTTTTATGTATCAAATTAAAAATGACTTTGATTAAAAAATAATTTTCATGATATTATTGAGGGTGGGGAAAATTGTTCTGAGCCCCAGAAGGGTGAACTCTACCTGGTATAGAACATGAAATTCGGTAGAATCAATTCTGCAAATAGCATTCATTCACAAGTAAAGGTTTTACATCTTCAAATAGCCTTCTGTTGAAGGGAACTAGAATTCAGTTAAAATTGCTTGCATCAGAGGGTGAAGGCTCTGAGGAAGAATGGTGTCTTTGTCAAGCCTAACCTCAGAAATACCACAGCTTTCAAGGCTGTCCTGCCTCCTGGCTGTGCAGAGGCCAGCAGGAACTGCCCTCCAGTGACCTGCCATCCCAGGAAGGAATTCCCATGCACAGAGTGACGAAGGGTCTGTTCCCAGATGTGTTAACTCAACTCTCTCTGGGGACAGGTTTGGCAGAGCTTGTGGAAGAGAGAATTCTGCCTGGAGACCTAAATTAAGGCCTTCTCCTGGGTGAATGATAATGTTACTAACCACAAAAGAAAGAAAAGAAGAGTTTGAGGAGACAGTAGCATGTTTGCTTGGCCCATCAGGACCACTGTAACCTCATGTGCACATGACCCTCTCAGAGGATAAGGACAGTGAAGCGCAGTACTGAATACAAAAGGCTGAACCCAAGTCTGCAGAGCCTTACTTGGCCTGCGGGTTCCCCTGGTGTTCATGGCTGTAGAGCCCAGTCCCTTTCCTTAATGATACTCATCAGAACTCGTTGAGAAGAAGGGAGGGCAGAGCATAGTCTAGACACACATCTGTCTAGAACTGACACATTTTATGAGGGCTAGTGCTTAACTGGGCTGGGATTTAGCTCAGTTGGTAGAGCACTGCGCTGCAGTCTCTGAGGTCCTGAGTTCAATTCCCAGCACCGTAAAAATGGGAGAAGGGCCTGGCAATCCACTCCCAAGGCAATTCTGAAACAGCCATTGAAAACCCTATGAGGGTCACTATGAGTCAGATACTGACTCAGTAGCACCTAACAACAACAACAGTGCTTAACTAGCCAGACAGTTTGGTTGACTAGAGTGGAATAGTTTTCCAAGTGCTGCATTTTGTCCTGACTTAGGAGTAGCCAGATAACATTGAAAGAGACCATGTTTGGAGATAACATTTTAAAGAGAAAAGATTTCTGGCTGGGGAGCTGGCAGATCTGGATTTAATAACAACAGTAGTAATCAGTAATGATAGCACTCAGGTTTGCCAAACACTGTCAATGTGCCAGGCATTGTTCTAAGAATTATATAAGTATTAATACACCTCATTCTTACTAAAGTCCTCTGAAGCAGATCTTATTATCCTTACTTCACAGATGAGGAAACTGAGGCACAGAGAGGTTAAGTGATTTACATGGAGTTTGACAGCTACCCCCAAAGCAGAGCTAGGACTTGAGCACAGGCCCTGGGATCTGATGCAAAACTCACCTTTCCTCTATCAATCACTCTGGGGCCCTAGAGATGTTGCTTAATTGAGTATATCATGGATTCATAAAATTCCAAAAATGTTTTAGAGAATGACATAAGATTATCATTTTTTTTACAAACACACTTTATTCTTATCATTTCATTAAAAAAAAACACCATCCTAACACTTTCCCCAACTGACAAAGGAGGAGGGACACGATCTGAGATTGGAGAGTGATCCTTCCCAGGAGAGGCACATTGCCTACTTCATTGGGCCATACTCCCCACCATTCTTTTGACAAATGTGCCTTGTCTGCCCAGTGGGTGTCTGGTAGGGAACAAGACAGACCTAGTTCCTTCCATGGAGAACTTGCATTCCAGTGGGCCAGACAGTCATTTAAAAAGCAAACCAAAAAATTAGATAATTGCCCATTTGTTTAGTGCTTGGAAGGAAATGAGCCCCAGGATAGAGAATGAAAGTATGTGTGTGGAGGGGGCTGCCTAGGAAGGCTCTCCCAGAAGGTGAGGGCACCGCTTGTGGCCAGGTGGGGCAGATGCCAGGCATAGGACCTGCATACATTACTGGGAATCTTAGAGCAGAGAGGATCCTGGCAGCACAAGTGGGGAGCTGGGGTACCCTAAAACTCAGGGCCAAAAGGCAGCTACAGAGAGCAGCCCTGCCCCAGGGTGGCTTGAGTCTGGTGGAAACAGCTTTTGCTGGAGGTGCATTTCATGGGAGAACTGTGTGTGCTGCTGGGGTGTTGGATGATAGTGGGGGCCAGGGGCAGGCCAGGGAGGCGGGGCTCGGATGAGTAAGGGTGGATGGGATGCGGAGGCGCTGCCACTGGGGGAGTCAGTGCTCATCCCAGGAAACAAGTGAGGACCACTCAGAAGACATCACCTGCAAAAGCAGGGGGTGGAGGAAGCCACTTCTGACAGGACTGGGCTGAGGCCAGGGTTGCCCGGCCAGAGCAGCGACCTCAGGGGAGTCTGAGCAGCCAGGCATCCTGAGGCTCCTTCCCTTGCCGGGTTGGTGCTGGGAATGACTGAGCGGTCTCTTTCTCTTCATCCCTGCCTGTGACCCGCTGCCTGCTCCCCACTGACCACGGACAGGCCAAGTTGCCCACTGCTGTGGTCCTCCAGGGCACACAGGTGGAGAGAGTGGAAGGCAGACCTGAGGAACCCCCCTCCCTGTAACCCCCTAACACCCAGCCCAGCAGTGCCACATTGGTTCCTAGCACTGGGTTTGGAGGCAGGACTTTTTGGCTGAGGCAGAAACTCTGCAGAAGGAAGAGGTGCCAGGAGAGAGTTAGAGGATTTCCTTTCCCAAGAACGGCACTTGGGGACCTCAGGGCCTCTTGTGTTTTCATCTGTGAAATCAGACTACATGACCTCTGCAGTCCCTTCATTTCTATTGTGATCCTGTCAAGGGCCTGGTGGGTGTCCCATGAGCCAGAGTCTCTCTGCATCTTCTAGAATCCGGCCCTCCTCAATCTCCACCCAGCCATTGAGCCCAAGGTCATGGCTGGGTGGTGGTAGGGGCAATGAATGAGGAATTTGGGTCTGTGCACCTGCATGGAAGGCCTTGGTGCTCCTGCTGCTAAGCCTGTGTCACCATGTCGCTGTGAGAGTCCTCGTGGCAAACCATGACTCTGAGGCCCCAGATGGTAGACGCACCAGGCCTTGGAAGAAAAAGACTCCTCTCTTTGCAGGTTAAAGCTGTAGGCAGCCAAGCCCGACTCCAGCAGAGATCTCCAAAGGAAAGGAAATCACTGAGCAAGCTCCATGCCTTTATTTTGCTTTCCAGACAATCAGGAACATCCCAGTGAAATCCCAGCAAGTCAGTGTTTTCCCTCTCCCTTGTCTTGGCTTCTTTTAAAAAACCCAGTGCAAGAGAGTAAAAAAGGCAGATTGTGAGCTGTTCATCTCAGGGATGTGAGGACTGGATGGCATACTGTATAGGGTTTCTGGTTGCTTTTAAGTCACTAAAGAACAGTTTTGGTGGAGCCAAGGAAATTCTGCCATGCACAGGAGTCATTCTAAGCGCATGCAGGTGTCAGGGAGCTGTGCTGACCTGGCTGATGCTGTCCAGGTCACAGTGGGCCCACTGCCCCTCCCTGGATCATCTCCTAAGAGCATTGGTGGAGCAGAGTTGCGGGCTAGTGAAGAAGGGAAAAGAGAGTGGGAAAGAGGTCCCGCAGCTGGTGCCTAACCCTAGGCTGTGACATCAGGCACAGGGCTGCCTGGGCCAGGAGCTGCAAAAGGCTCCTTCACTTCTGAGGGACTCTCGTTTCCCTTGAACCCAAAGTTTGATCTCTTTGTCTTACTATCCTGACTCCTACATTTCCTTAAAGCTGCAGAGCTGAGGTCCCTGCCTTTGAGATTTATAGTCCCTTACCCCTTTGTCTTTGTCCTTTTCTTTTTTCTTATTCTTTCCCAAAGGTAGTAGGGAGTTCTGGAAGGATTTTAAGGACGGGGGATTCTCTCAGAAACTTGTTGTTGTTGTTAGGTGCCGTTGAGTCAGAGTCTGACTCATAGCGACCCTCATAGAGTTTTTAATGGCTGTTTCAGGATTGCCTTGGGGGTGGGTTGCCACATCCTTCTCCCATTTTGCAGTGCTGGGAATTGAACTCGGGACCTCAGAGACTGCAGAGCAGCGCTCTACCAACTGAGCTAAATCTCAACCCTTCAAAAACTTACTTATGTGAAAAACAGAAGTCAGTGAAAATAGAAAAATCTAAATTCCAAGTTACTGTTTTAGAAATTACCTTGTATATAAAGGAATGAACAGCTCTGAAATAAAATAGGTAGGTGGTTCTTTAAACATATAGGTCTTGTGATTTGCATATTTATATGATGTGACATTAAAGAATTCTCCTGACTTTTGCTAAGGACAGTAGATGCTAGGGTCCCTCATGTTCTAATGAGCCATGCTAGGTTTTTTAAAGGTTTATATGTGAGCTGGGCCTTCTAAGTCCTGACTCTCGTAGAAAAGTCTGCTGATTCTGTATGCTGTCGTATACACCTATAATCCCAGGAACGTGGGAGGCTGGGGCAAGAGGATCACAAGTTTGAGGCCAGAGGCAGCCTGCACAATTTAGCAAGACTCTGTCTCAAAATTTTAAAAAAGGAGATTGGGAGTATATTTCAGTGGTAGAATGCTTGCCTAGCATGTGGGAGACCCTATGTTCAATCCCTAGTACTGCAAAAGAGAAAAGAAAAAAAAAGAGAGAAGGAAAGAAAAGACTCTGCTGGGTACAGGCCAGTCAGGACTGCCTATGAAGGCAGAGTGAAGAGAGGACCCCGTTTTGGGTGGCCATTTCCAGCAGCAGTCCTGAGAGGACCCTCCATGGGGACTGTCTGCCAGAACTCAAGCAGAGCAGCTCCCGTGTGCTTATGGATTCAGCTGATTTCTTTCCCTATTCAGGTTTCCTTTTATTTTTGTTTTTATTTAAATTTTAATTAGCGTACAAAATGATGGGTTTCATTATGATATTTTCATATATATGTGTATATATATATATATATATATATATATATATACTGTACTTTGTGCATATTTAGCCCCCATTACCCTCTCTCGCTCTTGTTTTTAAAATCTGATAAGCACTTAAGAGCAGATCAATTGATACTTCCTATTACTCAGGATAAATCTGGCATTTTCTTATAAAGTTAAACATACGCAGCATATGACCCAGCATTTTTGCTTATCAGTATTTGCTCAAGAGGAATGAACATAGATGCTGCCAAAAAGGGTTGTATACAGATGTCCATAACAGCTTTGTTCATAATAGTTCCAAACTGGGAGCAACCCAAATACCTAACAACCGGGGAATGACAAGCAACTTACAGTACATCCAAATGATGAAATACTGCTCAGTGATAAAGAGGAACAAACTACACATCAAGGCAACAACATTCATGGATTGTCGAAGTTGTTTGCTAAGAGAAGTTGTTTGCTGAAAGAAGCCAGATATACGAGCATATGTTGTATTTTCCTTTTGTATGAAATTCTAGAATAGGCGAAACTAACCTGTTGTTAGGTGTCATCAAGTTGGTATTCAGTTACAGTGATTATAGTACAACAGGTAAAACACTATTGTGGTGCTTCTCTGCTATTCCGAGGGTTTTCAAAGGCAGATTGTTTTTTTTGGGAGTGGATTGCTGGGTCCTTCTCCCAAGCCTACAGCACCTCATGTTTCCATGCGGTCTCCCATCCAAGTACTAACCAGGCCTGACCCTGCTTAGCTTCCGAGATCCGACAGGATCAGACACCACAGTGGTACAGCTGCAGGCAAAACTAACCTACAGGGGGAATATCAGAAAAATGGTTGCCTTTGTGTGGTGTAAGGAGAGGTAAGAGGAAGGATTAATCAGTGGTACAAGTGAATTTCCTAGAAGTTATAGGAGTAGACATTTCTATGTGGAGCAGACATTTACACTTCTTGATTGGATAGTGGTTACCTGGATGTATACATTTGCCCCCCCCCCAAAAAAAAAACAAACAAAGCTCTAAACAAAAATAACTATTCCCTTGATGTGTTTATTTTACTGTTCATAAATTATACCTCAGTGAAGTTGATTTTTATGAAAAGCTAATGAATAGAAGTGGGGCTGCGGTTCAGCTTAGTTGGTAAAGTGCTGCTCTGCACTTTCTAAGGACGCAGGTTTGATACCCAGCACCGCAAAAAAACAGGGGAAGGATGTGGCAGTCCACTCCCAAACCAACCTTGAAACAATCAGCCATTGAAAACCCTATGAAGGTACCAGGCACGATGGTACACACCTGTAATCCCAGCAACTGGGGAGGCAGAAGCAGGAGGACTGCAAGTTCAAGACCAGAGGCAGTCTGCATAATTTAGTGAGACCCTGTCACAAAAAGTAAAAAAAATGGGCTGAGGGTGCAGCTCAGTGGTCCAGCACTTGCAAAACATGCAAGCTTGAGGCCCTGGGTTCAACCTCCAGCACCAGACAAAACAAATAAACAAACAAAAAACCCTATGAGGGTTGCTATGAGTTGAACCTGACTGGACAGTACCTAACAACAACAATGAATACAAAGGTTTTCTTTACAAAATTTCTCAGCATAAAGGGATTTGTTTGTTGATAGTCTTGGGTGCTTCCATTTAGCCAAGGTTTTGTGTTGTCAGAAGGAGAGGTTTTTGAGCTTCTGGAAGCTGCAGCCTTCTTGCCATTTCCCAGTAGCCTCTTCTTCCTAAAAACTCATTGGAGGTGTTTCAGGAAGTCATTAGTAAGACTATTATTTATATTGACTTAGTTGTCAAGTAATGAAAAGAGTCCAGAACACTGATGTGGTACATAGTGAAACTGTCCTGCCCTCAGGCTGTTTCCACAGATGGCCTGATCCTGGCCTCTGAGGAGATATGTCCACTGTGTGAGCCTCAGCAGGAGAATTCTGCATGCAATTTTCAACTGTCCACATGATGTTTAAAGAGCTCAGAGATAATCGTGTATAATTCATTTCCGTTTCCTCATGAAGCTCCTCCTACTGCCTTCTATTCTTCTGACATTAGTAT
This sequence comes from Pedetes capensis, assembly GCA_007922755.1. Taxonomy (NCBI): domain Eukaryota; kingdom Metazoa; phylum Chordata; class Mammalia; order Rodentia; family Pedetidae; genus Pedetes; species Pedetes capensis. The sequence goes on along the minus strand of VMDO01000018.1, from coordinate 456,848 downwards.
ATACACTGGACAATAAAGTGTGTACACTTTGGAATGTGGATATTTTTCTCAGCTTTAAATAGTGTTCATTGTAAACTGATTGGAGAAGGGGCATCTTCTAAGGGTTTTTTCTTTTCTTTCTTTTTTTTTTTTTTTTTTTTTTTTTTTTTTTTTTTTTTTTTTTTTTTTTTCTTTTTTGAGACAGGATCTCACCCAGGCTAGCTTTAAACTCCCAATCTTCCTGCCTCCAACTCTCTAGTGCTGAGATTACAGGTGTGCACCACCACGTCTAGCCTTTTCTGAGCTTTAAATGTACTCTTGTCATTGTGCTGCTGAACACTGGAGGATGTATGAAAGCAAATCCTAGGATGTAGAGCTAGAATAGCCCAGAGGGGCCATTCAGCCAGCTCTTCATTTCAGATAGTAAGAATCACTTGTGTTAGGAAAACCACAGAGGCTGAGAGGGTGAAATAAAGAGCCTACCTAGGTGTTATTTCATCTCAGTAATAGGGAATCTTGGAGTTTTGGTTTGAGTGGTTGTTGTTGTGTGCCGCTGAGTCACATCCGACTCATAGCAACCTTCATAGGTTGCTGATGGCTGATTGTTTGAGGGTTGCCTCAGGAGTGGATTGCCACGTCCTTCTCCCATTTTTGCAGTGCTGGGAATCGAACTCAGGACCTCAGAGACTGCATAGCAGCACTCTACCAACTGGGCTAAATCCCAGCCCCGGTCAGGGTGGTAATAGAAATACATTCACTCCTTGGGTTTAACCAATCTTGTTCTCATTCTTCCAAAAAATGAAGCTAGTATTTAGTGAGTATTTCATATATGCCAGACCTGTTCTAAGTAGCTCATATGTACTAACTCATTATATTATTAATGAAATCACCAGAAGTTAATATTCTTATTATTCCCAACTCACAGTCTTGGAAACCAGAGAGGTCATATAGTGCTTACAGTCACACAGCTGATTAGTGGGGAGTTAAGACCATAACTAGCCCAACTGATCTTGCTCTATCCATCTTCTTAAGTACTGCTCTATATTGCCTCTGTTAAACATCTGGTAATTACCAACCGGTCTGCCTTCTAGCCTATACCTGGAGGCTGTCCCTCAATAAAAGCAACTTCCTGTCTAGTGTCTTACATGTTACATTACTTTCCTTTATCAACAAATCAATAAATTGGCCAGGCATGACAACGCATGCCTGTAATCCTAGCAACTCAGGAGGCAGAGGCAGGAGATTGTGAGTTTGAGGCCAGAGGCAACCTACATAACTGAGACTATCTCAAGACTAAAAATAAAAACAGGGCTGAGGATGCAGCTCAGTGGTAGAGCACTTACAAAGTATGTGTGAGGCCTTGGATTCAACCCCCAAATACTGCAAAAAAAAAAAAAAAAAAAAGTCTTTTGTTAAATTTAAAAGTCCTATTAATTGTAATACTGATTATAGCTGTGTACAGTAGACAGCATGGTGCATTTGGAATTTTAAAATACAAATTGGACTTTTGAATGCTTTGATTTATTCATTGATACATTTATTCAATAAGTATTTATGGAATGCCTACTTTGTTATAGGCACTGTGTTGGGTGCTGGGGATAAAATGGCAAATCAGACTTGATCTGTGTCCTCATAGAGCAACAATCTAATAAGGAGGTGGACAATAAATCAGAGTTTTGTGCATATACCATATATCCTCAATTCTAATCCACAGCCTTTCAAGAGCTTTGTTGTTGTTGTTATTAGGTGCCATCGAGTCGGGTCCGACTCATAGTGACCCTCATAGGGTTTTCAATGGCTGACTGTTTCGGGATTGCCTTGGGAGTGGATTGCTACATTCTTCTCCCATTTTTGTGGTGCTTGGAATCGAACTCGGGACCTCAGAGACTGCAGCACAGCGCTCTACCAACTAAGCTAAATCCCAGCCTTCAAGAGCTTTAGGGGGTACAAAATCAGGTGCGGATTAGAATTGTGTACAACTTGGATTTGCATGAGAGCTCTCAAGAGAGTTCTCTAAACCCCAATCCAGTCTGCACGTGATTCTAATCCACACCTGATTTTGTAATCCTCTAAAAATCTTGAAAGAGTATAGATTAGAATCAAGAACATATGATAATTATCTAATTATAAAGCTAAAATGAGAGAGAAATGCTCAAAGTCTGACCCATAATTGTTGTTAGCTGTTGTAGAGTTGTGTCTGACTCATAGAGACCCTCAAAGGGTTTTCAGTGGCTGTTTTGGAATTGTGTTAGGAGTGGATTGCCACGTCCTTCTCCCACTTTTGCAGTGCTGGGAATCAAACTCAGGACTTCAGAGACTGCAGAGCAGCACTCTACTAAACTGAGCTAAATCCCAGCCCGGCTGACCCATAATAGGAGCACCATAATCATTGGTTGAATGAATGAGTTAATGAGTGAATCCCTCAGCCTAGGATGCGAGGCTTCTGTGGAGAAACAGTATTTCAGCTGACATCTGAGACAGGAGCAGGTCAGCCAGGTGAGCATGGTGGGTGGAGAATGATTGTCATGACTGCAGTGCCCTCCCATTTAGGCATCACAGGACCTCTACATCTGGATATCTACAATCTCAGGTCCTTGTCTCAGGATTTGCACCCTGAGAAAAGCCTTCTCCTCTTGCAGTCTTGCTTTGTTTCAAATCTGTTTGGACACTGTCTAGGTGATCTCCTCATTGTCCTTTAAATGTTACCTAAAAGGCTTATTCCTTAGTAATTTACATTCTTATAAAGTCTGGGGCCAATTTTCAGGAAGAACACATTGTCAACTTCATGATGAAAGCAAATGGAAGAGCTACTTTCATTGTGCAAAAATGTGTTTTCAATTTTTAAAAAAATATAATTTATATACAAAAACTGCCCTTATTTCATGTGTACAATTTAATGAGTTTGGAAATGCTCATACCCCAATGATACCATTATCACAATCAGGATAATAAATAAGAGTTTCCTATGTCTCTTTTTTTTTCAAAAAAAAAAATCGGTAAGATTATTGAATATATGTGCTCCATAAGGAAAACACTTGAAAATGGAGAGAACAGTTCATTACATAGCAGCATTCTGGTTGGATGGGGTCTTGTCCTTGGGTCTCATACATGTGACTTCATCAGTTTTTGAGGTGTCTTCGATGTCAGATCTCAAGTGGGGCTTCACATGGCTCTGGGCTTCTGTGGCAGTCACCTTCAGTTGCATCTCTTAGGGACAATTAGTAGCCACAGCAGGTGACTTCTCTTAGCTTTTGGGCCCCTTGATTATGATACTTAGATTTCTCAGTGTTTTATATTTAAGGGTTTTATATTTAGGAATGAACATTCATCAGCAATCTTGGAGTCCTCAAGAAGCAGATTGGAGGGAGAGCGCATGCCTGTTTCTGTTCTACTGATGTACCCTGGGAACAGAGTGTGAACCTGGAATGAGGGATGTTAGATGATAGGAGAAAAGTACAGCCACAAAATCCATTCAGTTGAATCCCAGTTTTGCTCAAGAGCCATCCCTCTGACTTTGGGTAGATCATGCTGAGCATTAGCTTCCTCATTTGCAGAAGGGGGGACTACTGTTTATTGAGCAACTACCATGCAGTCATTGTGCTTTAGCTATTTTTATTTTTAAATTAGTGTACAATATAATGAGTTTCAATATGGCATTTCCATACAATTTCTGGTATGTCATGTACTTTGCTTATATTTACTTCCTCATTACCCCCGATGTTGCTCCCATCCCCTCCTGCTATTTCCCTCCCTCTTCTACTTATATCCATGATGCTTTCCAATCTTACATATATATACATATTTTTTTCTTTATAAAATAAATCTAGCTTCTGCACATGACAGAGAACATGTGGTATTTGTCTTTCTAGGTCTTGCTCACTTCACATAATAATCTCCAGTTTCATCCATTTTCCTATAGATGACATAATTTGATTCTTTATGGCTGAATAAAATTCCATTGTGTATACATACCACATTATTTTTGTCCATTCATCTATTGATAGACATCTAGATTGATTCCATATCTTGGCTATCGTGCACCATGCTGCAATAAACATGGAAGTGCAGGTGTCTCTGTGGTATAATGACTTAGATTCCTTTGGGTATATACCCAGGAGTGGTATAGCTAGGTATGGTAAACTAGTATAGCCATTATGGAAATCAGTATGGAGGTTCCTCAGAAAACTAAAAATAGAATTATCATATTTTTATGTTTTGAAATTATTCATTTACGCCTCAGAACAACCTTGTAAAATAAATATTAGTAGCTCATTTAACCAATGGGAAAGCAGTGGCCTGGAGTTATTGGTGCCATATACAGAACCAGACCACTTGTAAATGGCAGTGCTAGGGTTGGAAAACAGGGCTGGGATTTAGCTCAGTTGGTAGAATGCTGCTTTGCACGCTCTGAGGCCCTTGGTTTGATCCCTAGCACCACACATGAAAAAAGGACAGGGGAGGACTTGGCAACCCACTCCTGAGGCAATCCTGCAACAATCAGCCACTGAAAACCCTATGAGGATTGATACAAGTCAGATTCTATTTGATGGCACCTAACAACAACATCAGTCCAAGAACATGAGAAGTCTCTAGGTCTGGAGTTTAGCTCATTTGGTAGAGTGCTGCTCCACAGTCTCTGAGGACCCAGTCTTGATCCCCAGCACTGCAAAAATGGAAGACGGACATGGCAGTCCACTCTCGAAGCAATCCCAAAACAATCAGCCATTGAAAACCCCCTAAGAGTCACTATAAGTAAGACATGACTCCACAGCACCTAACAATAACAACAAGGGCTAGAAAACCAAACCCCTGCCCCTCTGCCCTAGGCTTTCTCTTTTCTTGCTCTGCTCCTGCCAGGGTGGTGTGGAAGCTAGAAGTACCCCAGGTGTGCTCTGAACCTTAATCATTTGTTGTTTTTTCCCGTGAGTAATTGATTAGTTCAGCTGCAATCTGAGTTTGTTGTTGCTGCTTTAGGATTGAAAAACAAAAGCAGAACAAATCTGAGACTGCTCTCTCCAGGGTTGTGTCTGTTTTCATTGTTTTGTTTGTCTACATCAGTACTAAGGGGGCTCTAAGGGCAAGATATTTATTTGCATAGAGGTATCCATATGCATGGATGCACAGTGTCATGACAACACTGCCACCTCTCATCCATCAGCAGGGTACCTTGTCCTTGTGCAGTCACCATATTTTTTTGAATTGGTAGAGTGCCTACTCTGTGCCAGGCATTGTGCTCTGGGCTACAACATTGCTGAAGTCAAAGCCTGTGTCTGGTAGAGCTTTATTCAAGTGAGAAAAGCAGAAAAACAACACATGCACACATACATGTGCTCTCACGCGCGCGCCCCCCCCCCACACACACAAAAGCCCACAAGCATTTCATAAACTATTGGTGGTGATCATTGCTAAAACAAAGCAAGGTAAGGAAGGAGGCCACTGTGGGAGAGGTAGGTGGTGAGGCCAGACAGGTGGCCACTGTGGGCCAGGTGAGACTTGCTGGGCCGGTGGAAGGACATCAATGACAATGACGAGGTGCTTTCCTTGCCCAGATGACTTTTCTTCTAAATGAGATCAGAAGCCTCCAGGAGCTTTTGGCAAGGGCAAGGGAAAAGGCACAGATGGAAGCAAAGAGTCCAGATAGGACGCTGTGGCCAAGGTCTGCAGGAGAGTGGGCATGGCCTGTGTGACAGCCATGAGTGATCCTGGCTGTGCTTGGAGGTAGAATTTGCAGGATTTTCCATGCTTTTGGTCCACCTGCCCTGTGCTTCACAGGAGACATAAGAGAAAGGACCCAAGTGAAGCCATTTACCAGTTGGCACCACTTAATGGGGAGATGGGTGGACAAAGTTGCATGATTGAGGTCAGGGAAGACCTCATGGTACAAGGTGGGGTCCTCTGGGCCTCTTGCTTCTCAGACTTAAGCATGAGGGAGACAGACTAGTGCATGATTTTCACAACATAATTTCTCAGTGGAGTGAGTAAGCAAGGAGGTCAGTCTGGGGCCCAGCAGAGGTACAAAGTGTGGCTGGAGCCAGTCAGGGGCCCACTTGGGCAGGTTGCGTATCTGGAGTCCCCATGTCAGGAAGGGAAAGTGGGAGGGCTCCTTGGTGGGGAACAATACAAGAAACTATAGCTTCCTCCTGCAGGCCAGGGTCTGCCAAGTACAGCTGTCTTTGAGCCAAATTCACCTGCTGCCTATTTTTATATAGACCTTTGAGCTAAGAATGCTTCTTACATTTTCAAAAGCTTGCAAAAAAAAAAAAATCAAAGCGGAATATACAACAGAGACCCTATGGAAATCTGCCAAGCTTACAATGTTTGCTCTCTAGCCTTTTACAGGTAAAGCTTGCTGACCCCTGCTGTAGGCAGATGATGGCTTGGGAGAAAGAATCCTGGGCCAGGGCAAGGCAGCCTCATCCACTCTCCCTCTTGCCCCTCCCTGGGACCTAACAGGTTGCGCTTGAATGTCAGCCACATAGGCTAGCCCTGGTCCTGACATGCCCTCTATAGAATAGTCCTTCTGTGGAGTCCCAGAAGGGCCTCCCCTCTGTGAGAGGGAAGGTACTCAGGAGCTGTCGAAAGGCTGATTGGAAAGACTGACTGTGGCTCTTCATCACTGTGGTGGTGAAGATGCTGAGGAGGGTACAATAGAGTAATATGTTTTGGAAACTTTAAAGAAGACAATTTTGCCTGCTATGCCTAAAATACTCAGCTGTGCTCTTCCTATTGTGAGTATCCTGATATTTGAGACACAGTCAAGGTTTAAGGCAGGATGTGAGCTTGTTCCAGCTTTTCCAGTGATATGCAGATGACCTTGAGCATGGCAGGGGCTCCCTGTGCTCTGCTGCTGCTGACCTGCCAAGGGATCTGTTAGGGAGAAGAGAGCGGCCCCTACTGTGTTGAGAGTCTGGTGGGCCTGCTGTGTTCTTGGGGAACACCCAGGACACTAGTGGTCAAGGTCAAAGAGGCACTGAGCCAAGGGAGGGTGGATGTGGAGAAAGGAAGGTAGTGGGGCGGAGAACAGAAAGAACATACCAAAGGACAAGGGCTACCATCCGGGATCTGCTTGACCTTCTACTTCAGGTGAGCTACATTGATTCTGGGACCAGACCCGGTAAATCCCACAGGGAGCCACTGTGAACCTTTGCCATAGTGCACAGGCTGCACCACATATGGAGTCCCAAAGTCAGGCCAGGCTGCTTGACCTCAGGCTACAGGGCAGCACAACCTCTAGCTTTCAGCTCCAGCTGAAGAAGGGAAGGTCTTTGGCTCTATGTTCACTGGTTGCCACCATGGATTCCTCATCCTTGGGGCTGCCTGTGAGGGCAAGTTGCTGGGTGGAGGGGTTGGAACCCAACCTCACCCTGCAGACAGGGCTACCCTCTCTCTCTCCAAGGCATCTACACCCACACTTTGAGAATGGCTAGTGTAAACTGTGCTAAATATTCCTGGGTTGTTGAGCTTGGGTCTGCTGTGTGAGGAGGTTGGACTGAGCTGGGTAGTAACCCACCTCCCTGCCTTGATCCTGGACAGTGGGCCAGATCACCAGCTGTGCTCCCAGCAGTGGATGGAGAAGGCACAGCGGGTTCAGATTTGGATGCTCTTTTACCATCAAGGCCATATTAAACTGACTCAGGAGGCAGGGGCAGAATCAAGGTCAGAGGCAGCCTGCTTAATTTATTAAGACCCTGAGTCAAAAATAAAATAAAATAAAATAAAAAATGGACTGAGGGTGAAGCCCAGTAGTAGAGTACTTGCAAAGTATGTGTGAGGTCCTAGGTTCAACCTCCAAATATCTCAAAAAAAAAAAAAAATCCATGTTTGTTATTTTTCAGTGATAGGAATTGAACCCAGGGCCTCATACATGCTAGGCAAGTGCCCCACCATTGAGCCACACTGCCATCCTTCACTTGTCAACTCTTTTTGGCCTGTGTGTGAGCTCAAAGCCCTGTGTTATTTTATTTTATTTGATTGCCAAATCCTGAAGCCACATGTGATAAACACATGATGTTAACCTTGGCACTAAGTCCATAGTCAGAGCTGTTGCTCCTCCTCCTTGCTATAGCTATACCTTTTCATTTTAAAGATTTTTGTCTCATATAATGGCAAACATAAGGTCCTGCAAACCACTTAAACATAATTCTGCTGCTGCCTATTCAAAACTCAATTCATTCAGAGTTCCTAGGTCATTTCTTACTTTGCTTTAAAAATCATTCTCATCTCTGCAGAGTTCAATCCAGACAATTTCCCCAAATCACTTCTAGGAGAGGACCCAGTGCCCAGAGTTTCCCTTCTTTAAAGACAGTTGGGGGAGACAGGTATAACACCAGGAGCTTCTGTGGTCTGGGATGTGGCAGCTCCTCAGACTATTTCCAGAGACCAGGAGATTGGGGGGAGCTGCGCTTCGATGAGACTCAGGACTTGGGGACTCAGCCTGAGCTCCCCCTACCAATGCCATCAAAGGTACTAAAGGCATCATAAGGAGGCCTGCAAGGTAGCTCTTGCCCATCCTTACTGACCCTTGGTAGTACCAGGTATCCCTGTTTCTATCATTCCAGCCCATTGCTGCCCCAATGTTTGTTTAGCTCCAGATACTGTTATGGTTCTTCCTAAAAGATGGCATCAAAGAAGATATGAGCAAGGGATTTACCTTTGCTAGGGAGAGATTAAAAAAATAATAACCTAATTATCTACATTGAAAAGATACTGTTAACTCTTAAGGTGTCAAGTCCAATGATGGGGTGGTTTGTACATTTTGTGGTAAGTCCCTTTCTTTTTGTTATTTAACTGTCCCAGCCTCAAAAGCTGACAGGAAGCACAGTGCTCACATTAATCTCTGCAAGATTTCTCCAGCATCTCAGATTAAGTAGCCTCATGAAGGGAATCTGCTTATCACAACATGAGTGAATGGGCGGGGCCAAAGGAACACCAGAGGTGGCTGGCCTGAAGCATAAACCCCTTGGATTTGGATCCATTGCTCTGTCTTCACCCCTCTTTCAGTTGTGACAATAGTTTTTGATCTGGACCTGATTCCCCTTCAGTAGTTTTTCTTGTCCTGACTTCATCCAAGAGCTGGCTATTCTCAGCTGCAGTGCAGGGTAGCTGCTGTCAGGACGTCCTCTGTGAATTCCTCTCCATCCTGACAACACTCCATTGTGTGACTCTGAAGTTGCTTCCCTGAGAAGAGAAGCAGGTGGGCCGTGTCATATGCCTGTACATGTATCCATGCTCACTTATGGGGGATCCCGCCCCTGTGTCCAAGGTCATCCACAAGAGACAGACCTATTCTGGAGCAAGCAGAACATCTCTCTGGAAGAGGCCCATCCCAAAGAGAGCCACAGGCTGCTTTGTTCCAGTTTCTGAATTTGAAGAACTTCTATGAGTTTTCTGGCTCCTTTTTTTCTTATTGTAAGAAGTAGGATGGGGAGTCGAGTGTGTTACTCTGACATCCTCTGCATCTTTGCAACCCTCCATGCCTCCCTGCCTCCCTGCCCACAGCATGCACTTAAGCATAAACTTTCTCCCATCAGTGAGGGACTTGCTCCTGCTGCCTGACCAAGTTGCTGCAAACTCCACAAGGAGTTTGGAACAAAGGGGAGAAAAGCTTCTTGGCCAGGCCACCTTCATTTGGTGCCAAGCATGGCATCTTCACCTTTCTCTAAATCTGGTTCTGGGATGGATGATTTTGGGGTACTTTTCTGTAGATGGCTAATCCCATTCAGAGTTTCTTCTTAGCTTCTATCAAAGATCATGGTCTTTCTTAATCTGGATCTATCTGTCCATTTCCTGCTGCAATCGGCTCTTACAATTTTAAGTTTTGTTGTTGTTATTGTTAGGTGCCATTGAGTTGGTGTCCGACTTGTAGCAACCCTACATACAAAAGATGAAACACTATAGTCAGTGCTTCTCTGCTATTCATAGGGTTTTCAATGGATGGTTATTTTTATTTATTTATTTATTTTTTGTGGTACTGGGGGTTCAACCCAGGGCCTCATGCTTGCATGCTTTGCAAGTGCTGGACCACTGGGCTGCACCCCCAGCCTATTTTTTAACTATTTTTTTAACTTTTTGAGACAGGGTCTTGCTAAATTACAGACTGCCTCTTGTCTTAAACTTGCGATCTTCCTGCCTCTGCCTCCTGAGTTGATTACAGGTGTGCACCACTGCGACCGGCTGATTATTTTTTGGGAATGGGTTGCTGGGTCCTTCTCCCAAGCCGAAAGTGCCTTGTGTTCCCAGACAGTCTCCCGTCCAAGTACTAACCAGGCCCGACCCTGTTTAGCTTCCGAGATCTGATGGGATCAAATGGTACAGTGGTACAGCTGCATGCTTTGTACATTTTAGAGCCAATGAATTGAGCTTAGAAGCCAGTTTCACAGATTCCATTTGACAGATGAAGGACCCTTGATGACAAAAATTTAGGTGATTTTTCCAAGATTGCACAACCAATTAATCAGGAGAGTCAGAATTACTAGGGTAAATACATAGAGTGAAGTGCAAAGATCCTAAGTACACCCTTAGGTCAATTTTGATGAACCCCTGTCCCTATGCTACACACACCTCCCTCAGTGAACAGGAATTGGATTCATTCTAATTATTAGGTGCTGTCAAGTCAGATCTGACTCAGCTACTGTATGTGTAACAGAACAAAACATTCCTCAACACTGTGCTATGCACAAGATCTTTTTTAAGTTTAAGCCCATTGTGCAGACTTTGTGTCAATCCATCTAGTTGAGGGTCTTCCTTTTTTTTTGTTGTTTATCCACCATTCTCCCAAACATGATGTCCTTCTCCAAGAATTGGTCCCTCCTGACAACATGTCCAAAATTCGTAAGACCCAATGTAGCCATCCTTGTTTCCAAGGAGCACTCTGGTTGCACTTCTAGGACAGATCTGTTGGTTCTTTTGGCAGTCCATGTTATGTTCAGTATTCATCTCCAGTACCGTAATTCAAAAGCATCAATTCTTTTCCTGACTCCCTTATTCAGTGTCCAGCTTTCACAAGCATATGATGTGACTGAAAATAGCATGACTTGAATCAGGTGCACCTTCATCTTCAATGAGACATCTTTTCAACACTTTCAAAAGATCTTTTGCAACAATTATTTTGGCTACAGGTAAAAACTTACAGAAAGCAGAGCCTAATGGGATTTCAGCTTCCCTTAGGGTAGGGCTTCATTTCCCTGCTTGTCCCCATTCCCTGAAATAGCACATGGTATCACCTCTCCTTGCCTTTCTTTTTGTTGTCCCATTTCCAGAACCTGTATTATTCTTTGAGATGGAGTTCAAATTTCTGCCTAGTTTGGGTAGGGTTGTCTAGGAAACCAGAAATATCTGCAGATATCAGGCTATCCAGATTGGGTGATCCTTGCCTCCTCTCTTCTGAGCCACGCTAACTCCTGTCATCTTTTTACCACCATCCTCTGCTTTTTCCACTATGCTGTCCTGCCCTCAGGCCACTGTGATCATCCCCACCTTGCCCAGATCCTTCAGGCTCTCCAGCAGAAGCAGATCTGATTGTCCCTGCCTCACTTCCAAGGAGATAGTAGCTGATGGCTGTAGATGCTAGTGACATGTGTGCAGATGATTCTGTGTCTGGGAATGTGTGTGGCAAGCTTGCAAAATTCCACTTCTGTTTGACTCATCCTTGTTTTCCAGGAACTGGAGGAGGTGTGCATTTGAGACTGCTCATGTCAATTCCACCTTAAGCATTGCCTTTTTCTTTCTTTCTTTTTTTTTTTTTTTTTTTTTTTTTTTTTTTTTTTTTTTTTTTTTTTTTTTTTTTTTTTTTTTGGTTCATTCACTGTTTCCTTCCCTCCCACTCTCACTCAGAGTAAGTGCAGCTGTGAGCACTGTGCTTGGGGTCACTGCTCTGAAAGGCAACCTGCTTATCTTCCCTCTAGATCTGCAGAGTGAGAAAATTTGTCTGGACATTAGCAGAGCTGGGTAGTGAGGAGCCCCCTCTCTCCAAGGATCTTAATCTGATTCTCTTGCCTGACTCCTAAAACCTAAGGCTCCCTGACTTGCCCTTCAAGGCTCTTTTCACAACAAGCTGCCTGCCTTTTTTGGAATATGTGATCCCTTGTCCTATTCGATCTGTAGTTCATTTCTCAGAATCCCAGCACCTCTAAAGAAAGCGGAGACAAGCTCTGAGAGAATGGGGGATGTTGAGAGCCAGGCAGAAATGGGATGGGAAGGGTGCATTCCAGGAGGTTGGCATTGGTCTGGGGAGTGGAGGACAAGCTGGTACTAGGGAGAAAAAGCTAGGGGAAAAAGAAGGGAAAAGACATGACTTAGTTCTTACACAGTGAATGTATGCCCTGAACCATGTGCTTAAGAGTGAAAATAATGAAGTCCTACAATATTTCCACAGGAGAAAGGACTGGAATTCTGGATTTCTAAGTATTCTGCTCCCCATCTCCTTGGCTGCACTGAACCTGTGGTCTGGTAATCTGTTGGGAGCACTGCACAAGGGAGGGAGGAGGGGAGTACAGGCCCACAATAATTGTCTGTTTGAACAGACAGCTGTTTCACTGATGTTGGGTGGAACATTGAGTTGTTAATTTCACTTTGAACAACAATTAGGAAGCATCATCCATGTCCTTCTCTTTCTAATTAATGCCTGCTTTTTAGGATGTTTTGGTCTTTTAAAGTTCTTACCAAATTGCTCTAACTGTCTAACTCTGATCTCATCACTTCTTTCCACAGCACCAGCCTCCACAATGCTACCTTTATGTTGCAGCCTCCCAGTTTCAAAATTCATATTTGCCTCCTCCTGGTCATCCATAAGCCCCTTATAGAATTCACTTCCAAACCCTGTGGAGATTTCCTTGGTGGTAGCTTCGGGATCTGTTTCTTTGGAACAGATTCAGTACCTTGGTCCACACCTCATGGCTGCCAGCCTGGGCTCTTGTAAAACTTCCTGGCATTCTTACCACCTCTCATGTAGTCTGCATCCCCATCAAAAGCTGAAGTCTTTAAGATTTTTCTTTAATTATGTGAATCTGCTGTGTGCAAGTCTCCAACTGCTCCCTCCTTCTTGTTGGATCAAGCCCAGACTTCTCTGTGTGGGATTTAGACCTCTCTGAAATCTGGCCTCCTTCCCCCCTAGCCAGTGCTCTTGGGCTCTGCCTCTCTCACTTGAGCCCTCATCCCTGGCCAGCGATGCAACAGCCTGGGCAGGACCCTGAGCCCTTCTCCTGTGGTGTTCACAGCTCCCCAGGTGCCAGCTCACTTCCTTTCCAGTTGTCTCCATTTTCCACACCCTTCAAGGTTACATCCAATCCGTTTCCTCATAGGGACCACAATGCCTTCCCCTGAGTAGGCTGGCTGTCCCTGCGGGCCTCTGGGGGTACTCACTGCTGGGATCTCTTTTGACTCCTGATTTGCTGTATTGCCAGCCACCCTTGTGAGGATCATCTCCTGGGTTGTTATATGCCCTTTGAGTAGAACAACTAAGTCTTGCATTTCTTTTTCATCAACCCCAGTGCTCGGCCTAGTGCAGTATGCTCACAGGTCTCCATCAGTCTTTGGAGGATTGAAGTGGACTGTACAGGCAAACGACAAGAGGACTTTGTAGATTTCGCTATACTGTGGTCCCCAGATTGGGGATGATGTATGAGTTTTCCCTGGGGTCATCAGCCAGTCTGCCCATAACTGAGGGCCACATGCAGAACTGCAAGGCTCTGCACAGCACAAAGCTGTCACCCACCCCCTACCTCCTAGCTGATGATTATGCTCAGGCTGTCAGGAAGGCCTCTCCTCCCTCTTAGCATGGGATTTACTCATGTTGCCAGGAGCCTGGCTCTGCCTCAATCTGATTCCATGTCCCTTGGGAAGATGTTCTTTTTGCTTCATGTTGGCTGTCAGTGTCACAGCTCTGCAGCTTTCAGCCTTGTGTGCTTAAGGTGTCCCCACGAAAGTTAGCCAGGACCTCACCCCATGGGGACTGCTTCCTCAGAGAAGTCCTTTAAGAGATGTGCATGTTCTGTTTCGAACTGGCCCTACACCCAAGGAGGCCAAGGCCAGTGAGAAACTTCAGTTGAGATATCCTAACTAGAGGAAATTTTAGGCAGAAATCCCCTTTGTGAAAATCTAGAAGGTCCTCTGAACACACTGCAAGATTCTTGCTGAAGGAGGGAGGGTGAAACATTCTGACCCATTTTTAACCCAAGATGGGTTTCTTCTCTAAAAGCAGACTGGCAAGCAAATCAGGCTCTGGGTGTTTGCTCACTACAAACACAGCACCCCTCTCCAGGTCTGCAGGGTTCTGATCAGCTCAGGAGAAAATCACTGTGTAAATAGTCGGAGGGTTGTGGGTTAGGAGAGTGTTCTGTGCCTGATGATTGTACCAAAGCCAAATGCAGAACAAGGGAGAAAGTAAGACAGACATGGCCTGAAGGGAAAAGGCCACTGGCCATACCTTGGAAATCTGTGCTGCATCGACTTTGACCATGAAGGTGCTGATAGAAAGAGGATTTGGTCTGCGGCCTTTGAAGATTTTCCATCTTGGCAAGTGGGAGATTTAAGGAATTCCCCACTGTGGCTTGTTCTGTCTCCTAGAAGCAGAGCCACATCATCTTGACCTTTCTTTCTGATATAACTCAAGCATCTTTATGCAGAGGTTCCTGAAAGAAATTTGGGGTCAATTTTATCTTGGGAAAATGTGGGGAACGCTGATATGAGAAAGTCCTCAGAGCCCAGCTGTCGACCTATCTGCAGGCCTCCTTTCCTCTGAGGTTTGCTTACCACCTTTGCTGGTCTGAGCCAGAGTTCAGCGATCCGAGGGTAAGAAAAGACCTCAGAGCTCATCAAGTTCAACTTTCCACAAGATAAAGAGATGCCCAGTTCCCTAACATGTGACTACCAGGCCCTGCCGAATCCTTCCCAGTGGTGGGGAGTTCATTTGGAGGCCGCCAATTCTGCTGCTTCTATGCAAATGGATTTAAAACACAACCAAGCAATTTATAAGGAAAGGAAGATAAAGGAAAAACTATTGGGTATCCCTGGTAATTAAAGAACGGTAACTTATGAGGAAGAACATGGCATCAAGATTGGAGGAAGACTCATTAACAACCTGCATTATGCAGATGACACCACTTTGCTTGCTGAAAATGAAGAGGATTTAAAACATTTACTGATGAAGATCAAAGATCATAGCCTTCAATATGGGTTGCGACTAAACATCAACAAAACAAAAATCCTTACGACTGGGTCAGTATGCAACTTCACAATAAATGGAGAAAAGATTGAGGTTGTCCAAGATTTTGCTTTGCTTGGCTCTATAATCAACACCCGTGGAAGCAGCAGTCAAGAAATCAAAAGAAGCATTGCTCTAGGAAAAGCTGTGGCAAAAGATCTCTTTAGAGTATTGAAAAGCAAAGATGTCACATTGAAGACAAAGGTGCATCTGACTCATACCATGGTATTTTCAGTGGCATCATATGGTTGTGAAAGCTGGACATTGAACAAGAGAGACAGAAAAAGAATTGATGCTTTTGAATTGTGGTGCTGGAGACGTCTATTGAATATACCATGGGCTGCCAAAAGAACCAACAAATCTGTCCTAGAAGAAGTGCAACCAGAGTGCTCCTTGGAAGCAAAAATGGCCAAACTGTGTCTTACATATTTCGGACATGTAGTCAGGAGAGAACAATCCCTGGAGAAGGACATCATGTTTGGGAGAGTGGCAGGTCAACACAAAAGAGGAAAACCCTCCACCAGATGGATTGACACAGTGTCTGCAACAATGGACTTAAACATAAATAAGATGGTTTGCCTGGCACAGAATCGGGAAGTGTTTCGATCTGCTGTACATAGGGTCACTATGAGTCGGACTTGACTCGACGGCACCTAACAACAACAACAACTCAAAACAGTGAGATGCTGTTCTTTTCCCTATCAGATTGAGAAAGACCATCTAAGAGGTTAGTACTCATGTACAGATGAAGGTCTGGGGAAATGGGTTCATGCCTATTTTTGGAGGACTGTTTGGAAATGTATGCGTAAAATCCTTAAAAATCCCTATACCCTCTGGGTTGGTGATGGCATGTTGAGTGTTTTATTTCTAGGAAATAATCATGTTTGTGCAGGAAGATTTCAACTATCAGGGTTTACCTAGTGGTGATGATTATAGGAAAACATGAGGAGCAGCCAAGTCTGTAACAATAGAGGTTGGTTAAGACAGTGATGCCTCTACCTAAGTAATTCTTTGGAATTTTGTATCAATTAAATCAGTTAACTCCCTTCATCCTTATGACACTACTGTGGGGTAGGCCTGTTGGTGCTGCAGCGTTACAGATAGAGTAGCTGAACCAGGAGAGTAACTCCAGCAAGACAGCACAAGTGCCGACAATATGGGTGGGACAGGATGCAAGTGGTCTCTCTCCAGAGTCAAAATAGAAAATATGCACTAAACAATATGTAGAATATGATCCCATTTCTGTTTAAAATATTGAAGATTCTCAGAATACATATATTACTTTTATAATTAAAGAAATTTTGGTTTAAAAAAATCTATCTTATCTATTTGTCCAAACTCTGATTTTCTATAGCTATTGCTCATTTTTAACCCATCCATTCACCAGATTTTCCCTGAGCTCTTCCTATTGGCCAGCTCAGTGCTAGCCATTCTGGTTCAGCAGGATGGAAAACTGTCCAGGGCCAGCTTGCATGACCTTTCATGGGGGAGACCAATGATAAAAAATGTAAAGACACCACGGGCTGTCATTATTGATGTCAGTTGTGTGCTGAGTATTCTTTTAGCTGATGTTGCTGTTTCATCTATTTACTTTTGTAGTTGTCCTTTACCTAACTCCTTTAATAACCTGGGGCAGCAAGTGACATTAATCCCCAAGGTCGCTCAGCCAGTAGCAGTAGGGCCAAGGCTCATCTGCAACAGGGACTTCCCAGTCTGGGCTCCAGTCTTTCCAGTCTCACTAATCTCTCTACGTATCAGCTTCCCATAGTCCAGACGCACTGGTTTTCCTTCCAGCCTCAGGACCTTTGCACTTGGCATTCTTTCTGCCTAGATATTCTCCCATGAGACCTTTATACAAAAGCCTCCTCCTCCTGCAGCCCACAGAGGCCTCTACTGAGCTCCTGGTCCAGTGTGACCCCACTCCATCCCTTACAGTCACTCTCCATCACTTTCTTTCACATCACCTTCTTTTATTTTCTTCATGGCCATTCTCACTAGCTGACAGTATCTGTTATCATTTCACCCACTTGATTATAAGCTCCATGGAAAGCATGATCTTTGTCTGTCTTGTTCATCCAGCATCTCCAGCACCTAGCACAGCACCCAGTCCAGAGTAAGTGCTGCCAGAGATGGGGAAAATGAATAAATGAAGGATGATGAACACATAGCTTACAGAAGTGGTATCCAAAATGGGCTGTGCATGTTGGAGACCATGGGAGGTGAGATGATCCATTGTAGCGCGGGAAGAAAATATGATACGTAAGTGGATGAATGGATACAAAGGTAGAAACACATGCAAGCACACATAAATATCCTTTTCTTCTGTTTTTGTGGATGATATCTGTCAGCTTTCCATCACTGTGATAAAAAAAATATCTAAGAGAATCCACTTGTAAGGAGGGAAGGTTTTTTTGGCCCATGGTTTCAGAGGTTTCAGTCTATGGTCAGTTGGCCTCACTGCTTTTGTGCCTGAGATGAGGCAACATTTGTTGGCAAGGAGCGTGTTCACCGAATGGCTGCCAGAAAGTGAAAGAGAGAAGGAGGAAGAGACAAGCATCCCACAGTCCCCTTTGAAGTCATGCCCCCAGCATCTAACTTCTTTCCAATAGAACCATGGGCTGGGGCCATGCCCTCAACACATGGGATTTGGGAGAATTTCCACATCCAAACTAGAGCAGAAGGTTATAAATACAATTCATAGATAAACAAATATATAAATATGCAAGTTTACACAAATGTTTACTACTAGGGTACATGGCCATACTTTGAAGCTCACTGGCCTAGAAGGAGAGATAGATAAGAGAATAGGCCATTCCAACACCATGTACTAGGTGTTGCCAGTAAGTGGTCAGTGTATGATGGAAGCACCTAGGGGATTCCCTCATCTCCTGGAAAGGCTGAGGGCTTGTTACAACCTACAATTTTCATTATTTTGTTAATATTAGTGATTACTGTTTTTAAGAGCTGGGATTTAGCTTAGTGGATAGAGGGCTGCTCCAAACTCTGTGAGGATCTCCAGGTTCCATCCAGGTTTGATCTCCAGCACCAAAAAATAGGACAAGGGTGTGGCCATCCACTCCTGCAGCTATCACAAAAAACAATCAGCCAATAAAAACCCTATGAGGGTCGCTATGAGTCAGACCTGACCCAATGGCACCTAACAACTGGTTTTAAAACTACCCAAGAATACGTGAGCTCTCAATTTTAGACCATTAAAGCAAATTAAATAACCAGAGTTCTTATTGTCAATATCCTCATGAATGGTGAAAGAGTGATTAAAATTTCAGTTAAGTAGATGGAGACACGAAATTGACAGAATTCAAATACAGCTGCTACTGAACTGCGGTTAAATACCCACAACATTGTCCTTGCTTTCTGAGCTACAAAATTAATCTGAAACATAGAAAACTAAATAAGGCCTTAAACTCCAGTCTTCTAGCTAGAGAGGCCAGAGGAAGGAGCAGTGGGAAGTCTTGGGCTTGAATCTCACTCTTGTCCCTTTCTTTCTGTATGATTTTGAGCAAGTCCCTTTACTAAAATGCCTTGTCTGTGTAATGGGAGTAAGGACACCTACCTTATGGGCATCATGTTGTGAAGATGCAACAAAACAATGCAGGGTACATAATAGGCCTTTCTGAATATCAGTTCCCTCGTAGGTCCTCTGCTTAAAGAGGAAACTGTATGCCAAATTAGAAAGGACCAAACATTTATCCTCCAGTACACCATTGAGAGGGCTGGTATTTAGCTCAGTTGGTAGAGCGCTGCTCTGTATTCTATGAGGTCCTCAGTTTGATTCTGAGCACTGCAAAAATGGAGGAGGTGGCAATCCCCTCCAGAGGCAATCCTGAAACAAACAGCTATTGAAAACCTATAAGGGTTGCTATGAGTCAGACAGAGGGCTGGGATTTAGCTCTGTTGGTAGAGCACCACTCCGCAGTTTCTGAGGTCCCAAGTTTGATTCCACACAGCACCACAAATATGGGAGCAGGATGTGGTAATCCACTCTATGGCAGTAACAGTCAGCCATTGAAAACCCTATGAGGGTCACAATGAATCAGACACGACTTGACAGCACATAACAACATGAGTCAGACACCACTCAACAACACTTAACAACGCCATTGAAAATGTGCTACTTCTTTCTATCATTAAATATATTCTTCTTTAAATCATTTAAATTGGTTTCATGTACATTACAGCCTTCCTTGGGCTGGGATTTAGCTCAGTTGGTAGAGCACTGCTCTGCAGTCTCTGAGGTCCCGAGTTTGATTTCTAGCACTGCAAAAGTGGGAGAAGGATGTGGCAATCCACTCCCGGGCAACCCATTGAAAACCCTCTGAGGGTCTCTGTGAGCAGGATATGACTCAACAGCACCTAACAACTTTCCTTCCTGGGGCTGTATGGACCCTTGATATTTTACCCAGTGATACCATTATGTCAACCCTCTTTTCTTCCTGGGCATCACCTCAAATGATGCTGCAGCTGGAATTCTATAGTACAGGTAACTCTCATCTTGTGAGTGGGGAAGTTTGCAGTTGGATGGGAGCAAAGTAAACAGAAGAACCAAGACCTTGGCTTGGGAACCACCTGTGTCTGGGGAGTGGGGCCTCTCGTGGAGGAGGGAGGAGGGCTGGGTGGCCTGTTTGGAGGCAAGGAATTGGATCAGGAAGGGAGGACTGAGTTGGGCAGAACTCAGTAGATTCTTTGGCATGCACTGCAGAAGGATTCCCTGAAGGGCTGCACAGAAAAGAAATGTGCTGTGTGCTTGGCAGGCCAGAAACCACAGAGAACCTAGCCAGGCTTTTGGAGGATTTGGGAGTAGAAAAGCAGACTCCCTAGGTGGTTATTTATAGAGCCTGCAGCAGTAATGATCAGTTAGAAAAAATAAATTATAACTCAGTGGAACCTGAAATAACTTTGCTTTTGCAACCCCACGCATTCCACACGGGCTGCTTGAATGCCACTCCCTCCGGTAGTATTCCTGAAGGCCTGAGCGGCCGTCCCACACCAGGCTCAGTGTGCCCTCCCGAAGCTTCGGAGAGGCCAAGGAAACACAGAGAGGTAGTTTCTAGCTAGCGTCGGGGAGCACCCTGACTGGATGATTCCTTTCTTTCCCCATGCACTTCCCCCCACAAAATAGCTAAGATTTCCCTCTTTCCTCCACTAGCATGCTTAGGCCATGAGGCCTAAGGTAGATCTTGGAGAGAATGTGGACTTGGTGGCCTGCAGAGCCTCCAGCTTCCACACACCTGCCGCTCAGGAGTGTGCATGCACCAGCTCATTCTTAGCACCGTGTGTTATGAGTGCAGCAAGAGCCTCTGGTTGAGATGCTTTTGGAGGAGCTGTTAGTTGACTCATTTCACAGGGCCACCGTCTTTCATCCTGTCCTTAGCCAACAAGCAAGACCACACAGGGTTCACACTGACAGCTTGGCAGCAGGGTCACCTTGAGCTTGCCCAGCCCACTACTTGGCATCTTGCTTGACACTTGGGCTTCCATCCTGCTTCCCCTCTCCTACCCATCTGCTCCTTCTTTCCTAGTCACTCATTCACTCATTTGCTTTCCAATCAATAAGATTTTATTGAGTGTCTCGAATGTGCCAGGTACTGGTGATGCAGAAATCAAGGGTACCACCTAGAGGCTGCAGACTGGTGGCAGAAGAGCCCATTCAGGCTGCAGCTGGGTTTTATGTGGCACTCTACACAGGGTCTTAAATCTGAGTTTTCTGCTGACACATAAAGCCGGGCTGATTTCACATGAGAAAGCAGACACCTGGCTTCTCCACGAACATCTGAAGTTCTGGCTAAAGTAGGTCACGTCCCCATGTGGTAGCATTGTCCACATGGGAAGCCATCCATTTAAATAAGGCCAGCTCCTCTGATTTATCACAGAGCCTGTGGCTCCCTATTGCTGCAATAACACCAAGACAGCTGCCACTCCTGTCCCATAAGTGAGCTGCTTCACCCATGGATGTCACCTGCCTGGCTCAGTGTGCATTGAATGTGTGACCCAGATGTTGACCCTAAGCCAGGGCGGGGCAGGGCCAGAGACCATCCCAGTGTGTGAAAAGTGCTATTGGGAATGGGGGCCCTTGGAGGCACCAGGAGGAAAGTTTGATTCTGATGTGAAGAGTGAGGCGGTGAAGGGCACTCTGGATGAAGCGATCCACGTGCTCAGGAGCTCAGAGAGGCGCAGGAGCAGAGGAGCCCAGGGTCAGGGACGAGGCTCTCTCTCTTGGGAGGGATGCTCATGGCGAAGTGAAACCACATACCTGGCCCTTCAGCCCCAAAACCGGCTCTACCGTCAGCCCCTGTGGATGTCCCTCCCTAGTGTCTGCGAGTGGGTCTCAGCCCCATCTGCCAAGATTTGCCTGAAGTTACAGAATCCAGCTGTTCTTCCTTGCTCAGCCCAGCACAGAGAGAGAGGGAGAGATGACGAGGCAGGTCTGCTCCACCCTCAAAGGAGAGTTTTGCCCCTGGGGACAGCCTGGTGAGTGGATAGCCTGCATAAAACTCCATGGTTCCCTGCTCCTCCCTCTGCCTATCTGGCACCTTTCTGGCTTCATCAGTGAAGGCCAGTGGCCCCCAGCATGTGAGTTCCTGTAGTCGTCTCCCTTAGCACTTACCCTGTCATTATCATTGTTAGGCTGGTGTCTCCTTAGCCAGTATCAGCAGCACAGAGCCAATGGCTGAGGGTGGCAAATGGAGACTCTAGGCAGCTTGTGGAGGATTTGCCTTGGGGGGCTCACAGGTGCCTCAGACTCTACCAGGCCAAAGCTTCAATTCCTGTCCTTTCCCTTTCTGCAGGTGGAAATCTTTCTGTTGTTGTTGTTGTTGTTGTTGTTATAGTGAACAATGATTTTGAATGTCTGCGGCCGTACCACTGTGGCTCCGATCCCATCAGATCTCGGAAGCTAAGCAGGGTCAGGCCTGGTTAGTACTTGGATGGGAGACCATGTGGCAACCCACTCCCAACAACAATCAGCCATTGAAAAGCCTCTGAATAGTAGAGAAGCACTGACAATAATGTTTCACCTGTTGTACATAGGGTGGCTGAGTTGGAGACCGACTGGACAGCACCTAATAACAACAACATGAGTTTGAAATCCTAGCATCCTTAAAGCCTTGATGTGTGATGGCTCCCAGAAGCCTTTCTGACTCAAGCCACCAGCATACATGATACCACAGCAATACTGCAGGAAACTATAGAGAGCTCATCTGTGGTCAAGATACCCCAATAAATTCATCAGTACAAACCCAGTAGAGAACTTGGCTACTGAAGATGACCTAACCCAGTCCCTCTCTCTGCTCTCCACTTACCCCACCCCATGAGTTTCTCTCCTGGCAATGAACTCGGACAGCCAGCAGTTCATGGTGGTATTGATGAATTCTCTGCCTGCAGCCAGACTATAGGTTGTTTGATGATGACTGGAACTGGCTGCTGAGCCATGTCTTCCAGAGTACATAACAGATCTGCATAAAATTGCGCTCAGCTGTCTGTGGCTAGTAGCCAGTGGCTGGACTGAATTGAACTCTTGGAAGAAGGGGATAAGTTACTCTTTGTATAAGACTTGTCATTAAAGTTATCACTTAAGAAAGAGTGGTAAGGGTTTGGGAGTGACGGGCTCAGAGGAGGAGACATTGGTAACGCCAAGGTGCCTGGGCAAGACCCCCATTGTGTAGTAAAATCTGATTAGTGGGAAATTGGCAGTGCAACCCCACCAGTTGGTAAGGGGAGAGGAAAGACAATAGACTGTACCTTTGGGAAGTGTGAATGCCACCCCTAAGGACAAAAAAAAAAAAAAGCTAGGGATCAATGATAAGAAGGCAGCTGGCTTCTCTGACATTCCTGTCTACAGGGCTTGGCCATCCAGAGAACTTAGGCTGGAAGTGGAGGGTTTCCAGCTTGTTTCCTGCCAATCACCCCAGTTCAGCTCCACTGACAGTGCTTGCTGCTCCTCTGTGGCCTCCGCAGTGGCTTTCTCCTGGGTTTCCTGCTGGCAGCATTGCTGCTGGCCTTTGCTGCTGGTTGGCCCTAGAGCTCCCAGTGTCCAGTGCCAGCACCCCAGGGCTGTGTCTATTGGGCTGGGGCATCCATGTAGCAGCTTGGGCCTGGGGCTCTGGGGAAGACTAAGAGAGGCACAGAGCAGGACTGATGGAGTTGCACACCCTGAGCAATGTCACCCTCCAGAGACCACAGGGCATTATTATTAATAATCACTCAGCAGCACATTAGAGACTTACTGTTTGTAGAGAGTTCCCACATATGTTCCTGTTGTGTAGATGATTTCTCTGGACTGAGCATTGGCTGGATGTGATGGTTGCTACATTGATACAAAACACCTGGCTTGTGTTTGTGGGGTTGGATGAGGTCGTGGTCCTGCAACCGTGGCCCTGCAACCGTGGTGACAGAGTGGGTACACATACACAAGGTGATTCCCTCCTAGAAGGAGGAGAAGGAAGGTCAGCCACAGGACTCTCCACTGAGGGATATATATATATGTATGTATGTATGTATGTATGTTGTTGTTGTTGTTGTTTTTAGGTGCCATAAAGTCAGGTCCAACTCATAGTGACCCTATGTACAGCAGAATGAAATGTTCCCTTACACTGTGCCTTGCCCAACACTATGTCAGTGCGTCTCTGCTATTCATAGAGTTTTCAATGGCAGATTATTTTGGGATTGTTTTGGGAGTAAGTTGCCAGGTTATACATATAATAAACAACAGGTTAGAGAGAGGAAAACAGAGCAGAGGAGCACAGAGGAAAAGAAAGCACAGAATACAGGAGAGGAAGAAAGGGAGATAAGGGGGAAACTCATCAATGTCACAGCTACCCCTAAGGCTCCCAGGGAGAACACGTCTCTCCTGTGACAAAGACCACTTAGGAGGGAGAGAGGTCTGCTCCTATGAGGAAGCCCACTTGGGAGGGAGCGAGTGCTACTTTGAGATCTCTCAGGAAGACCTTTCTGGGGGAGAAAATTCCTCAATGTAGCTGTTATGTAAAGGCTTTCTGCAAGTTACCCACACTCCCTTTATAAAACTCCTAATAAACTCATGGTTCACAAAGTTTAACATGATCCATCCTTTGTCTGAGTTTCCTTTGGCTTTCTCACAGCAATTCATTTCCTGGGTCCTCACAAATGCCCTAAACCTTGGGCGTTCTCAACTATTCCCATGACAAATGAGGAAACTGAGGCTCAGAGAGGTTTAAATGGCTAGCCGAGGGTTCAAACCCAAATCTTTTGACTCTAAAGCATCTTACTGTTCCCTTTATGCCTCCAAAATGGTGGTATAGAGATAGATTTGGCTCACCAGTGGCCTTTCTTTGTGGAAGGGAACCAGAGCTGGGAAGGGAGTCAACATGCCCGGGTCCTGGAACTCCCTGTCTCCTCTCCCCTGTCCTTGAGAGCACTGGCCTAAGAGCACGTCTTCCTCCTTCCACATCCTACTAAAGCTCAAGGAGTCCACCTCTTACTATTGAGAGGGAGAGATGCAGGAAGAAAAGTTTCATACTCCAACTTTGGGAACCACATTGGAAGGAGATGCCTCTGGTGTCTTAGCTTCTTTAATTCTTCTGTACATTAATTTGTTCACTCAGCAGACACAAAGAGAACGTGCTGTGCACCAGAGATGAACACGAAAGGCAAAGTCCCTGCCCACTCAAGCTCACGTCCTAGTATCAGGTGCTAAGAAGCAAGTCAGTGACGAGCACAGTGTCTCAGATAGTGCTCAGGACTATAGAGAAAGTGGACGGGGCTGAGGGCAGGGAGCAGGAGCTAGTGGATAGATAGATGGTCAGGAGAGACTGGAGGAGCAAACATACAAGCTCTAGCTCGAGTGACTCAGGGGGCCTTGTGTGAGAAACCTGGGGGCAGCAGTTTTCCAAGAAGAGGCACCAGCAAGGGCAAAGGTCCAAGTGGAGACTCAGAAGACAGTGTTGGGAAATGACTTTCGTCACAGTGGTTAGTCTGTGTGCTGTCATCACTGCGGTCCGGCAACCCTACACCTCATGGGAGGAGCTGTCAAGGGACCCTCCATTTGTCATGGAATTTCCAAGAAGAGCAATTCTGAGGTCTAGGCATGCTGTTGAACTTGGAGAAAGCCAGGAAGTGCTTCCATCACAGCCTTACTAAGAAGGCCCTGTGTGTATGAGTGTTTTGGTGTGGGGCACAGGAAGGAGAAGCCTAAATTAACAGATAGCAGAAACCCTTGACTCTGTTGACTCCAGTGATGGCAAAAGTCAGGAGATTTTCTAAGACTCCAAATTTATGATTTTGAGAATAGTGCTGGCATTTCTAGTTTGGATTCTGCTATCGTTGTTCATTGTTTCTTTGAGCAAGTTACTTCCCCTCTCTGAACTTAGCCTAATTAATGTTGTTTTAAGCAAAGTAGGTAAATGAGATGAACCTTAAGTTTCTCTTACATTTTCTTGTAATGACAACAGTTTTCATTGTGCTGCAGCATTTTCTGCCTCTGCTTTGAGCTGAGAGTGCCAGGTGAGGGTGAGTCATTAGTGGTTGCTTTGATGTAAGATAGTTGTTGCTACTCAACTCTCTTGTTATGAACCAATGGTTCTCAAAGTATAGTCTCCAGAGCAGAGCAGCAGCACCTGAGAATTTGTTAGAAATGCAGATTGTTAGTCTCCAACCCAGACCTACTAAATCAAGAATCCTATTAAATCAAGAATCAAGAAGTCTGTGTAGCCAAAGATCTCTGTGTGTGTGTGTGTGTGTGCATGTGTGTGTGTCTGCATGCACACGTGTGTATTTCTCCCAAATGGGGTTGAACCTGGGCCTTGTGCATGTTAGGCAAGTACTCTACCACTGAGCCACACCCCAATGCCCGTTTTTTATTCCTTATTTGAGTCAGAGTCTAACTACCTCGTGTAGGCTGCCTCTGGCCTCAAATTTATGATCCTCCTCCCTCAGCCTTCTGAGTTGCTGGGATTACAGTGTTTTAATCAGGCTTCTTCTTCTTGTTGTCGTTAGGTGCTGTTGAGTCGTGTCTGACCCATAGCAACCCTCATGGGGTTTTCAATGGCTGATTTTTTCAGGATTGCCTTGGGAGTGGATTGCCACATCCTTCTCCCATAATTAGGCTTCTAGCTGATTCTAATGCACGCTAAAATCTGAGGGTCACTTATGTAGAGCATGTGGGTTTTTTGTTGTTGTTGCGGTACTTAGGGTTGAACCCAGGGCCTCATGCTTGCATCCTTTGCAAGTATTGGCCCACTGAACTGCACCCCCAGCCCATTTTTTACTTTTTGAGACAGGGTCTCACTAAGTTATACAGACTGCCTCTGGTGTCAAACCTGCAATCCTCTTGCCTTTGCCTCCTGAGCTGCTGGGATTACAGTGTGTACCACTGCACCTGGCTATCAGAGTGTGTGCTTTAAGATTTGGGGCTACGAGGGATGGAGTCTTATATTTCAGCCACTATCACAGCCATGGCACATGGTTGCATTTGCAAGATGTTTAGCCAGTGTGATTGGCCCATAGTGCTTGGCTATAATGCAGAAGAAAAGCCCCAGACCCACCTAGGATTGGGCCAAGTAGTCCTGCTTGGTGTCATGTCTTAAGTACTTGGATCCAAGCCCCCTGTGGAGCAGATACTTCAGATAGGCATCTTCTTGGAGGAGAGGCTTAGCAAGGGGCCAGCTTATTCCAGAAGTGTGATAGAAAGTATTTCTGGAGACCGATTTAAGTTGAACAGCTTGTTGGTTATGATTAATTTTCATGCATTTTTAAACTATGAAACTGTCCTGGGCAGGTCGATCTGCCTGCGTCTGTGTTGTGAAGGTCACTGTGATGAAAGGTCTTGGGTCCCATATGAAAAGGAACCCGCTGAACCGACTGTGCACTGAACTTACAGTTCTGATCTAGTTTGGTTTCCCTCGTCTAGCCGTCCACTCGTGAACTAGAATGAGGTGACCTGTGGCCTAGATCACCCAGCACTGCCCCGTGTTTCCCCTTCCTGTCCCTCTCAGTCTGGTGTCTCGGATTTGGCCTGGTGTTGCCCACTCCTGCTGCATCTTGTCCAGTCGAGGGTCAAAACGTGCTGACACCTTCCTGAAGAAGGGGAAGAAAGGAGGCTCTGAAAGCACAGATTCCAATGCCACCAGAGGATGAGGATGTCAGTGCTCCTAGAGACGGCTCACTGCCACAAGTGTCCTGAGGACGGATGGAGCAAGATGATGCAGGCCGAGGAGAGTAGAAGTAAGTTTGCTTCTCTGGTAGGGTGTGGAGGTGGCCAGAACACTGTAGGGTTGGGGAGGTGGGGGTGGGAGGGCCCCCACTGGGCCTGCAGGCAGAGACTGGGAGGCAGAAGGGCCAGGTAGAAGGGGACGAGGGCATGGCTGGGAATATGAGCCCAGGCTAGCCTTGCCTCGGCCCGCCTGTAGCCCCTCTGTATTCTCGCATCTCTGACAATGCCACTCTTTCCCTGGGTCTGTCCTTCCTCCTGCCATTCGGTCAACCCTTCTGCCCTTGCTCACCTCCAGTACATCTTCTTCCGAGCTTTCTGTTGCAATCCTGCCTACCCTTCACTCATCCTTTCATCTCATCTCTACCCATTGTGACTTAATGGAAACAGAAGGGCAGTGGAGTCCCATTGTGATAAGCATCTCCCTCTTTGCAGACACCGGCGACGACCAAGAACCATGGACGTAAGCTCCCAAGCCACCCATCCATGACCCACTGAGTGGAGGACACCGCAGCGGGGGCTCTCTCACTTCCCAGGTGCAAAGTCTGGAACAAGGGCTGGAGAAGCCCAAGAAGTGGCACAAGTCCTAAAGCCACCAGAGAAACCCTGCGAGGATTGCCCACTGAATTACAGGCAGCTGCACCCACAGACATCATGAGAAGACATCTCCCTCTCCTTTGGATCCTGTCATACCTGGATGCCATTCCTTGTGGCGCTTGGACCATCTTATACCCACCTTTAAGCATTGATTGCTGTTTCAGCTGTGGGAATTCTGGTTAACCTTGCCTGTGAGGAAATGTTCACTGTCCCCCCCTTGGAGTTGTGGATTAAACTATCTTACATGACACTGGGTCATTCCGGCTAGATGCACGTCTAGACATTCCCGTCTCTCAGAAGTTGCCAAGTTCATGTTGTACCTGTTTCATGTGTGACCCAGGGTCTACTTCTGCCATATGCTACCTGGCCTGGTCAGTGTGTCTCCCATGCAGCCCTCTAGTGCCTTTCTCTCCTCCACTACCTATCCCAGCAGGGGCTCTGTCCTCTCCTAATGTTTTGATTGGCTGTGGGAGAGAAACTGGGGTTGGATGGATCTGATGCCTTTGTATATTTGGAGGCACCTGGAGCCTGGCTCCAGCCCAAGGAGCCTAGCCCTTGTCTTATGTTCTGCCTTTTTTTTTTTTTTTTTCTCATGACTGCCCGACTCACCTTTTGTGCCTGTCCTAATCCAGGATCATTGTGCTTGTCTTTTTAAAATTAAACATAATTGTGATTATTTTTCATTATTGCAAAGCAGCACATACTTATTAAAAAACATCAGCTATATAGACAAATGGAAAGAATAGAAAAGCTACCCTAATTCCTTCTCAACCCCAAAGCAGACAACCAATGAGTCATATAGTCATATGGTATCATATTGACTCGACAGCACCAAACAACAACTGTGTATATTTATATTCTTAAATGTAACTATAACATCATAGTGCTATTTATATCCTTTGAGAATGCATTTTGTCATTTAATGTCATATGAAAGTCTTTTTATAGCCAACAAGCTCAGTTCTACAGTAATTGTGATGTAGGATCACTCAATTATATAGATACACCATTATTTTCTTACCTGATAACTTCTGGTTTGGTGTTCAGGTTGTTTCCAATTTTTCTGTATTTTTTTTTCTTTTTCTTTCTTTCTCTTCTCTCTCTCTTTCTTTCTTTCTCTTCTCTTCTCTTCTTTTTCTTTCTTTCTTTCTTTCTCTCTCGCTCTCTCTCTCTTTCTTTTTTTTAATTTTGTGGTGCAGTTATTTCCTTACAGTAAATCCTCAAAAGGGGATTAAAGAACAATTAGTAAAGGTTACAAAGACTTCTAAGTCTGGAGCTAACATTCACTGCTCAGAATGTAGATGCATCAGAGGTGAGGCCCCTGGGAAGGCCAGGCATGCCCTTGTTTAGATGCCTCTCTCTGTCCACACTTGGGTAGCTCTGGATTCCTTTGCCTTGCCCAGAGCAGAGAATATATGTGAACAACAGTGGATGGAAGCAGAAGCAAGTAGGGAATGAAGGAGTCATATTGTCATTTTGGGCTTGGTATTTGGGCATACCTTACAATTCCAGCATTATTTAGAGCTGCTCCCTAATGGGTAACAAATGATTTTTTTACAGCCACTGTTCCAAAGTGCTGGGATAGAGGCTGAGAAGAGAGGCTGAATCAGACCAGGATTCTGTCCTCAAAAGATCACAGTGTAAAGGAGGCCAGTAATGTATAACACACATTCACTCCATAGTCTGTTGTTGTTCAGTGCTGTCGAGTCAATGTCTGACTCATAGCAAACCTATGTATAACAGACAAAACCCTATTATCAGGGCTTGTCTGCTACTCATAGGGTTTCCAATGGCTGTTTGTTTTTAGGGAGTGGATTGCTGGGTCCTTCTCCCAAGCCTATAGCACTTGGTGTTCCCAGGCAGTCTCCCATCCAAGTACTAACCAGGTCCGAACCTGCTTAGCTTCTGAGATCTGACTGGATCAGACGCTACAGTGGTATGGCTGTAGGCACTCCATAGTATGGTAAGAAGAAGATTAGCAATCCATTTCAGGGAACAGAAAATTTGAAACAATCTGAATGTCCCAGGGGAAAAATATGAAAATTGCATAATCCGCTGGCCCACTCATCATGGTAACATCTTTGAGTGTATCCTTCAGACCATGAGACTGACTTGCTTGTGGACATCCTCACTGGGCATGACCTGCTTGAAGGCATTGCCTGTGTCCTTCATTTGCACCTCTAGCAACCTGGCACCATCTTATACAACTTCTGAAATCTGTTCCATGTAACATCTGAATGGGAGTAAACAAAATTAAAGGTAAAGGGATTCATGAGTTGAAACAACATCTTCATGTTTTATGTATGATGTAGAAAAATTTGTATTAATTCATATCCTTCTGCCTGGTGGAGACTTTCTCAGATATTTCGTTATGGAAGTAACAATCACAATTCAGAAAATTTTGGGACTAGAGAAAAGGAGAATTATCTCTCCATTTCACCATGCTAACCTAGGGCTAGTGTCATTGTAGTGACCTTCACCCTAAAGCATTTGCATTAAGATGGTGTTAAGAATAAGAGCTAAGGAATGGGCGCATTTTGTAAAGTGTTTATTTATTTTTCTAGTACTGGGAGTGTTGAACCCAGGGCCTTGCACATACTAGGCCAAATGCACTACCACTAAGCTGCCCCCGTAAGTCCCCTTTTTTATTTTTTATTTTGAGACAGGGTCTCACTGAGTTGTATAGGCTGCCTCTGGCCTCAAGCTCTTTGATCCTCCTGCCTCCTCCTCTCAAGTTGCTGTGCTTTGCCATGCTGGGCTGGTTATTTTTTTCCAATTTTATTTTTAATTAAACCTGTTGGATAGTTAAATCCATTCACATTGTTCAAATAGCATCAAAGCATACAGTCTGAAAGTCTCTATGCCTTAGCCACCTAGTTCCTTCGAGACACCCAGGGGTATCAGTTTAGAGATTTTTGCATATGAAACTATGTTGTTGTTGTTAGGTGTTGTCAAGTCGTGTCCAACTCACAGCAATCCTCATAAGGTTTTCAATGCCTGATTGTTTCAAGATTGCCTCGGGAGTGGATTGCCACACCCTTCTCCCATATATGAAACTATATGGGTATATAAAATAAGAGTTTTTGATGGAAGGTAATATTGTTATCAATTGTTCTAAGTTTAGCCTAAGCCATCCTTGTTAATTCTAATGGCAGGCCTAGGGTACAGGTGGAGAAGAAGATAAAAAAGGACAGAAAGGTGTCTGCAAGTGTGTATGTGTCTGTGTATGTGTAGGAGGTGAGTAGGTGGTTGTTGCTAAAGAAGAGAGTGAAGGAAAGAGGAATCTTACTTTAAATTATCCAACTAGTATATATTGAGCATCTAATATTGATTGGTCTTCAGCCACAACACCCTAGGATCTGATCCTACTTAATCTCAGATGCTAAGCAGCATCAGCCTGGTTAGTCCTTGGATGGGAGACCACCTGAGAATACCAGGTGCTGCAGCCTGGGGAGAAGGACCTGGCAATCCACTCCAGAAACAATCCACCACTGAAAACCCTATGAAGAGCAGAGAAGCATTGACATAATGCCAGGCATGGTATAGTACCAGGGAGTGTTTCATTCTGTTGTACATAGGGTCACTATGAGTCAGACCTGACTCAATGGCACCTAAAAACAATAACAT
Organism: Pedetes capensis; assembly: GCA_007922755.1. Lineage (NCBI taxonomy): Eukaryota > Metazoa > Chordata > Mammalia > Rodentia > Pedetidae > Pedetes > Pedetes capensis. The sequence continues at coordinate 425,245 of VMDO01000018.1, read as the reverse complement.
TATCAATCAGTATGTCAGTTATGATTCCATGCCTAGGCAATATAGGAATGAACCAAAACTGTCTTCATGGGGATTACTTAAAAATGGAAGGTGGTAGAGGATAAGCATGATAAGTAAAGTATGCAAATGTCAACTGATAAGTGCTATAGAAAAAATCAAGTAGGGTACAGGAGATGGAGAGTATTGGGTCAATTTTAAGCTTCATTGAGAAAGAGGCATGTGAATATAGAATTCAAGGAGATAAGAGAGTGAGCCCCGTGGATGTAGAGGGAAGAGACAGTGCAAGGGCCCTATGGTAGAAGTCTGAGGTCCAGAGGTTCCCTGAAGTCCCTTTGCTCCCTTTCCAGGCTGCTCCTGATGACCTCTGCACACTCAGGAGCCTAGATCAAGCTGGTATGTTCTATCCACAGTACTAAGATTACTCCATACTGGATGTTGATTTTTCCTCTCTCTAAATTTTGATCCTTATGCATAATTTTAGTCCTTCCAAGATGATTCTGTGTTTTGGATGTTAGTTTAGTCCAGGGCAATATTCTTATAGTAGGTACACAAGGCTGAGACCTGGAGGTCCTAGAGTTTAAACCATCCTTGTCACCTCTTTTCAAGTTTTTTGTGTTGGACACATTATTCCTCCTCTCTGGTCCTCAGTTTCTTTATTTAGAAAATGAAACAAGTGTACTTAGATGTCTTTAGTGCTGTCGCCACAACTGTGATTTTCAAGCTCTGTCACCACATGAGCAGTTAGAGGAGAAAGTGTCATCAGATCACATCTAGTGATGCAGGGGGTGGGGAGGCAGAGGGGCTTCTGCCTGCATAGGATCCTGGGCACAACGATGATGATGATAATGATGGTGATGATGTGTGCTTCCCCCTGACTTTCCCTCCTGGACAAGAAGAGATCAGCTCTATCCTCCAAGCAGCAGATTCCATCTGAGCAAGCACAGAGTCAGGCTGGGGTTTAACTCAATTGGTAGAGTGCTGCTGTCCATTCTCTGAGGACCAGCACCACAAAAATGGGAGAAGGATGTGGCAATCCACTTCTGAAGCAATCCCTAAACAATCATCTGTTGAAAACCTGTGAGGGTTACTATGAGTCGGACCTGATTTGATGGCACCTAACACCATCACCAAAGCCCAGGGTCCCTGTGTGAAGAAAGGAGATGTGAACCCTATTCATTGCCTTCCTTTGCTTGCTGCCTTTAGTGCCCTGTTCCCCTTAAGCTCCCAGAGGCTAGGTTTTGTCATGCTTCTTGGCCACCTCTTTCTCCATCTGCAGCAGAAGTGGCTGGGGTGGCCTGGGGTTCCATCTTTTGTTCCTAGGCAATGGGAGGAGAGGATGTGTGTGATTGGCCTCCCTCCATCCCATGTGGAACAGGATCACTGTGAATTTAAAACTCAGAGTGTGTGTAAGAGGTTGTAGGGGCAAAGCAGAGCCTTTAGGAATTTCCTTTAAGGGCAGAAACTCTAAACATGAATAGAAGCCTTTTCTCTTTCACTTTAAAAGAGCGAGTCAGCTTGGTTATAATGACTTTTCTTGCTTATTCCTCAGGAGTCCCTTAGTTGTTTTTCCTTAAACTACTCATTATTAGCATTCTTATGCTGTTAAACAGGGAAAGGGCAGAGTGGCTTACAGAATTGGACTTCTTTTTTCTTATTGGAGTTTAAGGAGGCGTTGTGTTCCCTGTGTGGTGAAGGAAATGTACATACCTATACAGCTTCTGCTCAAAAGGGATCCTGAGATGTTTAATTTGTTGAAATTAACTTCTGATTTATCCTGTCTTCCCAATGCCTTTTCTTCACACACACATACACACACACACACGCCCCTCTGTTACTTCTTACATTTCATGCAATGCCCTTTGTCTCTGTCAACTGTTGTGGAGAGAAATTTTATTCGGAATATTCATAGCAAGTCTATCACTAATTATCACTTTAACAATGTGTTATGGAGTGTATCCATGCTGTCATCTGGAAAGGCACATATGCTGTGAAGTTTGGGGACTTGCTGTGTACTATGGGTGCTCACTCTTAGTGTTTCATCAGATCTTTGCTCAGGGAATAAGTCAGGTACTTTATGAGGGACAACGGAGGCTTTCGTCCTGCATTCCTATTTTCATAGCAACAATTTCCAGGGTCAGTTGCTTTTGAGGAAAAAAAAAAAAAGCCTTAATTTGAAACAAAAATCACTTCCTTACACCAAACCACTATTCAGGAAGCTACAGAGAGATTGAATCTGAGCACACCCCAGGCCAGTGCCAGGTGGACAGATCTTAGCCACAGATCTAGTTGCAGATGAAAAATCTGCTGGTCTTCGTGCCTTCCTGACACTTTAGCTAGAAGGGTAGGGCTAAAATTGTCACCTGACTGACAGATCTCAGGAGCGAAAGAAAAGGAACTTCAACATTTCAGAATGGGAGAAGAAAGAAGCCGTCTTCTTTTCTTTTCCCCTCCTCTCTTTTCTCTAGGGAAGGAGAATGAACTTATGCCGGATTCCTTCTTCTTGATTCTCAGTGAGTGTGGGATTTGGGAGGCTGGAATGATACTAGTACAGGGCACATGGAATTCTTCTCACTAAGACTTCCTAATGGATGCAGAGGAAGCCCCAAAGCCTGCTGAAAATGAGGGCAGAGTGAATAATGGAGCAGGACAGAGCAAAACCTCTGCTGGAAGATCTCAGTCTTGCCACAGTAATAAATCAAGGAGCCTTTCAAAGGGCCAGTAATGGTATAGTGGGAACGATTGGTCGAACTGGCTCTGCATGAATTTGTGGATCCTTTGTGGGTCTTGTTTTTCATGAGAATCAGTCATTCAGACTCTTTCCTGGGTAGCCTCAGAAGACCCTGAAAGACATAACTGGCATGGTTGCAAAGTTGCATTTATTATAATGACCTTTTAATAATGAGTTTTTATGACATTTGGAGTCTGGTTTTGTTTGATGTTACTTTAGAGATAACAACAGTTATCATTTATCGAGTGCTAACTATATGCTAGGCACGTGAGTCACTGGAACCATTAACAACTAATGTTAATGGAATATTTATGATGTACCAAAAACTTAGCATATTAGATACTGACCTTATTAGGTCCTAGAAGAAAGCTCCCATTGGAGCCACCATTTACATGGGAGGAAACTAAGGCTCATGGCTTTAGATAGCTCATGCATGTCTCTGGAAGGGACATGAAAGAAGACAGAAGTGTTAAGTTACTTTTCCACCTGTTTCAGAAAGAACAACACACAGCCGTCCCTTTTTCCATAACGTACATCAAAATGCATATATATGTAAATGCCGCAATGAAAAGCACATCAGAATGAATCACATTAAGGTGTACATTAAAAAAAAAAAAGGGAGAAAGAGCTGAGGAACTTTCTGGAAGAGTAGAAAGAGGTGGGGCACAGGGCAGTAAACAAGGCAGGTTGGGCTCTGTGTGGACAAAGGACAGTGCTGGTGCAGGGCAGGCTTTTTAATGCTGCACAGCTTTAGGCTCTAGGGCTTTGTCCCTGTTCATAATGCATCATAAGATCTCCAAATAATTGATTGGAAAACCCCTAAATATCTGGCCTTTGGTTTCTTTGTTTTTGTTTGGGGTCATGGTGGGATCCTAGAGGAGTTGGATGGGAATGTATTTGAGGGGGAAATTCTAGATGTGTTTTTAAAACCAAGGCACCTCTGGCAGATTGTGATGCAGTCTTTACCTGCAGGCAGGTATGTGTGGGCAGGTGCACTGTGCGGGCACCTGGATGGGCAGAGGAAGTGGTCGGTTTGTAGGTGGCAATGTGGGGCTGGCTTGATTGTTCAGCATGGGCCCCATGGGGTCATCATCCATTAACTGCGCCAACATCACTGCTAATAAGTGGGTGATTCAGCTCCTTCCTGCATTTTATTACCAAAGACTTTAACAGCCCTTTGATTTAGCAAGTTAATAAAGTAAGCCATCAAGCTCCACTGTTTAGCCATGACTGGATGGCCTAGGGCTTGTGGCTTTCTGGGGATCTTCTGATACTGTCTCAGCAGTGAAAGAGGTGTGGGATTTGCTGGCTCTCGTTGATTCTTCTGGCTCCTTCCTGGGCAGCCCTCCCTGCCAGCCCAGTGTACCCTGTTCCCCTTCACTGCCAGAAGTCCCTCTGGTTGTCCTATCTGATGGCTGACTGGCTTGGCCAGGGATCTGATGGGCTTTGTGGATGTCACTGCCAAGAGGGTAATACCTGAAGAATCTGAAGGTCTGGGATGTCAAAGGAGAGAGAGTTGGAGAGAATGTGAGGGTCTTTGGGTGGGACTCTGTATTCCTAAAACTGCTATAACAAATTATCATGAACTGGCTGGCTTAACATGACACAGGTTTATTGTATCACATTTCTAGAAGGCTGAAGTCTGAAATCAGGGTGATGGGGGGCCATGCTCCCTCCAGAGGCTCTAGAGAAGCTATTGCTTCTGGTGGCTGCTGGCTGCTCTTGTGGGCCTTTATCCTGCAAGCACATCACTCCGTCTTTACCTCTGGTCACAGCCTTCTTGTGTATCTGTGTATGCAGTGAGGAAATGACAGGTTGAGTCTGGCACCGCTATGGGAGACTGAGAAGTAGAGATTCAGAGAGGTAGAGAAACTTGACAAGGTTACACAGCAGGTGGTTTCATGAATCTTGTTATCAGCAGATTTCTGAGCGTCCATTCCTGGGTCCTCCTAAAATCCTTGACACTGTTTTTGAGAGGAAATGGCTTGGTCTAGTTGTCAGCTCCTATGAACAAACTCTGGCATTTTTGCTAAAGGATCAGAAACCATTTCTGGTTAATCCCATGGTTTTTTTGTTTTGTTTGAGTTGGTGTTTTATGGACTGGCTGAGATTTGTAGGTAATACTGTAGGGCATTTTTACACTTCCTAATTACCATACAGTAGTCCACTATATACCATGTAGGGGGCAGAACAGAGTCCCTTATCTCACAGTTCATTTAATCTCCATGTCTTGGTGAGTCCAGTAGTACTGTTGACCCCATTTGGGGAAACTGAGGCTCAGGGCAGTGGACAGCAGGATTTAAAGCTCAAGCTCTTTTCTCAGAGAGACGGAGCCTGTCTAGGAGGACAGTGATAAGACTGAAGTACCCATCATGAATTAAGAAAGTGGATCCTAAGACCTCAAGGTGCCATTTAAAGACAAAGATCTGATGATGTGGTTCAGGGGAAGGGGAGGCCAGGGCTGAGGCTGACTACGGCAGGTGTGAGGTCACCAAGCACCCCAACGGTAATGCTGGGGTCTGAAAGGGTGTTGAGAAAGCAGGGAAGGTTAGAAGTGGCCAGGTTAGAGGGAGGGAGGGCAGTTTCCTGGTGGTAAAGGGAGAGTGGGGGCGTGCGTGTAGCTTTAAAAGGACGGAATGAGGACTCCTTGGTGATGGAAATGCTCTGCACTCTGTCTGTATCCATGGCATGATGTGGATTGTGGTATTGTGACAGGACATCGTGCTGCAAGATGTTATTCCTGGGGTAACTACGTGAATACTATGTGGGCTCTCTCTGCATTTTCTTAGGACCCTATATGAATCTACAATTATCTCTGCCAGTTTAATTTTTTAAGTGCCACATTAAAGGCAGAAAGAAAGAGAAAAGAGAAGAGTTCTCAGGAAAGAATTCCTGTTCCTTTCATGCACTGAATGGACATTGTTTTCCACAGCACAGATGCATTCAGATGTCTGTTCTAGATGCAGTTAGGCGGGGCTGAGGGATCCCTTACCTGAGAGCACTGATAAGATAGATGGCGACAGGAGAGACAGAGACAGCCAGACTTCCCAGAACTGTGGGGTGGAGGGGAAGTGTCAACCAGGCAGCAGGTGACCCTCATGGGGTACCTGCTGGGTGCCAGGAGCTATTCAAGGACTAAGGTCTTGGGAGTGAGAAAGCCAATGTGCTTGCCTGCAGTTCTTGTGTTTTGGAATGGGAGAGGAACAAGGAACAAGTAAGTGAATCAGGCAATGTCAGGTGCTGGGAGGAAGATGAAAGGTCAAAGTGGGACAGAGTGAATGAGAGGCTGTTTTTGCTGGAGTGGTCAGAGAAGGCTTCCCTGAGGAGGTGGCACTTGAGGAAGACCTGGAAGATGTGGAAGCAGCTATGTGAATGTGTAGGGAAGAGCATTCTGAGCAGTAGGAACAGCAGGTGTGAGATCTCTGAGACAGAAATAAGCTTACTGTGTTTGAGGGGCAAGGCAAAGCCCATGGGGGAGGGGAATAATAAGGAGGAGATGAGGCTGAATAGATGGGCAAAGGGCAGATCCTACAGACACTTGCAGGCTTTAGTAAGGAGTTGGTATTAGGGAGTCCTTGGAAGGTTCTAAGCAGAGATGTGATTAACCCTCTGGGATGAGTTTTCAAAAGGCAGAAGCAGAAACTGGAGACCATGCTGTGCTACTGCAGTAGTTCATGAAGATGTTGTTGGCATGGCTAGGCCTTTGGCATTGCAATGGAAGGACTTTGTTAGGCTTGGGGATCCTTTGAAAGTAAAGCCATCAGGAATTCACTGGAAGTTTAGACATGGGTCAGGTGGCAAGAAACAAAGCCAGAATGACCCCTAGGTCTGCTGGTTGCTTTCTATTGCAGCTAACTCCAGGAGGCAGGTCACTTTTTTTTTTTCTGTTTTGAATCCTGTGAGTGTTCTCAGAGAACAACATCAGACATACAAGAGGGTTGGGCTGAGATCCTTTAAGTTTCCTATTTCCTATTTTGCTACCCTGGTTCTTAGGCTCTTTCTTGCTGCAAGGCACAGAGAAGGAGCTCAGGTTTTCCTAGTGGGGTTCATTGTCAGGAGGTGGATGAGGGAGGTGAGGAAGTTCAGCAGCCCTCTTGGCCACTATTCCATGATGCCCAAGGACAGCTGGGTAGGTTCCTACTAATCTCACAGCTCTTGAGACTGGGCATCTCTGCACCCTGGCCATGTCTCCATGTTCCTAACCCAGCTCTGGCTCCAGCAGCCGCCTGCCTCCACCTTCACCCTCCAGGTTCACACTCCCAGCTCCCCACAGGGACCATCTGCTTGGATTGGCTGGTCCACAGGGCATGTCTGCAGGGCAGAGGACTCAGCTGAGCCAGGATGGAGGCATCTGGAGTGCTTGACATGGCCCTGAAGGTCACTGTCTTTAGCTTGTGCACATATTCTTGGCTGTCATGACCTGAGGATCGTGGAACACAAAATGTACATGACATCTCAGGTGCCAGCATCTGGTCGACTGTTCCTGACACAAAGCCATGTAATCCAGAAAGATCAGTGTCAGGTTGGCAAGAAGGAATTAGTGTGGTGATTAGGTTCCTGGCTTCTTTTGGTAAAAGTGGGAGGAACACAAAAAATACTCTTCTTTGCATGGTATCCTTTCTCTTCATAGTGCTGTCAAGTCAGGTCTGACTCATAGAGACCCTGTGTACAACAGAACGAAACACTCCTGACACTGTGCCATGCCTGGCACTATCTCAGTGCTTCTCTGCTATTCATAGGGTTTTCAATGGCTGATTGTTTTGGGATTGTTTCAGGAGTGGCCTGGCAGGTCCTTCTCCCATTTTTTCAGTGCCAGGGATTGAACCCAGGGCCTCAGAGCACACAAAGTGGCACTCTACCAACTGAGCTAAACTCCATGTCCATCCTATCTCTAGTGAATTGGAACTTTCTCTTGGGAACTGCTGGTTGGTCTGGGCCAGGAAGCAATACATTTGTCCGCCATCCAACGGCTCATCAAAGTGGCTTGTTAAAGTTCTCATTCCCAGGGTTCACCCGGCACTTCTCAATCAGAATCACCTGGGTGTGGGACCTCTGCCATGAGGGATGCGGCTGTTCTGTTACCTACTAATGTTTCTCCATCAGTCCCTCTGTAAGTAACCAGGGAGGAGGGAAAGGGTTTTTTGTTTTGGTTGAATTCCATAGGAGTATAGATGCAATGGACTGAACTGGGTTCCCCCCAGATTCCTATGTTGAAGCCCCACCCCCAATGTGAGTATATTTGGAAATAGGGTCTTTAGGAGGGAATTGAAGCTAACCATGGTCATGAGGTCATCAATAGCACTGATGTCCTTATAAGAAGAGACACCCAAGGGCTTGCTTCCTCCCTGACATGCAAGCACAGAGGAAAGGCCGTGGAAGACACAGCAAGAAGGTGACATTCTGCAAGACATAGGGAGAGCCCTCACTAGAAACCTAGTTGGCCAGAAACTTGATCTTGGACTTCCTAGCCTCCAGAACTGTGAGAAAATAGATTTGTTTTGTTTCATCCACCTAGGCTGTGGTGTTTTTTATGACAGCAGGACTGTGCTAAGACAATAGTATTTTCAAACAAATTGCATTCTGTGTACATGGGTTTCTTTAATGTGTCTAGATACCCTCGGAGCTCATATGCTGGGGCTAAGTTATTCTGGTCTCCAAACCAGTTACATCAAATGGCATGACTGCTATACTCAGAAACCCCCAATAGTATGGCATGAAGTTTATAATAAAATCCAGAGTCCTTACTGTGACCTGACTCCTGCCTGATGCTTCAGCTTCCCTTCCCGACTATATCCCTGGTCACTACTCTCTTGTTCCTGAGCATATCCTCACTCCAGGGCCTTTGCACTTGCCGTTCCTTATTGCTGGGAATGCTTTCATGCTCTCAAATAGCATTCCCTAACACTTTTTATTCTCTTACCCTTTATTATTTTTTCAGAGCATTCCTCACCACCTGATGTTCTGTTATATCTTAATTGGTTTGTTCTTGTCTTTCTTCCACTAGAATGAAGGCTCCATAAAGGCAGGGATTTGTGTCCATTTCACCCACTGCTGAATCTCTACATAGTGCCTGCCATAAAATAGATGCTCAGGAAATAACGGAATGAATGAATGGATAATAATTTTAGCACTAGGGTTCTAATCAATTCTTTGTGAAGAAGCTTCCACATCACTGTCTTGTTTAATAAGATAAGAACACAGGGGTGCTGTTCCTGCCTTAATATTCCACTTAGGTCACACCTTTTACACTACTACTATCAGTCACAGCCAACATTTTCTGCACCCTTAATGTGCCAGAGAATGCACCATGTAGTGACAAGAACTGAATTTGGATCCCTGTATTTTGTAGGGTAAGGAGTAGCTGGATAGAACTCATGGAATGGCAGCAGGGACAAGGTCCCACAGAGAAGTTCTTATTTGTATCCTGCCCACCCTCAAGAACTGACTGCTCAGCTCACAGTGGGGTTCAGTGAAGATGTCCCCCAACTCTGCAGAGAACTGGAGCTGGTGGGCACCCACATGGCCACCACCTCTCCTGTGCTGTGCATCTCACTTCCCTAACCCAGTTGTGAGGAGGATTAAATGAAGGCGTGTTGTGCTATGTCCAGCCCCAGGCCGGGAGGGACAAGGGCCAGCTGGTCTCATGAGGCTCTTTCCAGCTTCTTGATCTGTCTTATTCTGTGATCTTGCAGGGGTTTCCTGGCCACCCCAGGGAGTTCGGTCCTTGTCAGGACCACGTCAGTGCTGGGGGGGGGGGCGGGGTCCTCCATCGCTGCAGGAGCTGGGGGGCCCTCACCTGCAGGTCCCACAGCATCTTTTCCAAAGGGCTTTCCTTCATAGGTACATCAGATTGTGGCCCCACCAGGGCCAGCTTGAGTTCAGTCATTGTCTAGAGAGTGAGGTGCCCCAGCAGGAGGCCTTGGGGATGGGGATCCACCATGGGTGCCCCTTGCCCCTGTGGTCCCAGGCAAGGTGCTTGTTCTCACCTTGATGCTTGCAGCCACCAGAGCTCAAGGAGACTGTGGTGCTGAGCCTGACTCCTCCCTGAGCTTGGGTCCTGCTGCCCTTTCTGTGACTGGTCATAGCAGACACTGGGGAGCAGAGCAAAGGCACAGCTGTCCCTGATTCAAGTCTCTTCTCAACCATGCATCCCTTTGTGCTTTGGGCTAAATCCCTCAGCCTCTCAGATCTCTGTTTCCTGCTCTGTAAGATAGAAACAATGCCAGCCCCTCACTTTCGCCATTGCCTTCTCTAAGCCATTGGGCCACAAATGCAGCTGGTCAGAGGACTAAAGACCTCAAAATCCAGCCTACCCATGTGGTTTTCAGTGTAGGGGAAGCTGGACTCAATGACTTCTAAGTTCCTGCCAATGCTGAAGCCATAAATCAGTGTCAAGAAGAAAATTTTGCAATCAGTGGGGCCATCTGGAGACCCTGATGGATCCTGCTTTGAGAAACACTTGCTTGAGAATTTGCTTCTTTCAACTTGTTGAATTTACACTTTCTGGCAATTAGCTCTGGGGGCCCTGAGGATAGGAAGCCCTTGACTTTGTTTCTCGCTGAAGAATACTTGAAGAGTTGATTCTAGACAGAGGGTCATTGGGTGCCTTCCCTTGTCCCTTGCTTGCATTTGTAGTGCCTGTTCCCAGACCAGAGCCTGAAGTTTCACGCCCTCCTTTGTTCTAAGAAGAGGCTGGATCCTAGTGCCCAATGACAGAGGCAGAAACAAAACCTGGATCCATTTGTAGAGCTTGGCTAGGCCTCTAAGCTGGCAGATACAGAGAGGAGAAATAAACCCAGCATTGATTTGGGAACCAAGTGGATCTCATTTAAAATCCAGGCTCCAGTACGCACTGTTTGTATGGTTTGGGGTGTAATGCCTTAGTTTCTTTACCTGTAAAATGGGAGTCAGAGATTGTTGTGAGTTTTATTACTTAATGTTTAAAGTGCTTGGCACTTTGAATGCTTACTAATTGCCTACTATGTGCCAGGCATTGCACTGGAGACCCCTTGGAAGTTTCATATCCTACAGAGAAATACAGAGTAGACAAGCAGATTCCTGGCCCCCCGTTATAAATCAGGTTTCTAGTTTATGATGTGTTTTCAAAACACCCTGTAACTTGATCACTATGACCATCCCAAGGGATAGGCGTGATATAGGTGGGATCATCTCTGTCTTGTGGGCAAGGGTGTTGAGTCCTGGAGAGAAACAATAACTTGGCCGTCGTCTCAGGGCCAGTGTTTGCTAGGGCTGGACTCAAGGCTGGTCTCTGGAATCCCTTTTTGTATAATTTTGCTACAGAAGCTGATCCACAGGCTCTCAGCATCAGCACCACCTGGAGACAGTTAGAAATGCACATTTCAGGCCTGGCCCCAGATCTTCTGAGTCCAAACTGACATTTCAAGAAGAGTGCTTAGGTGACCTGTATGCACATTAAGTTGGGGGGTATTAGGGTTTGGATCTTCAACATCCCCCAAAGACCCATATGCTAAAGCCTTGGTCTGCGGAATTATTGAGAGATGGTGGAACATTTAATAGATCAGGACTAGTAGAAGAAAGTTAGGTCACTGGGGGCATGCCCTCACCCTTAGTCTCCTGGCCACCATGAGGTGAGCAACCTCCTCTGTCCTGTGCTTCTGCCACAAATGTACTGTGCTGCCATAGACCTAATGCAACAGGGACAAGCAACCATAGACAGACACTGCTAAAGGCTTGAGCCAAAATAAACCTTTCCTTCTTATAACTTGTTTAGCTCAGGTGTTTTGTCATAGCAATGTAAAACCAATTCAGAAGGGCTTGATCTTAAACCAGACACATCCCTTCTAGTTGCAAGTAGTATGGTGATATGTCTCTCGACCAGAATTCCCAAATATTTTGGTTGGCAACATAATGTCAGAGCTGAACCTGACTGTCTAGGTTCCAGCCCTGGCTCCATTGCTCGTCAGCTATATGACATTGCACAGGTTAGACCATCTCTTGGTGCTTCAGTGTCCTTGGCTCCAGGTTGACTGGTGCTTGGGCAAAATGAGAAGTGTGTTCAAAGCCAGATTTCTTTCAACCTCCCTCCAAGCCAGGCAATGCTCTGAGGGTTCCATGGCATCAACTCTTGCCTGGTGCTCAGGTAGGCTCACCCAGTGTTGGCTCTCTCTTGACCTCACAGAGACTAGAGACTTTTCATGATATTAATGCAAAGAAGAGAAAGGTAATAATGCATAGTGCTCTAAAGCTCCAATGGTCTCTACATTGGGCATATCCTTAAGTGTAGGATTTCCCATGAAAAATTCTCAGGCTTTTATTTAATCATGAAATTGGCATCCAGAAGCCTATGCCCACAAGCTATTGTGTAATGTTCTGGGAAGTTCTCTTTCAGCTAAAGAATTTGGATTCCCATGTAGTTTATAGACAGGGCAATTCCAAGCTGAGTAACAATGTAAAACTGTAGGATTCCTAGTTAGAACCATCACAATTCCTAGCGATCATCACATTTAACTACCTCATTCTATAGATGAAATAATTGGGGCTCCAGAGAGGTTCAGTGGCTTGCCTCAGATCACCCAGCTGGTTAATGGCAGAAACAGAGCTAGAAGTGACAATTTCTCATTCTCATGCTGGTGTTCCCCATTATGGATGTGTGTGCATCTTTTCATTCATTTGCATTCATTCAATAAATACTTCTTAAGAGCTTACACTCCACAGGGTGCTATTCAGGAGCCGGGGATATAGTGGTGAGCAGCATAGCAAGGTAACTGTCCTCTGGAGCTGACATCCTAATGGGAGAGCAAGAAAAAGACTGTGAGCAAGTGAGAAAGCAAAAAACAAGATGATTTCAGATGCTGATGACTGCACAGAATGAGACAAAATGGGTAATGTGCTAGGAATTGGTATGGGCTGAGAGTTATTATACAGGACCACCAGAGGTCCTCTCTGTGATACTGCATTTGAGACAAGCCATGAATGAAGTGTGATAGTGAGTCATGCAGGTATGGGAATAAGAAGCTCCTAGAAAGAGCCATCCAGCTCCTACCTCCCAGCTGCCACAGTTTGGGCTCTGCAGGCAGACTCAGAGATGAACATCAATCAGTGTGCAGGTGACATCCTGGGACGTGAGGGAAGCAGAGCTGGGCAGAGGACAAAGGTGGGCTGCAATGCAATTGCCACAGGGGTCTGAGTCAATTCTGCACGGTTCTGGAACTGAAATGGCTCTTCAGAGTTGTCTCACCTTGAGGCAAAGGGGTCAAATCTTTGTCTCCGTGCCAGTGATCAATCACTGGACACAGACTGCTCTTGGGAAGGACATGTGGCCTTGGCGAATGCAGCTCCCTTGTGTGAAAGCGCTTCCTGGGGAGGGACTCAAATATGAGCTGTCAGCTGGCCACACTAGGGGTGCTGGGAGAAGGGGAGAGGCTCTGGGCAACATGGTGCCTCCACCACAGCGCTTACCAGGGGCCCAAACACATTACTGGCAGGACTATCCCATGGAAGGGATTAAGGACACCTTTGTCCTGATTTAGTTTTGCCTTATTTGCATATTTATTCCTCACATAATTGTTAATGTTTATTGATTTTCACATCATTGGCTGGGCCCTAAAAGGGTAGAAATGAATTAGGACAAATTCCTATCTTGGAGTTTACAGGTCTTTGAGAGGAGAGACACAAGTGGACAGAAAGAAACTTATACAGGGGTTCCCATGCAGCTCTGCCAGCCTGTGAATTATACCAAACTATTTCTTCTGTGATGGATGCTTGGGTCACTTTCACATCCAAGTTCATGGGCCCTAGGAGAGCTTCATACCTAAATATATCCACCTTTACTTAGTGGGCAGAGGTCATGGAATTTAAGAAACCTGTTTGGTTAGCATCTGGAAGAAGGAAGGAGTAAAGGAAGAGGTAAATTATCTTGTATTCCTCAATAAAAATAATAATAGTAGCTAATATTTGTTAGGCCCTTATTCTGTGCCAGACATGTTCTGAAAACGACACATAAGTTAATTTATTCAGGTCTCCCAGCATCTCTAAAAGACAGGTAGGTACTGTTGTGGTTCCACTTTGTGGATAGAGAAATGAGAAATTTAAGAATTCTTGAGTCTTCATGAAGCCATATTCTGCATTATAATTTACTTCTACAGAAATAATTTAATTACTGGAGTATTTATACAATTATTAATGATCTAGATCTATGACTTCCAATTATTCTGTAGCCTAGCATTCCTTCTCCAAACCAAACCTAGTGTTCAGCCAAAGCTGTAAACAGCTGCTCTGTGGGGAGGAGGAGAGAAGAGGGAGTCTGGCCCAGGCCATTCCTCACTGTCCTCCAGCCCACCCACTTGCTGTGATGTCTCAACCATTTTACCTGGAACCTTGATAGTACCCAGAAATAATATAAAAACCAACTCATCTAGAATCAGGCGTTAAAGTTGGCACATAGCAGCTGGGAAGATGTGTCACCATGCCAGTGAAAAATGAAAGAAAGATGCAGAAAAAACAGGTGGTTTTAGGTTTTAGCTGATACCCCTGGGGCTCTTTAATAAAATGTTTTTTTGGTGATTATTGCAAAAGGTGAATTTCATGTAGATTTGTAGTAGGACAAGAAAGCATCTACCTAGCTCATGTCTCTTACCCGGCAGAATTTCCTACTCTTTGCTGTCAGCAGCCTCTTGAGCCTTGGAGAAGCCTGGCTGCCACTTTCTCTGAGGGTTTCTCTTGCCTAGGTACAATAGAGGTAGGAAAGAGCTCAGGTAGAAAAAAAGGATTTGGAGTATGGTGCCAAACAGATGAGTGTGAGTTCTGTGTGACCTGGGGAAGAAGCCATGCCTCTTTGAGCTTCACTTTCTTCATCTGTAACCCAGAAGTAATGAACCTTCCACTGAAGAATGAATGAGTTAATATGGTCAGCTCGGTAACAAATGCATGATGGGTGGTACTAGGTCAAACTTATTTGTCGTTAGGTGCATCCGGTCTGTAACTGCCTGAGCAGTTTTGAAGTCAGTTCATTTTCTCCCTGATTTTTTTAGAGTAGTACATATTTATTTGGCCTGCAGTGGTAGCCCTGTGGCATCCGATCCCATCAGATCTTGGAAGCTAAGCAGGGTTGGGCCTGGTTAGTACCTGGATGGGAGACCGCCTGGGAACACCAGAAGCTGTAGGCTTGGGAGAAGGACCCCCTCCCAAAAATCAATCTGCCATTGAAAACCCTATGAACAGCAGAGAAGCACTGACAATAATGTTTCTCCTGTTGTACAGAGGGTCGCTATGAGTTGGATACCAACTCGACGGCACCTAACAACAACAACAACAACATATTTATTTTAGAATATTTGAAAAAGTTATGCATATGTAAAGAAGAAAAAATTACCCATTATCCAACTATCTAGAAACAGCCACAATTAATATTTTGTATATTTCCTTTCAGTCATTTTTCCTCTTTGTACATATATATATATATATATATATATATATATATATATATATATATGTATATGTGATTTTTACTCCATTTACAGTTCCAGATTCTCTTATTTTTCTCTTAACATAGCATGAACATTTTCTCATGTTATAATTATTTTGGAAACATGCTCATTAGTGGATGTATGAGATTCTATTCTTTGGATCTACCATAATTTACTTAGCCATTTTCCCAACTGGTCATTTAAGATATTTCTTTTTTTTTTTTACTATTATCATTGATCATTAATAAGAAAATCAAGGATCAATGTTGCCAATGGACAACATATTCTTTAAGCCCATCTCTGATTATTTCATTTGAACAAATTCCTAGGAGTATATTACTGGGTTAGAGGGAATATAAGGCCCCTGATATTTATTTCCAAACAAAAAGGTTGTATCAGTTTACATCCCTGAACCAGGTTTTGAAAGATGAGCAGTTTCTGAGGTTACATTTCCTCCTGTGTGAAATGTAGATCGTAGGATGACCTTCAGTATTGAAGGGGTGTGTCGGTGAGCAGTCATGTCCCTGGCTTCATGCCCAGTCCCCATCTCCCTGTATTCTCTCTAAAGCCCAGCTTAGCTGTCTCATGAGATGAACCACATTGTAATTACACACTCATTAAAGGCCCAGAGCACTCCTACCTCTGCAGGCACCCTTGGACTATGGGGCTGTCAATCTGAGACCAAGCCCTCTGCTTAGGATCCCCATTTCCTAGATTCCCTAGATTCCTCATTTAGCCTCTGTCAGTGGCAGAGAATTATCAGGCCCTCAACTCTGTGACAGTGACCAAGGGAAACAACTGCACAGAAGAGAAATTGGCCTCTTGTGAAATGTTGGTTAATGAGGAAGGACATGCCAATGGCTCACAGATTCTGGCAAAGAAAGGGAACAGTCCCATGTGTGAGAGAGAAAGTCTCAGCTCAGTCCTATCATAGAGCAAGGAGAAACAGTGGCACAGACCAACAGGATGGACTTGTCCAATTGCTCAGGTCATACCCTGTGGCTTTGGGGTACATTTGTACACCATCGCCTATCACTCTCTTGGGGCTGCAGGAAGGTGGGGCTACTCACAAGACCAAGAGGTTTCCAGAGGCCAAAGTAGTGAGGACTAAATGAACTATTACGTGCAAAGCACTAAGAATAGAACCTGGTATCTGGTGATCACTAATACATGTGAACGCTGATTCTGTCTTATGTGAGCTAATCTTCTTCATGTTCATGGGTAACAGCACAGACTGGGAATAAGAATATCTCTCTTTTCTAGTTGTGTGAGTAGCTTAGGTATTTGAGGATATTTAAGTGAGGATTGGGTTGCTCAGGTTGTCATTTGGCAGATGGATTGTGTGGACCACAAGGAAAATGTCCAGGCTAAGTCTAGACCACTTGTAACATTAGCTGTGTGACCCTATCCTCAACTTAAAAGGAGACATAACCTCTCCTAGTATACTAGGCTATTACTGTCACAAATGGTAGATAGTAGTCTTGATAAAGCAAGAGAAGGGTTAGTGAAAAGTAAATGATGGAGGTGTATATGTGAAGCACTTGGGAAAAGATGGTGCACATCTCCAGTGTGAGGGATTCTGAGATGGAAAGAGTATGGCATTCAGAATCAGCAGCTCTAGGATGGTCTCTTGGTGTTTTCTCAGGCCAGCTTCTTCTATCTCTGTGTCTTCATTTCCTTGCCGACGAAACAGGGATAATTAAACCCAGACACTCCCCCACTGAAGATAAAGTTGATCTGAACCCTGGACAGTCCCACACAATGGTGGTTTTGCCCAGCTTCAGTCTATTTCTGGAGTCCACCAGGCAGTTCCTTTGCTTCTGCTGCCTGCTTTGAAATAGAAGGTAACCATGGTATGTGCCAAGACAGAAATAAAGGCATTTTAAAAATCCTTGGCTTCAGTGCTTTTGTGTTACTGACATGAGCTTGCTGGTGTCCCAGGGCCCTCCTGGAATGACCCAGGCCTAGAAATGAAGCTGTGTGTACTCCCAGTGACACCCCAAGGAAGGACAAAAGCTGCTGTCTCCCCCCAACCTACACACTGGTTGCTCATTGGCTTCTTTGTTGCCCTCCCAGAGGCTGGGAAGGAATGTGCAGCCCAGGCGGAATTCCTCTGCTCCCGAGGTCACCAGTCTGCAGGGCCTGTGCCTAAGAAGAGGGTAGCTGGAGGCAGAGGCCAGCCAGGAGCAGCCAGGCACCAGCAGGGAGGAAGTCGGAGACTCCATCTCCTTTCCTAAATGGCACATTACAAAAAAATAAAATAAAATGCACAAGATGCCTCTTGGCATGTAGGACAGGGACTGGGCTTTAGAACCAGCTGAACTGGATCCCAGTCTGTCACCAACTGTGTGACCTTGGTCATGTGACCCTAACAAAGACCAAATCTCATTTTCTTCATCTGTGAAATGGGGCTCTGGATACATGCATCTGGAACTCTAAAGAGGATATTGAAGTACAGTGTACAATCTTCAGATATGTTAGTCTGCTAAGGCTGCCATGACAAAACACCATGGACCAGGTGGCTTAGACAGCAGGCCTTTATTTTCTCACAGTCCTGGAGGCTGGAAGTCAGATATCAAGGTGCCAGAATGGCTGGGTTCTTCCTGGCTTGCAGGTAGCTGCCTTCTTGCTTTGTCCTCACATGGTGGAGAAAAAGTGAGATCTCTTGATCTCTCTCTCTCTCTGTCTCTCTCCTCTTTTTTTCTTATAAGGCCACTGTCCAATTAGATTAGGGCCGCACACTTTGGATCTCAATGACCCTTAATTACCTCCTCTAGACCTTGTCTGTTGATATTGTCAAATGAGGAGGGAGTTAGGGCTTTAACATATGCTTTAACATAGGGCTTTAACATATTTCGGAGAAGATATAATTCTGTTTATAGCATCAGGGAAAGTGGAATTGGACAAAATAATCAAAGGGAAATAAGAATAACAAAGAACAGAATATGAGTGCTTAAACTTAGAGAGGGGTCCTGATCACATTCTACAGTCACAGCCACCTTCTAGATCCAGAGCAATGACAGAATGATGCTTAGAGATGGCAGAAAGCTCCTATTCACAGCAAAGCAGTATGGTGTGATGCAAAGTAAGTGTAGGAAATTTTGAGGACTGACCCTGATGTCCCTCAATTTGAGGATTCGAGCAGTATAGCTGGACTGGGAGGAAATGCAGAAGAGCCTCACAGGGCTTCTTCCCCATGGCAAGTTCCAGAACCCTGGGGCCTTGCCAGATGAATTGCTAACCAAACCACCATTATTTCCTTGACTCTTTGAAAGAATGGGAAATAATTCTCAGGATCTAGCAAGGATTATTGAGCAGCAGACAAAGGACAGTGATAGCCCTTCTGGGTGGCCGATAGCAGTTCCTCCTCACCTACTCTGCATATTCTGCTCCTCCCATCCAGGTCCCCTTGAACCTGCACTGGCCTTGTGACTTGACATGTTTGTCTGTAAGATGTGGTGGAAGTGATATTGCCAGCCATGGGCCTAGATCTTGGAGACGCAGAAGCTTCTACTTTTGCTTTCTTAGAAGCCAACTACACTCTAAAGAAATCCAGACTATTTTGCTGGAGAGAGAGGCAGAGTAGAGTGAAAGGCCCTGGAGAATGAAGACCAAATAAGAGAGAGAGGATAGAGAACACATGGAGGAGCCCTTGGTGTCCAGCTACCAACCTGTGGGTGAGGCATCCTGGGTCTTCCAGCCCTCAGCAAGCAGCCCTTGTATCTGAACAGAGGAGAGATAAGCTGCCCTCACTGAGCCCTACATTAAATCCTACCCACAGAATTGGGAGCAGTACAATGATGGTTCTTTTCTGTTGTTGTTGTTAGGTGCCATCAAGTTGAATCCAATTCATAGTGACCCTACATAAAACAGAACAAAACACTACTTGACTCTGTGCCATGAACATGATCTTTTTTTTTTTTTTTTGAGCCCATTGTTGCAGTCACTGTTTCTTCTCATTTTGTAATTGTGCTACATTAGCTTCGGCTCAGTTGGTAGAGTGCCACTCTGCAGTCTCTGAGGTCCTGGGTTCAATTCCCACTATGGCAAAAATGGGAGAAGAATGTGGCAATCCACTCCCAAGACAATCCTGAAACAATCAGTCATTGAAAACCCTGTGAGAGTCACCATGAGTCGGACGTGACTGGACAGCACCTAACAACAACAATAACAACATTAGCTTTCTTCCATTCCTGTCAGTAAGGTAGGGTTGCTATGAGTCAAACCTGACTCAATGGTACCTAACAACAACATACATTGAGGAGGCAACTCTTCACCAATCATCTCTTGAATGACTTCCAGCCTGGGGGACTCATTTTCTGTCACTATATTTGACAGGGCTTCTCTGCTGTTCATATGTTTTTCAATGGCTAATTATTTCAAGAGTGGGCTGCCAGGCCCTTCTCCCTAGTCTGTCTTAGTCTCAAAGCTCAGCTGAAACCTGTCCACCATGGGTGGCCCTGCTGGTATCTGAAATACTGGTAGCATAGTTTACAGCCACAGCAACATGCAAGCCCCCACAGCACGACAAGCTGACAGACATGTGGAGTGGTTGCTTTAAGACACTGCATTTCAGAGTGGTTTCCTAGATAGCCATAGATAAATGAAGGAGGACCTTCACATCATATTGGCCAAGCACTCTGAAGCCAGCACTCCATATTGGCTAGATATACAGTTGGTCCATGGGAACACCCTCATTCAGAAGGATAAAGAAAATTAGAGTGTGCCTAGGGACGAGATGTGGATGAAGGCTACACATAGCCCAGTCCCAGTGTCTTTCTTATCTTCTCAGGCAGCCAAGGTACCAGATGAATCATGGACACCCATCCCTTTAGTTCCTGTTCTAAAGATAGAATTTAAACAGTGCCCCCCCAATAATGAGGGTAGAGCCTAAGGAGAAGTAATCTGTATTATTTAGGGGATAACAAATCAAGATAGAATTGACCTAAGTCAAACATGAGGACCCCAAAAGAGAGACTGCCATAGTCTGAATGTTTGTGCCCCCCCAAACTGATATGTTAAAACCTCTCTTCAGTGAAATAGTGTGAAGTAGGACCTTTAGGAGGTGATTAGGTCATGAGCACAGAGCCTTCATGAATAGGATCAGTGACTGTCATAATTTGAATACTAAGTATCTCCCAAAGGTTATGCAATTTTACATTAGGTCCCCAGCTGGTGGTGCTGTTCTAGACAATTGTGGAATCTTGAGAAGAGGGTCTCACTTGGTGGAAGTAGTTCCCTGGGGGTAGGCTTTGGAAGTTTTTACCCCAGACCCACAGCCCAGGTCCCTCTCTCTTCCTGGTCTGCCATGATATGAGGTCATTTACCACTGGCCCTTCTACCACCACCACCATGCCTTCCCTGCTGCCATTGTGAACTGATCTTCTAACTGTGACCTTCCAATAAATTTCTTCCCCCAAACTTGTTTCTCAGTTGGTTTTTCTGCTACAGCAAGACTAATATAGCGACTTTATAAACAAGGCCTGAGAAAGCTTGCTTACCTCTCCCACCATGCACAGAAGGCACCATCCATGAGGAGCAGATCCTCACCAGATGTTGAACCGGCTGGATCCTTAATCTTGGGATTCCTAGGTTCCAGAACTATAAGAAATGAATTTCTATGCTTATAAATTGTACAGTGTAAGCTAGTTTGTTATAGCAGCATAAATGTACTAAGACAGAGATCTAGGCAAAATCTCTGGTTCTCTCCTTTTGCTTCCTTCCCATAGGAAGGAAAGGAACATGGCAGCTGGGATTGGTGACATGTACTTGTAATCTCTGCACTCAGGAGACTGAACAGAGGGTTCTCAAGTTCAAGGCCAGCCTGGGCTACATAGCAAGATTCTGTCAAACGAACAGACAAAAAAAAAAAAAAAAAGACAGAGTCCATTTTGAAATAACAAAATAATTTTCCTAGCCAACTACTTTTGTAGTATCAAGGAAATCATGAGAAAATGGACTTTATGAAATAAGAGAACCAAGATGAGATATTGAACAGTGTTATGAACAGGGAGTGGGTGCAATTAAGGTAGAAACTGATGGTAAGGTAACTACTACTGCAGAAACTAGAGCCCACTGGAAGCAGCAAGGAGTAAGGGCCATGGTGGAAAAGCTTGGAAGATTTACATAGAGGAAAAAAAACACATATAGAGGAAAAGAGCAAAGGGAAGAATAATGTGAACAAAATTAGTACTTATAGGGAAGAGAAAAATGAGATACAATGTGTAAATAGTTGGTGATCTTCAGACAACGGAGCAAATGGAAAATAAACACTTGTTATAGGAAAACATGTCTGAGATTAAAGGATCATAACTTTACTGAAAGTGTTTACCAGTAAAGAATAAGAAATTCAATTCAGTTCAACAAGTTCTTGTGAATTTTTTTCCAGTTCTAGGGACTTGAATCCAGGTCCTTACACATGCTAGGTGAATGCTCTATTAGTGAGCTGCACCCCAGCTCCTTTTCTGTTTTTCTAATCTTGAGACAGGGTCTTGTTAAGTTGCACAGGATGCCTCTGGCTCTGAACTCACAATCCTCCTGCCTCAGCCTCCTGAGTAGCTGGGATTACCGGTGTGTGCCACCATGCCTGGTTTCAATAAGTATTTTTTAAACCTCAACTTTGTATTCAGGCACTGTGTTTGGGACTCAGGATACCATGAAAAACAATTTGAAAATACACCTGTCCTCAGGAAGCATCAAATATAGGGGAAGACTGATGGTAACCATGTAATTACAGTAACCACCAAGTGTTATGGGAAATGGACAGGGTGCTCTGGGAACACATGGTGGGGAGGGGTAGAGGGTAAGCTAGCCAAGTCTCCATTCCTCTGGTCCATTTCTATTTAATTTCTGTTTCTATCCCGACACCAGATAACCACTAGTCTTTCCTTTCTGCCTCTATAAACTTTCCACTTGGGGATGTTTAATTTAAATGGTCCAATACAGTATGTAGTGTCAGGTCCAGCTTCTTTTACTTAGCATAATGTTTTTGGGTCACCTTCATTTTTGAAGCATGTTTTCATTCAACATAGATCTGGATTTACTATTTTTTTCTTTCAGAACCTTAAGGAGTTTTACCATTATCTTCTGGCTATTAATTTTTTTCCTAATGAATATATTTATTTTAATTTGAACCTCTGTATATTATGTGTCATTTTTCTCTAGTTACTTTCAAGATTTTTTCTTTATCTTTGGTTTGTAGCAATTTTTGTGATGTATTTAGGCATAGTTTTTTTTTTCTTCTTCTTCATACTTTGTCTGTGTGGAGTTCACTGATATTCCTAAATCTGTAATTTATATCTTTCACAAAGTTTAGGAAAAATTCAGCTTGTATTTCTTCAAATATTTTTTCCACTCTCATTCTCTTTCTTCTATTCTTTCTATACTCTAGACACATGTATGCTCAATATGTTGTCCCATTGGTCCCCGAACCTCTGTTCATTTAAAAAGATTCATTTTTCTCTCTGTTCTAACTTTGACTTTAGTGTCTCTTTCCTATGTCATCTCTCTTATACTCTCCAGTGAATTTTTATTGTAGGTGTTGTGTTTTACAGTTTCTCAGTTTCCATTTGGCTTTTATTTTATAATTCATGTTTCTTTGTTGATGTTTTCTATCTTCTCATTCAATGTGAGTTTATTTTCCTTGAATTGTACATGAATGTAGTTATAATAACTACTTTAGAATTCTTGTCTGTTAAATCTAGTATCTCTGTTATTTTTATGTTGGTCTCTTAATTATCTTTGCCTTGAATCACATTTTTCTTTCTTCACATTATCAAATAATTTTGAGCAATCATTTCAAGAATCCTGCACATTGTTAATGTTTTGTGGTAGAGACTCTATGGTTGAATTTGCTCATTTGTTTTAGCAGGAAATTAATTTGATAGTGTTCTGAAAACTCTGTCTCTTGGGTAGCATTTCTTTGTGCTTAGCAAGGTTTCTTGGAGTCCAGTCTGCACATACATGGTTCAGGGTCCAGAGATTTGAATAGAATTTTTGCACAAGATTTGGGCTACATTGCCAGATCTCACTTTTCAGTGATTAAACCCTAGCTTCTTGTTATTGCTACAATTGGCATTTTAGCTACCCTAGAGGTACTATGGGGCCAGGATTTAGCTCAGTTGGTCGAGTGCTGCTCTGTACTCTCTGAGGCCTTGGGTTTGATCCTCAGCAGCACCAAAATGGGAGAAGGACCTGGAACCCCACTCCAAACAATCCCAAAACAATCAGCCACTGAAAACCCTATGAACAACAGAGAAGCATGGACATAGGGCCAGGCATGGCACAGTGTTGGGGAGTATTTCGTTCTGTTGTACATAGGGTCCCTATGAGTTGGACTTGATGTCACCTAATAATAATAACAGAGGTACTATAGCCTTCCACCTGTCTAAAAGTTCTAAAAATGGTGAAGTCATTCATGTAGCTACCCTTCTCCAAGTGTCAGCTACCCTCCTCCAAGTGTCAGCTCCCCTCCAGAGTTTGCCTACTTTGGGTTTACACTCTCCAGTGTCTTTAGGCTCTTCTTTGTTATGTTTTGTTTTCTTTTGTTCTTTAAACATATAGTTGCTATCTAAGGGGAGTTAGGAACTTACTCAGCTCTACCAGAACATAAGTCAATGCTTTTATATCTGGTTGTAGGTTGTTGTTGTTGTTAGGTGCTGTTGAGTCATGTCCAACTCATAACGACCCTTATAGGGTTTTCAATGGTTGATTGCCACATCCTTTTCCCATTTTTGTGGTGCTGGGAATCAAACTTGGGACCTCAGAGACTACAGAGCAGCACTCTACCAACTGAGCCAAATCCCAGCCCCTGGTTGTAGGTACTGATGTTAAAAATCAGTAGATGGGTTAAGCATGTGGTAAGGCACAAAATAAAAATGTGTTATAAACTGGAAGGTAGAACTGAAGAAACTACTTGATCCACAAAAGTACAGTAGCACAGAGAGATGAAAATATGAAAAAGGATATGTTAAGGATATGTTTATGTCTAGAACAATTCTAAAAGGAAAGGTTTGAGAGAATAGAGAGGAAGCAATATAAAAATAATAATAGCTGAAAAATTTTAGTAATTGAAGACATCTATAAAGGAATCTTAATGATCCCCAAGTAGGATGAATGAAACTTAAACTATACTGTGCACATTGTAGTGATATTGTAAAATATTAAAGACAAAGAAAAATCCTAAAATAACAGAAGAATAAATTATTTATGAAAAAAACTCATTGGACTGACACAAATATCACAATAGTAGAAGGCCCACTTCTACCATTCCCATGGAATTATACTTTAATTGCTGAGAGAAAATATCACAGAACATCATACCCAGCTAACCTATTATTCAAGAATAAGGACAAAATTAGACATATTACAGAATAAACTTCAGGAATGAGGAAGTTGAAACCAGGGAGAAAAAAGAGAGAATAACATTGGGCAAAGAAATTGGTTAACACATGAATAAATATAAATAAGCATTCCCTTTTTAAGCCAATAATAATCATAAATTTATGGGCATAAAAACCAGTTAGAGCTAAAATATTGAAAAATAATAGCTTTATGGTGAAAAGGTTTTTGGGCATTTAAACATTTTAAGGTTTTTGTAGCATTCAGCAGAAGAATACATCTAACTTCAGACTTCATGTTCATTTAAAAATTTTATGGTTAAACATAAAGAGAAGCATTAGAATGTACAACTAAAGACAGGATATTAAATTGAGGTTTCGATGGAGGCACCATGATGTCATAATATACTATTTTCAAAATGGGATGCTCGATAAGAAGGCAGAATTTACAAAGGAAATAGTCAATACTGACTCTATGACTCTGACATCCATGTGCCAGATGTAGCATGCAAAAGGAACATTTTGAAGAGGAGATCTTGTAAGGAAGATTTTTGGAGAGTTACTAAAGTCCACTCTCCTAAAGAGAGAGGTAAGAGGGTGGCTAATCCTCCATTCAACCAACAGTGCACATGAGGTCAGGGCAGGGTAGGGAAGCTTCAACTGGATCATTCAGAGAAACTGATTTTGTCTTCTGCAGCAGGGAGATATCTGCTCTGATATTTTTCATAAGCCTGGGAAGCTAAAGTGGCCTTGGACAGGGAAAACAAATTGTGTTTAGAAAGTACATACCTTCCTACTACAGAAGCGCAAAGGATGTGTAGCTGTTTTCTGCAGACAAGATGGAGATGATGGGCAGAAAGTCACGTGGAGACTTAATATAGGCATGTGCCCCACAGCACTGGACCACATAAACAGTGGCAGTCCCCTGGGATTGTAATGGAGCTGAAAAATATCTATGGCATAGTATGTTTACTCTATTTTTTCTATGTTTTGATATGTTAGGACACACAAATATTTATCAGTGTGTTACAGATGTCTACAGTATTCAGTAGAGTACCATGCTGTTAGATTTGTAGCCTAGGAGCAACGTTGTTGTTGTTAGGTGCCATCTAGTTGTGTCTGACTCATAGCAGCCCACATAGGGTTTTCAATGGCTGTTTTGGGATTGCCTAGGGAGTGGATGGCCATGTCCTTCTTCTATTTTTGTGGTGCTGGGAATCGAACTCGGGACCCCAGAGGCTGCAAAGCAGCACTCTACCAACTTAGCTAAATCCCAGCCCCTAGGAGCAATAAGCTATATACCATATATCCTTGGTGTGTAGAAGGCTAGACCATATAAGTTTCGGTAAGTGCATGCTGTGATGTTTGCACAACTATGAAATGGCCTAAAGATGCATTTTTTAGCATATATCCCTGTAATTAAGTGATGCATGACTGTCTAAGACCTGCCTGAGAAGACAGGGTGAGACCAATGAGGACCTCTGGGGCTGAGAGTGGGCCAGCCAGAAGGACCAAATGCAACCTGCTACCCCTAGGATCTCTCAGAAGCCACAACCAGACTGGACTGTTTCTTAGAGTCAAGTGTCTATTGGTAGAGAAGTAAGAGCTTTACTGTCCCTACTTCCCCCTTATTCTCTAGAACCTAGAGTGCTGCTTAATAAATTGAGGGCAAGAGAGTAAAAGGAGAAAGAAGCAGCTCACTAAACTTTCTTTCCTTGACCTCAAGTTTCCACCATTTATAGGCCTTACTGAGAGAGGAGAGGAACCACCTGTAACCTGCCTATCTAGGGTAAGATGTCTTACCTTGAAATCAAGATTCAACTGTTTAGTCATGCAATAAATATTTATTGAGTGCCTACCCTGTTTCACCTGCAGCCATACCACTGTGGCATCAGATCCCATCAGATCTCAGAAGCTAAGCAGGGTCAGGCCTGGTTAATACTTGGATGGAGACTGCCTGGGAACACCAGGTGCAGCTGCTATGAGTTGGACACCAACACAATAGCACCTAACAACAACAATAATGATCCTGTTCTAGGTATTGGTAGATGCTGGGTACTTAGCAGTGAACAAAATACATAAAAGTAGCTTCCTACATGGAGCTAACATTTTAATGGATTAACATCTAGAACTTAGACATTTTAAGAATGATCTATGGGGTGACTTAAAATGAATGATTACAAGACTCTTAATTAAAACAGAGTAGAACTTTAGGGGGTTAAGTAAATATAAAATATTTAAAATGAATGTTTGAATTTAAATGAATGGCTATTTACCAACCACACACTACCCTACCTGCCAAAAAATGACCTGTAGTTTGTGGTTCAAATAGGGACTTTTTTCAAAGTTAAAAGACAAGCTATTAATAGATCTAGGAGGACAGCATGCATTATTATTTGTTGTTGTTAGGTGCCATCAAGTCAGGTCCAACTCATAGCAACCCTATGTACAACAGAATGAAGCAATCTCTAACACTACGCCATGCCTGGCACTGTGTCAATATTTCTTTGTTATCCATAGGGTTTTGATGGCTGATTGTTTCTGGAGTGGGCTGCCAGGTCCTTCTCCTTCACCTACAGCCTACAGACCCAGATGGTCTCCTATCCAAAGACTAACCAGGTCCAACCCTTCTTAGCTTACGAGATCAGGTAAGATTGGACATCAGGGTGCTATGACTATAAGAGGTGCTATTAATAAGTGCTTTGCATTGAGAAAAACTATGGCAAAAGATCTTTTTAAAGTACTGAAAAGTAAAGATGTCACATTAAAAATAAAATGTGCCTGATTCATGTCACAGTATTTTCAGTTGCATTATATGATTGTGAAAGCTGGACATTGAATAAGGGAGACAGGAGAAAAACTGCTGTTTTTGAATTATGGTGCTGGAGACATATATTGAATATACCATGGATTGCAAAAAAAACAAACAGATCTCTCCTAGAAGAGTGCTCCTTGGAAGCAAGGATGGCTAGACTGCATCTTATATATTTTGAACATGTAGTCAAGAGGAACCAATCCCTGGAGAAGGACATCACGTTTGGGAGATTGGCAGGTCAATGAAACAAAGGAAATCTTTCCACTAGATGGATTGACACAGTGTCTACAACAATGGGCTTAAACATAAATAAGATTGTGTGCATGGCACAGAATTGGACAATGTTTCATTCTGTTGTACATAGGGTTGCTATGAGTTGGACCTGACTTGACAGCACCTAACAACAACAACAACAACATAAGAAACAACATATATTAACTAGGGGTATCTCAGGCAAATTGGAACTTAGAGTCATTTTGGGAATAAAAAAGGTTATCACACAGTGATAAATGGATTCATGCAGCTATAACAATTCTGAACTGATTTGTATTTAGTAACCTAACTTGAAAAAAATAATATTTATATATATGACAGTGTTTCTTTGCTATCCATAGGGTTTTCAATGGCTAGTTGTTTCGGGAGTGGCTCGCCAGGTCCTACTCCCTAGTCTGTCTTAGTCTGGAAGCTCAGCTGAAAACCTGTCCACCATGGGTAACCTTGCTCATGTCTGAGGTTACAGTGGCAGAGATCTCAGCCTCATTGCAACATGCAAGCCCCCACGGCAAACTGACAGACGTGTGGGGGCTCTGATGGTAAAATAATTAATACAAGGATGCATATATAGCATAAGAAAAAGAGAAGGAGAATAGAAAGAGGGAAGAGAGTAAAACAAGAAAGGAAGAAAATTTAAAAAATTTAAAAAAATTAAAAATAAATTTAAAAAACCCTCACGCATACATGCTCCCACACATTTATAAAATCGCTTATAGTCACAATAATTGGAGAAAAGATTGAGGTTGTCCAAGATTTTGCTTTGCTTGGCTCTATAATCAACACTCATGGAAGCAACAGTCAAGAAATCAAAAGACGCATTGCTCTAGGAAAAGCTGTGGCAAAAGATCTCTTTAGAGTACTGAAAAGCAAAGATGTCACATTGAAGACAAAGTTGCGTCTGACTCATGCCATGGTATTTTCAGTGGCATCATATGGTTGTGAAAACTGGACATTGAACAAGAGAGACAGAAAAAGAATTGATGCTTTTGAATTGTGGTGCTGGAGACGTCTGTTGAATATACCATGGACTGCCAAAAGAACCAACAAATCTGTCCTAGAAGAAGTACAACCAGAGTGCTCCTTGGAAGCAAAAATGGCCAAACTGTATCTTACATATTTCGGACATGTAGTCAGTAGAGAACAATCCCTGGAGAAGGACATCATGTTTGGGAGAGTGGCAGGTCAATGCAAAAGAGGAAAACCCTCCACCAGATGGATTGACACAGTGCCTGCAATAATGGGCTTAAACATAAATAAGATGGTTTGCCTGGCACAGAATCGGCAAGTGTTTCAATCTGCTGTACATTGGGTCGCTATGAGTTGGACTCGACTCGACAGCACCTAACAACAACAACATATATATATATATATACATATATATATATATATGTATATGCCAGTTTATGCCATATATATGCATATATATGGCATACACACACACACACACACACACACACACACACACACACATATATAGCATAAACTGGCAGAATGACAAGGGGAAATGGAAATTGTCAGTGCTTCTCTACTATTCATAGAATTTTCAATGGCTGATTGTTTTTTGGGAAGTGGTTGCTGAGTCCTTCTCCCAAGCCTATAGCACCTGATATTCCCAGGCAGTTTCACATCCAAGTATTAGCCAGGCCAGATCCTGCTTAGCTTCTGAGATCTGACGGGATCAGATGCCATAGTGCTATGGCTGCAGGTTACGTGGGGTTAAGATATTTAAATTCTCTCCCTGCTCTGTTCCCATCTCTGTGAAATGGGAAGGATAGTAGCTACCAGCTGCTGGCCCTTGATACCACACTACCTCCTTCAGTAGGTGCTAGGAATTCAGGACAAGGTTTCACTGACCTTGATTTATTGATTAATTGATTGATTGATCTATTGATTTTGGTTTGAGGTATGGTTTATCTATGTAGCCCAGACTGGCCTCAAACTCATGATCTTCTTGCCTAAAGACACTTTCTCTAGAGTTAAGCTTGTCCCTGAACCACTTAACCCATGTCCCTCACCCGTCTGTAGGGATAATTAAGCTATGCAGTAGAGCTTGAGACTCCACCGGGGAGAAAGAGGAGCAATAATCTGGGCGGGTGTAGAGGAAGGGGTAGAGCTGGGAAGGTACATGGAAGAGAGAACCAGGATTTATTAATTCCCTAGTTTGGCTATTGCACTAGATGTGAAACCTGTTTTCTCCTGAGGAAGGAAATAGTGCTGTAATCTGCCACTGACTGTGTTCATTTTCATTTGGTTTTATATGTCAAATGTCTCTAGGCCCTTGCACATCTAGTTCCTTGCTTCTGATAACAGCATGGTGTTCCAAAGGCATGCCAAATCCCACCATAACCCCTCCTATCTGGTACTTAGGTTGCCTTCAATTCCTGGCTACCAGAAACAATACAAATTTCTTCATCAATAGCTTCTGACAATAACACTGTGAACATTTCTCCGGGATTTATACCTGGAAATGA
The DNA here is from genome assembly GCA_007922755.1 of Pedetes capensis. Taxonomy (NCBI): domain Eukaryota; kingdom Metazoa; phylum Chordata; class Mammalia; order Rodentia; family Pedetidae; genus Pedetes; species Pedetes capensis. Next base: position 395,174 of record VMDO01000018.1, on the reverse strand, counting down.
ACTTTCTGAGTCACAGAAAAAATTACTTCTTTAAACTGTATGCTGCCAGATTATTTTACAGAATGGCTGTTCCCATTTGTACTCCCACCAGTAGGGCCCAGGGATTCCTGTTCCCCTCCTTACCTACCAACATAGGCATTATCCGTGGGAGTTTAGTGGTATCTCACTGAGTTTATTTTGACACTTTTCTACTTACTAGGAAATTTGGGGATCTCTTAGTGTACTGTTATCCAATTGGATTTCCCTTACTGTGCATCCCCTATTCATGTGTTTGCCATTTTTCTGTTGAATATTGTTCTTTTCTGATTGGTTCTCAGGAGTTCCTTGTGTATTCTAGAAATTGACCTTGTGTGGAGTTCAGACATCACAGATACTTTCTCTGAGTCTTTGGGTGTCTGTGACATTGCTTCATTGTCCTTCATGGGACAGTAGAACTGGCCTAATAGTCACTCACTTAGGAAGGCAGAATCAGGATTGGACCCCAGGTCAGGCCCCCTCTAAGTTCCATGCTCTTTGCATAGTGTTCCCTGTGGCCTGATTTCACCAAACAGGGATGCATCTGAGTATTTTGAAAAGGAGGTAGTAGTGCATCCCCAGAACTGCCTGAGGGAACATCCCACTGGTGCTGCCAAGCCATGTTGATGCTTAAAGAATGGGGTCTCATGACTTTTCAAAGGCCTTCTCGGGAATGGCTGGAAGCTCTCACTTTGCTTTGGTTACCTTGGCATGGGGTAACCATACCAGTCCTGGGTGTAATGATCAGGTACTAAGCAGACATCTAAATTGAGCATCGAACTGCCGGTCCTCTGCTGACCTGGGATCCCACTGACAACCCTAGCTGAATATGCAAAGCTTTCCCAGTCTGCCCACCTCCCCTGCTCAGCCTTGACATCCAGCAGGCAGTGTCCTCATTTCCACAGCATCCCACTTAAGGAGCCCCAGGTAACACACCTCTGACTCACTTCCACCCTGCTTTCTGCCAAGCCCTGACCCATCTCTGCCCCATCCTTCCCTCCCTGCTGTGCCAGGCTTCACTGAAGCCACTCTGATCTAGCCTCTCCACTGGGGCATGACTTTCTTCTAGTCCCTCTGATGTCCCCATTCCTTTTGTCCTTACAAAGCTACTATTAGAAGGCCAATCCTCATGGCTGAAAGTGTGATCTGAGGCTTGGATGTGGGTCTCAGCTTTGCCATTCATCAGCAGTGGAAGAAAACCTTTCTCAGCTGGTAGTGGGTTCAGCAGCAAGCATTCAGTAACCACTTGCTCTGGGCTAGCTACTGTGCCAGACACCAGCAATTCCACAGTGGATGGCCATCCCTGCCCCCACATTTGCTCACAGGTTAGGAGGGGCTGACATGTGAGCCCTCAGATGCACAGAGTGATGAGTGTGATAAAGGAGGGGAGTTTAGAAGTGATTGATTTAGCCTAAAAGGAGACGGGGGTGTCTGGAAATCCAGACATGTGGGTGTGAATCCCCCACGTGGACAGTACAAGTGGGGACAAAAAGCTGACAAGATGAAGCAAGAGGGCGTGGTGTGGAACGCACATTTCTGCCCATCTTTCTCAAGGGCCTCTGAGGAGAATCACACGTGAAAACACCTATTGTGAATACCCAATGAGTGCTGTGGCAATGGATGGTATCGGTTATTATTTAATACAAGCTTAAGGGCCAGGAGTGGTGGTGCATACATGTAATCCCCCCACTTGGGGAACAGAGGCAGGAGGACCATGAGTTTGAGGCCAGCCTGGGCTGTACAGCAAATTTGAGGCCAGCCTGGGATGTACAGCTAGACACTTTCTCAAAAACCAAATAAACAAATCAAATGTAAAAAAAATAATAATAAGTAAAAACCTACTTTCTGGGCTTGGTCTGAAGTAAGAAAAACTCTTGATCTTCTTGTCTCACTAGTTTGGGTGGCTGGATCTGGGGCTGCTTCACGAATATGCCCCCTCCCCCCGCAACTGTGATTGAGCCAGGAGCAAAATGCCTCTGCGTCCTTCTCGGTGTTGGTATTGATTCTTTTCCTTGCCATCTTTTTTTTAATTCCTTTTTTTTTTTTCATTTAAATTATCTTTTTCCATGCCATCTTTCTGCAGTCTATGCATCCAGGCTTCCTGTGGGAGCTCCTGAGAGGCTGGAAGGCAGAAGGACTCTGATTGTGGAGACAGGCTGACTAGGGTTCAAACGCCTCTTCTGCCACTTTCTACTTACTAATCTTGGCCCTGTCTCCTGGGCCACCTCGATTCATTTAGGGGGACCCGCAACTCTGGGTGCTCACTCCAGGAACCAAAAGGAGGCTGATCACACCCATAGCCTGTGGGTTTCAGTGGCTTAACTCAGAAGGCCATTCCGTTCTAAGCTTTGGGAGCATGTTGCCCGTGTAAAAGAAGAGAAGCTAAACCCCTTTCATGGCTTAGAGGGCCTTGAGGGCATTAGTCTACCTTGTCTTTTACTACTTTCCTTTGAACTCTCTGCATCCCATTACCACTGGCCAATACCTTTCTTTTCCTATCTTCACTTCAAGGACTTTGCACTTGTTCCTTCTGTTTAGAACGTTCTTCCATCTGATCTTTATATGGCTGGCATCTTCTCAGTTAGCAGATATCAAGTAGCTGTTGAATATCACCTCTTGTCACCCTGCAAGTATACTGCTTTATTTCTTCCATAGCACTTCTTACCTGAAATCATTTATTTCTGTATTGTGTGACTTGGCTGTCTTCTCTGCTATAGCAACAGTTACATCTTAGCACGGAGCTTTTCTGCCCTGGTCACTGCTGTATCCCCCAAACCCAGAGAAGTACTGTGTATACACTGTTATTGTTGTTAGGTGCCACAGAGTCAGGTCAGACTCATTGCGACCCTATGTACAACAGAACAAAATACTCTGTGCCAGGCACATGATTTATTTATGGTTAAGTTCATTGTTGCAGACACTGTGTCAGTCCATCTAGTTGAGGGTCTTCCTTTTTTTGTTGTTGGCCTGCCACTTTCCCAAATATGATGTTCCTCTCCAGGTATTGGTCGCTCCTGAAAACCATGTCCAAAATATGTAAGACACCGTCTAGCCATCCTTGCTTCCAAGGAACACCCTGGTTGCACTTCTTCTAGGAGACATCTGTTGGTTCTTTTGGCAGCCCATGGTATATTCAATATTCATCTCCAGCACCATAATTCAAAAGCGTCACTTCTTCTCCTGTCTCCCTTATTCAGTGTCCAGCTTTTACAACCATGTAATGTGACTGAAAATACCTGGGCATGAGTCAGATGCACCTTTGTCTTCAATGTGACTTCTTTACTTTTCAGCACTTTCAAGAAGTCTTTTACGACAGCTTTTCCCAATTCAGTGTCTGTTGATTTCTTGACTGCTGCTTCCATGGGTGTTGATTGTAGAACCAAGTAATACAAAATCTTAGACAACTTCAATCTTTTCTCCGTTTATCATGAAGTTGCTTATTGACCCAGTTGTAAGGATTTATGTTTTGTTGGTGTTGTGACTCAATGCATACTAAAAGCTGTGTTCTTTAGTCTTCATTAGTAAATGTTTCAAATCCTCTTCACTTTCAGCAAGCAAAGTTATGTCATCTGCATAATACAGGCTGTTAATGAGTCTTCTTCCAATCCTGATGCCATGTTCTTCATAAAATCCAGTTCTTGAACTATTTCCTCAGCACAGAGATTGAAGAGGTATGGTGAAAGGATACAGCCCTGATGCACACCTTTCCTGACTTAAAGCAGTGTTTCCTTGTTCTGTTCAAATGACTGCTGCCTGGCCCATGTACAGATTCCTCATGAATGCAATTAAGTATGCTGGTATTCCCATTCTTCACAATGCCATCCACAATTTGTTGTGACTCACACAGTCAAATAAATGCAGTTCCCTGTGAATATGCTGCTGCAGTCACTTTTAAATGATAATTAGCAAAATTTTACTTGTGTGTGATATTAATGATATTGTTCAGCAATTTCCACATTCAATTGGATAGACTTTCTTAGGAATAGGCACAGATATGGATCTCTTCCAGTCAGTTGGCCAGGTAGCTATTTTCCAAATATCTTAACCTAAATAACTGAGCATCTCCAGTACTGCATCTGTTTGCTGAAACATCTCAGTTGATATTCCATGAATTCCCGGAGCCTTATATTTCACCAATTCCTTCAAGGCAGCTTCCATTTCATCCTTCACTACCATTGGTTCCCAATTATATGCAACCTCTTGAAATGGTTAGTCATCCACCTGTTCTTTTTGGTATCATGACTCTGTGTATTCCTTCCATCTTCTTTTGATGTTTCCTATGTCAATTAATATTTTCCCTAGGAATCCTTCACTATTTCCACTCAAGGCTTGATTTTTTTCCTTTAGTTCTTTAAGTCTAAGAAAAACCGAGCATGTTCTTCCTTTTTGGTTTTATATCTCCAGCTCTTTGCACATGCCATTATAATAATTTATTTCTCAAGTTGCCCTTTGATATCTTCTGTTTAATTCTTTAACTTTGTCATGTCTTCGTTTTACTTTAGCTGCTCAATGTTCAAGGGTAAGTTATGGAATCTCTTTTGACATATAATTTGGTCTTTTCTTTTTTTACTGCCTTTTAAATAACCTTTTGCTTTCCTCATTAATGATGTCTTTGATGTCATGCCACAATTCATCTGGTCTTTGATCATTAGTGTCTAATGCATCAAACTTGTTCTTGAGATGGTCTCTGAATTCATGTAGGATATACTCAAGGGCATACGTAGGCTCTCATAGAATTGTTCTGATTTTCTTCAGTTTCAGTTTGAACCTGCACATGAGCAACTGATGGTCTGATCCATAATCAGCACCTGATTTTGTTCTAACTTTTGATATTGAGCTTTTCCATTGTCTCTTTCCACAAATGTAGTTAGTTTGGTTCTTGTATGTTCCATTTGGTGAATCCCATGTGTATGTTGTTGTTGTTAGGTGCCATCAAGTCGGTATCCGACTCATAGCGACCCTGAATACAACAGGTGAAACACTATTGTCAGTGCTTCTCTGCTGTTCATAGGGTTTTCAATGGCAGATTGATTTTTGGGAGTGGGTTGCCAAGTCCATCTCCCAAGCCTACAGCACTTGGTGTTCCCAGGCAGTCTCCCATCCATGTACTAACCAGGCCCAACTGCCCATGTGTATAGTTGCCATTTATGTTGGTGAAAAAACATATTAATAATGAAAAGGTTGTTGGTCTGACAAAATTCTATCATAAGATCTCCAGCATTGTTTCTGTCACCACAGCCGTACTTTCCAACTACTGAGTCTTCTTGTTTCCAACTTTTGCATTCCTACTAGCAATTATCAGTACATCCTGAATACATGTTCAATCTATTTCAGACTGCAGAAGCAGGTAAAAATCTTCCCCATCCTCATTTGTAGCCTTAGTGGTGGGTGCGTAAATTTGAACAGTAGTCATATTAACTAGCCTTCCTTATAGGTGTATGGATATTATTCTATCACTGACAGCATTGTACTTCAGGACAGACTTTGAGATGTCTTTTTTAATGATAAATGCAGCTCCATTTAAATTTAATCCATTATTCCCAGCGTAGTAGACCATATGATTATCTGATTCAAAATGGCCCATGCCTGTCCATTTTAGCTCAATGATGCCTAGAATGTCAATGTTTATGCACTCCATTTCCCTTTTGATGATTTCTAATTTTCCTAAATTCATACTATGTACATTCCATATTCCAATTATTAATGTAGTATACAATTGTTCCTTCCAATTTTGAGTCATGCCACATCAGCAAATGGAGATCCCTCAGGCTTTATCCCATTCCCATCATTTAAGTAGACTCTACTTTAAGGAAGCAATTCTTCACCAGTCATCTTTTGAGTGGCTTACAGCCCGGAAGGCTCATTTTCTGGCAATATTTCTGACAGTGTTTCATTGCTACTCATCGCGTTTTCAGTGGCTAATTATTTTGTGAGTGGGTTAACCATGTCCTTCTCCCTAGTCTGTCTTAGTCTAGAAGCTCAGCTGAAACCTGTCCACCATGGGTGACCCTGCTGGTATCTAATACCAGTGGCATAGCTTTGAGCATCAAAGTAACATGAAAACCCCCCAGTATAGCAAACTGACAAACATGTGGGGGTGTATACATTAGACCCTTAATAAATGCTCTTAAAAAAAAGCAACAGATAATGGAATAAATATATTTACTGAAAGAAATTATTTCAGAAAGAAACAATTCTCCATATGAAAATGACAACTAATATCTTTGGTACCACTAATGGCTGTGAAATGGATATATTATTCTTGTAGTAGTTAGGTGCCATCGACTCGGTGTTCAACTCACAGAGACCCTATGTACAACAGACAAAACACTATTGTCAGTGCTTTTCTGCTTTTCAGCATCAATGGCTGATGATTTTGGCGGATTGGGTTGCTGGATCCTTCTCCCAAGCCTACAGCACCTGGTATTCCCAGGCAGTCTCCCATCCAAGTATTAACCAGGCCTGACCTTGTGTAGCTTCCGAGATCTGACAGGACTGGATGCCACACCACAGTGGTATGGCTGCATGCGGGAAATATATCAATACATAATAAAGCTTTCATGTGAATGTGCAGTGGAGAGTGGTAATAAATTAATAATAATGACAAGATCAGCATGTGTGACACTGGGGATTGAAACTAACATGTTTTAGGCCAAGTTTCAATTCTAAATAGAGTTTGAAAAAATGATTCACTCGGGTCTGTTAAGCTTCCTACCTATAACGTGATGAGAGGCACTGGCCTTGGAAAAGTGAGACCTGAGTTCAAGTTCCGGTTCTGTATCTTCTTAGCTGTGCATCTGTAGGCATTTTCTTCAACCTTCCTGAGGTTGCCTTTCCTCATCTGCAAAATAGGAACACACACCCTTGGTGGGCATGAGGATCCACAGAAGTGATAGGTACAGGACAGGGACAAAGCAGGAATTGCCATCACCTAACTGTATTCCCCTGCAGCTCTATACTCCAGCCTTGGCAGTGTGAGCACAGAAGTCATGTCAGATGGGTGTCTGTTATGTGCTGGCCAAGGGACACTTACTTTTCTCCAACCTCTGTGGTCAGAAGCCAGCTTTCCACAAGCCTCACAGACATGACGTATTGGGGCTTGAATTTCATCTGTGACGAAGAAAAAAAAGAGTCTCGTCTTCCCAGCTCTCATTATTCAGCGTCTTCTGGGGATTTCCCTCAGACAGCAAAATTCACAGTGCCCAACGGTTAAGAACTTCAATAAATGAAGCCACCACCACAGACAATGAACTGTGTGGGGTAGGGATGGGGCTGAGATTTTAGAAAGGGCTGTAGCATGGACTACTGTGGGTAACTGCACAAGGGTGTTGGATGTCCCTAGGTGAAGAAGTCCAGGCCACTGTGCTGCATGTCCAGGAAAAAACTGCTGTCTCCACCACCAGATGCTATATAGGTCCTGTGGGCAGCTCTGTTATGGGTCTTTTCTATCCAGGCTAGCTGTTCAGACACCATGTTCAGACCCTGCAGCTTTGCTGAGGAATTGTTTTATGCCATGGTATAGGGAAGGGGGTTCCTAGGCTTTCCAACTTTAATGGTCTCTTATGCATTTTGATTCCTTCCTCAGCATCAAAGAGCATTGGCCCTTCCTATTTGATGGCTCTGTGATTCCTTTTTTCTTTCTTCTTCTTCTTTTTTTTTTTTTTTTTTTGTTACCACCCTGGGGGGTTGAATCCAGGCCTTTGTGTGTGCTAGGCAAGTGCTATACCACTGAGCTTCACCCATAGCCCCCACCCTTTTTATTTTTGATTTTGAGACAGGATCTTGCTGAGTTGCATAGGCTACCTCTGGGCTCAAATTAATGGTCCTCCTGCCTCAACATCCTCCAAGTCACTGGGATTACAGGCATGTGCCACAGCTCCGGCTACTCTGTGACTATAAGGTTTCTACTTTTGTCCTAAAATATATATTTTTGGCTCTCCTTCTCTATGGGTTCTGTATCTTTAGATTCAATAGACTACAGATGGAAAATATTTAGGGAAAAATGTGCATTGGTACTGAATATGTACAGACATTTTTACCTTGTCATTTGCATAGGATTTACATTGTAAAAGTAATGTAGAGATGATTTAAAGTAAATGGGAGGATATGCCTAGATTATATGCAAATACTTTGCCATTTTATATAAGAGTCTCGAACTTTCTCAGATTTTGGGATATGTATATGTATTTGGTATATGTATTTTGGTATACTTGAACCAATCCCCTGAGAATACCAAAGAATGATTGTGTTCCCTATGGCCAGGAGACAAGAAGAGATTTCCATAGCAATTTCTATTCACCATGGTCCTGGGGGAAAAAAATCACACCATTATTATTGATGGGGGAGAAAGCATGTGGTCTCCTGGGCTCTCCAGCTCCCTCTCTGCCCTTCAGTCTTGCTCAGTGTTTGGGAGGTGGACCAGCTGGTGGAGATTTCCTGGAAGGTGGATGGGTAGTCACTGTTTACCAGCTGCCTAGGTAGAACTGCTTCTAGGTAACCAGAAAGAAAGTGTTTGACAGATAGTGCCCCACTGCTGGCCAAATGGAAAGAGTGCTGGTTTGGGGTCTGGATGATGCCAGGGTTCAAGGCCCCTTCTGCTTCTCACTGGCTGTGGAAACTGGAGCCTCAGAATCTGCATCCCTCAAATTAAGGCATTGAACTAGGGCCTGCAGATAGCCAAGGCCCTTCTTGCTCTAAGAGTATTGGAGGCCCCAGAGCACATGGACCATGTTTAGGTTCACCTAGGGCCAGAAAGCTGTTTGGCTCTGAACACCACATGGATTGGAGTCCTGCCTCATCTCCACAGGCTGCATTTGGGGAGAGGACCCTTTGTGATCTCACTTGTCTCTCCTCAGAATGTGTCTCCTAGGGTGAGCTGCTCTCGTTTTACATCAGGAAAGCTGTTGGAGTAATGGGTTCTCAGCCCAGTGGGCAGTGGTTCTCTGGGCTGAGCAACCTCAGGTCTCCCCACCAGTCTTGGTATTTGCTGTCCCTTCCTGGACAAACTTGTCACTATCACTCTGAAAATGAGGTGTCCCGATGGGAACACAATGCAGATGTGGCCCAACTGTTGGAGAGGAGTGCAAGAAAGCTTCTGGAATTCACATGTCTCCTCAAGTGACCTTAATTTCTTTCAAGTGAATTCATTTCAAATCCATGGCTTTGGGCTGTGGACACAGCTCAGTGGTAGAGCACTTGCCTAGCATGCACAAGGCTCTGGGTTTGAGCCCTAGCATCATAAGAAATAAAATCTATGTCTTCTTATTAGGCATCTGCCCATTTCCAGCTGAGGAAGAGTTTTGCATTTGTATTTCTCCTGATTGTATGTTTGGTGACAAAGGCCTTGTTTAAAGGGAAGGGACCAGCTCTGGCTCCCTCTGCAGGAGAGATTAGGCAGCCTCACAGACCTGTGTCTGTGCATGTCTTATAAAGCAGCAAATATTTAATGACTTGGGTTGTTTTGATATTGAAATATAATTTTGGAAGGATTCTTCATGCCAGTGTAAAAACAGTTTGACTGGGTACCTATCTGTCTTTTCAAGCTGATCCTTGATGGCACCCTTCTTTGTTACTTGGCACTTTGGGCTTCTCTGGGCCTCTACTTGTTCATCTTTAAAACAAGTTAATATTTCCAGCTCTAAATTATATGGGAGTTATTTGGGAATTGGATAAAGACTTGTCTTTATAGCTACAATAGCTGCTATTTCTTTGAGTTTGCCCTTCTCTTAGGAATTTATTATATCTCTTGAAAAGAAAGGGCTCACTCATTTCTTAAGTTTTTGCCTCCCAATTCCTGTTTCTCACCTTTTCCTTGTGTTTTGCCATTCCCCATCATTCAGCATAGCCTAACTGTGAAGGGCAGTGTCTCTGGAGGGTCTTGATCTGGGTACCTGCTGTGAGTGCATCACTACCCATTTGGGCTACCTGGAGTGAGTTACAGAATCTCTCTGTGGCTGCCTCACTATCTGTAAAAAGGAGATAATGCCGGCACTTGCCTTATACGGTTGATGATTGATAATAAGACAAATGTATGTAAAGTGCACTACCCTAAGTGCAAAATAGTGTTCAAAAGAACCATTGATTTTCATTGTATTTCTGTGGCTTCAGGTGGCAAGGATAACCAAGTACTGCCAGATTCCTTTCCTCTGGGGAATACAACAAACAAATAAACAGAAGACATGGATCATGGACTTTCCAATGATATATGTCCTGAGTAGGAAACCAGCACAAGCCACCATCCTCACCATCAGAAGGACAGCCCAGATGGTGGGCTGTCAGAACCTCAATGGGTCAGACCCTGGAGCAACACAGGACTCAGGCAAGAGGAAGAGATAAACAGGTCAATAAACAGTCATGGTATGTAGGAGCTAAAAAAGTTATCCAAGAAGTCTGGTTGATAGAGAGGGCTTGGGAAGAGCACAAGGCCAAGATAAGGGACAGGCAAGATCAAAGGGCCTAAGGACCTGGTGACAATCAAAAGATTCTCATTCACTATAGGCTAGTCCATGACCTACATGCCACACAGTTCAGCCGGCTTCTCAAAAAGAACCACACTAAATGGGGGATAAAAAGTGACAAGATCTTTTTTCTGTGACACAAATAGTACAACAATGAAGCCAAATTTATTTTGAATCCATTTACTTTTAAAGAACATAACCATATAGGCATACATAAAGTCTGAATATCCCCTGTTCACCATGGCCCTGTTTTTAGGGACCCAGCCAGGAATGAAGGTCAGTACCTTGGAGAGCTCCATGGGGGTTCCAAAGAGCTGAGACAGGCAACTAGTTCAGCATGAGGCAGAGCCTACTGGTGGCACTAGCTTGACACCAGCCCCCACCCATATGGGCATCAGTTGCAAAGGTTGGTGCTTCTCCTTTTAGGTGGGGGCCCCAGGGTGGGTTGATGGCAGATGGGGAGCAATGGGCACAGGATGGACATTTGGTGTCTACCTTCCCTCTGGATGGGGTCTTCCTGGTATCCAGAAGAGATCATTGCACCCATTAGCTGTAGGCCCTGTGACTACAGTGTCTGTAGACTTTTGTTTTCTTACACATGATTGGTAGCTTCTCATTTCTGGTGGAGGCAACTTTGTTCTTTGAAAAAAGCAATCAAAAGGGTTGCTTTGGGTCCTGCTCAGGAACCAAAGATGTCAGACAAGCTCAGATCCACTTCTGCTGTTTCAGCTGCTTGGAGATAATGATTTCTGTTACCCAATCTATCTAGTTCTTGTGGGTAGCTGGGGGACTGTTTTTGAGGCACAGGGTGAGACCTGGCTTCGGAATGTTTGTGGTTGGCTTTTGGTTCTGAGCACTGGAGGCCAAGGAAGTCAGATGTAAATCTGGCTTACTTCAGTTCAGGGAGGTGGACTCCCAGGCATTTCGCCATGCTCTCTCATCAGATGAACATATTGTTTGGATATTTCTTGGAACAAGGCATTAAAAAATATAATTTATGGGCTCAGGAAAGTCTGCAGCCAGATGTGGACTCTGGTGAATTGGTGATATCAGCAGTTTATCCTCCAGGCCCCTCCACTTCCCCTTTGTCTTCCGTCTCAGCCTTCCAGCCATGCGCTTGTTCCCCATGGATATGTTCAGTGTCTTTTTTTTTTTTTTGCAAACCCACAGTACACACCCATGGTCACCTATAACAAGCGTATGCCTTAGGTTTTTGGGGACATTTCTGATTATAGAACATTCTATTTGTTAAAAGTGATTTATTAAATGTATGATTAAATGTGATTCAATTTTATGCTTTTATGAAACACAAATGCATAAATCAGGAAGATAATCTTCAGATATGTCAGAATTTTGCACATAAAAAATATAGTCCCCATATATCTAAGACACAGAGAGAGCAGGTAAGTTTATTTCCTGGGTGGTTTCAGTCCATGGGAGGAATTGGTTGCATTGAAAAATAGCCGGGGGTCCATCACTATTGATTTGTGATGTCTTCCAGGAGCATCATATGGCAAGTGATGTTGTGTAGACTGTCTTTGGCCATCTCTGTTCCCAGGTCCTACTAGCCTCATGCTGTCCCAAGTCTCTCTTGTCAATATAAAATGCTGTCTGAGCCATCAGTGGGGAAGGGTTATTGACCTTACGTGAGAATCCCCCCAAGGCTAGAAGAGACCCATGCCTAAACAGACCCTTTAGGGACAGGACAGGAGAAGAGAATATTTTGAGTCTTCTTAGCATCCCTTGATCAGCACATAGCCAAACTGAATTTCTTAGCTTAAGACAGTCTTAATGGGAAGAGCCTGCTGTTTAGAGACAGTTAGACCTGGCTATAAATTCTGTACTCTCCACATACAGCTATATGACCCTGGAGGGGGGGGGGTAAATTAATTTTTCTGACCATCAGCTTATTCTTCTATAAAACAGAAATAATAATAGCTACCTCTTAGAATTTATTATGGTCTGGGATTTAGCTCAGTGGGTAGAGCACTGCGCTGCAGTCTCTGAGGTCCCGAGTTCAATTCCCAGCACCATACAAATGGGAGAAGGGCCTGGCAATCCACTCCCAAGGCAATTTCTAAACAGTCAGCCATTGAAAACCCTATGAGGGTCGCTATGAGTCAGATACCGACTCAACAGCACCTAACAACAACAACAACAACAACAACAAGAATTTATTATAAGAATTAAGTCACACATTTAAAGCTCCTGTCACGGTACCTGGCACATAGTAAGTCTTTCTTCAACAAGAGTCCTATAACAGCAACCAATAAGGCCTGTGGACTACAGTGCTTCCAACAGATTGCTATATGAATAAACTTGTTTTAAATATTGGATGTCACTTGTAATCTGGGCAATAATTCTATCTCATTTCTACCCCCAATCTGAAATATAAATAAAGGAAGTGACCTTTACTAAGTGATTTGGAATTTCAGTGGAAGGTTCTGTAATTGCTAGTTAAGAGGCCCCGGAAGCCAGCTCTTGTGCAGTAATTGGAGGTGTGCAGGTCGGGACATTTAATTATGGTCTGGCCGCCTGGAATAGAAACAACCTTGCCACCATGACAACACCTTTCCGCATCTGCCTGATTAAGTCAACAAATTGTTGGTTCCTAGCCCTGGACTGCAACAGGGCTTTCTGCCTCCTGGAGTCTGCCAGTCATGTTGTACCCATCAAGTTCCTTTACAAAGGCCAGCTAGGGGGACACACAGAGGGAAGACACAAGGTTCTGATTGGGAGGCCTCAGCATCCAGGAGAGGAGGAGACTAGAGATGCTGGACCTGTCAGGGAGCAGGAAAGTCTGCGGTCTGTAGAGGCTACAGGCAGAATAGTCAGAAGCTCATTCTCTGCCTGCTCAAGTTCAAGTCCAACCCCACACTTGCAGTGATATGTGCTTTGTATAGCTTTCCTGACCTCTTTGGGCCTAGTTCCTTCTTGTATAAAGCAAGCATAATAACAGTACAGTTGAAACTCTCTATCTGCATGTTCTACATCAACAGATTCAACCAACCACAGGTTGGAAATGTTCAGGGGCAAAAAAGTACGTCTGTACCATACAAGTTGTTGTTGTTGTTGTTGTTGTTGTTGTTGTTGTTGTTGTTAGGTGCCACAGAGTTGGTGTCCAACAGATAGAGACCCTGCGTACAACAGGCAAAACACTATAGTCAGTGCTTCTTTCCTATTTATAGGGTTTTCAATGGCTGATTGTTTTTTGGGAGTGGGTTGCCAGTCCATCTCCCAAGCCTACAGCACCTGGTGTTCCCTGACAGTCTCCTATCCAAGTACTAACCAGGCCCGACCCTGCTTAGCTTTGGAGATGTGATGGGATCAAACACCATAGTGGTATGGTTGCAGACACTATACATGTGGAGACTCTTATTCTTATCATCATTCCTTAAAAAATATAGTATAATGGTTTTTACATATAACATGTGCACTACATTTGGTATTATAAGTGATCTAGAGATGATTTAAGATAAATGGGGGGACAGCATAGGTTATATGCAAACACTACACCATTTTATATAAGAGACTTGAATGTCCATGGATATTGGCATCCCCTGGAGCTAATCTCCTCTGTGTACCAAGGAACAGTATGAGGTTCCTACCGCATAGGGTTGTTGTAAGATTCAGCAGGTAATGTTTATCAAGTGCTTAGGACAATGTCCAGCATACTATAAATGCCCTGTGTGTGATGTTATGATTAGGGTTATGAGTCTCATTATCTAGAAACACCAGTGACTTCTGGGGTGTGGTTATAAGGAAGACAGCACAGGGACCTTCAGGTGCCTCACTCTTGGCTAGAGTCTCCTGACTCCTGTCCCCAACCCCCACCACCCATGCCAGGCACCTTGGTGTCTTTGCTCCTCCTCTCTGTCCCTGGCCCATCTCACACATGCCCTGTTCAGACCCAAGCCAAATCTCACAACCATCATGAAATCTTTCCTGGCTCCCTTCTTTCCCAGAAGATTTCATCACCCATCTCTTGACTTCCTTAAGCATTTTCCAGCTGACAGTATTAGCCCCTTCCACACTGTGCTATTGTTGTTGTTGTTAGGTGCCACTGAGTCCTGTCTCACTCATAGAGACCCTCATAGGGTTTTCAGTAGCTGACTGTTTTAGGATTGCTTCAAGAGTGGATTGTTATATCCTTCTCCTGTCTTTGCGGTGCTGGAGATCAAACCCAGGGCCTCAGAGACCTCAGAGTGGCACCCTACCCACTGAGCCAAACCCCACTCTGCTATAAGGATTTAATTGCATGTCTGTGTCATTGGCCATGATGGAGCCTGGCAGACCCGGATGTGCATTGTGGCTCACACCTTGTCCGAGGAGAAACAGTGAGGATCTGACTTCCCCTTTTTGCCTCTCACCTCTCACCTTTATGCCTGAGAGCAAGCGCCGGGAAGGATTCTGTAGGGATTGTGTCTGGCTGGTAACTGAGTCTCCACGAAAGTCGTTTTCTTCCCTCCCTCCTTCTCTCCCTCCTTTGTCTCCCTGTGCCTGGTATGGGGCCTGGCACTGCAGAGTTAAATGTGCTCGTTTCTGACATCTCTCTCCTGCACTTTGGGTTCCAGGGGTCTACTAGAAGGCCTAACGCATGATGTAAACAATGTATGTTTGCAATTCCCTCCTTCCACTGCTCCTCCTCTCTTTGCTTCATTACATGGCTCAGGCTGACCACCAGAGGGGCCCCGGCCATCAGGATGAGTTGGCCCTGCAATAGCTCCGGGGAAGGTTCTGGGAGCTGTGCTCTTTGCTAAGTGTGTTTAACTTTTAATTGTAAAACATGTGAGTGGGCAACACAGTAGTCCTCCTTT
Source organism: Pedetes capensis (assembly GCA_007922755.1). NCBI lineage: Eukaryota > Metazoa > Chordata > Mammalia > Rodentia > Pedetidae > Pedetes > Pedetes capensis. The sequence continues at coordinate 379,885 of VMDO01000018.1, read as the reverse complement.
ATCTACAGTTTTGGTTTCAGCTACCTGTGGTTTTAGACCATGGTCTGAAGTTTTAAGTGGAAAATGCTAGAAATAACTCATAAGTTTTAAATGGCATACCGTTCCGAGTAGGGCGATGAAATCCCTCACCATCCTGCTCTATCCTGCCTGGGACATGAATCATCTCTTTATACAGAAAATCCACACTGTATATTAGCGGTGTCCAAACTTTTGGCTTTCTTGGGCCACATCAAGCAAAGAGGAATTGTCTTGGGCCACACATAAATTGTATAATATAGTTAGTGCGTATACATAATAAAGGGATTTCACAAAGAAAAAAAACACTAAAAACATATGATGTTAAAAGGTTTTGTGGGAGCTGGGTGTGGTAGCGCATGCCTGTAATCCCAGCACTCAGGTAGCTGGGGCAGGAGGGTTGAAGTGAGTTCGAGGCCAGGCTGGGTTACAGCAAGACCCTGCCTCAAACAAAACAAAACAAAACAAAATTGTAGTGCTACATGACTAGCTGTCCCCGAGTTGGACATGCCTACTATAAACACTACCTACCCATTAGTCACCCAGTAGTCATCTGGGTTATCAGATCAACTGCTGTGTATTACAGTGCTGTGTTTAAATTACTCTCCTTTTACTTAATAGTGGCCATGTAAGGTAGGGCAAGAGTCACGATGGAAAGGAGGCATCAGGGCATAAAATATGGTACTGTGGAAGCGTACAGGAAAAAGCATAGGATATATGGGGTTTGATATTATTTGCAATTCCAGGCATCCACTGGGGGGCTTGGAAAGGGTCCCCTGTGGATAAGGGGGACCTCTGTGTTCCTCCCACAGCAGAGCACAGGAGAGCAGGATGGGGAATTGGAGGAGAGCTGGAGGTAGGGTGGGGTGGAGGAAGAGAGGAAATGAAGTCCTGGCAGCCTCAGCCACTCCCACGCATTACCCAAGTGACAGAAAGATGATTCACCTTGTGATCCTGAGGGTCATATCGGGAGGGAGAGGGGGTGAGCACATCACAGTCGGTCACAGCCTGGCCGTGCCGGGTTGACCTTTCTTGGGGAAAGCAGAAAGTGTTGAGCTTGGAGCCCCTCGGCCACACAGAGTCATCCTGAAATGTCCCTTCTCCAGAGCCAGAGTCAGGCCGAGGGGTCCTGCAGGCTGTGTTCCCCACCAGAGCACTACAGAGCACTACAGCACAGTGTCCTTCCTGCTGGACTGTGACTCACAGCGGTGCTGTGGCAGGAGCCACCCTCACCAGGCTCGGGCCCTGCGCTGCTTATTCTCATTTCAGCCTCTAGAGGCAAGGGCAACGCTTCTCAGCCACTCTTCTCCATTTAATGCATAGGGAAACCGAGGCTCAGGGAAGCAAGTTATTTGTCTGAGGTCCTAAGAGTGTGAGTGGCATCATGGGGCTCATTCCCAGGCCCCCAAAGCAATCAGTGTCCATGATGCTATCACAGAGAAGGGGTCAAGGGCATGGGGCAGAGGTCAATGGCCGGGAAGCCTTCAGCTCATCCATTGTCCCTGTAGTCACGTTGGTCTTGCCAGCTGGGTTCCCTGGGGACTGGGCCCCTAAGTCTGTCCACAGAAGAGGGAGACAGGCACAGGGTAAGGGGTGCCCTAGGTAGGGCAGTCAGTCTAGGCCAAGGAGCCTTGGTGGGCATCTGTTTGGAGAACTGAGGGAGTAACCAACAGCCAGGGAACCTTTTGGAAGGGAGGCAGAGGGCAGGCCCTAGGCCTTTTCTGGGAGGAAGACAAAGACATCTGAGGTATGGAGATGCCCCTGGGAGCCTGATTCACTCAACCTGTACTTACAGGTCCTGGCCACGTGCTACACACTGGAGGATGCTGAGGTAAGCCAGTGATAGCCTCCTCGTACCACAGATGCACGCCTATTCATACATTCATGCACACACACACATGCATGTGCACACACACACGTGTGTGCACACCTACCATAAGGTCTAAAGCAGGCTAAGAGTGAGACTACTCAGCCCCTGGAAAGAGAGGATCCCTTACAGCACAAGGGTTGCTCTGCAAAGCGGTGGCTGCAGACCTCCCTCGATTTCCCTGTGCATCTTCACCTCTGCCTCAGTTCCCCAGCTCTTGTCTACATTTCCTCTTGCCTGGGCTGCCAAAACCTGTCAGATATTCCCCTTGTGCCAGCCCTAGCCTCACCATACCCCTAACAGGTGGTATTGTTATTGGCCCCTCAGTTACACAGGTAGAAACTGAGGCTCCGAGGGAGAGTCTCAAACTTGCCCAAGGCCACTTGGATCTAGAGCCAGACAGCCTTGTCCTTTTTCTCCGCCTTCCTCATTGAATGGATGTACATTGGTATATATCCAGCGGGCATTTAAGTTAAAGGCATCGAGCCAATTAGGTTCCCAACAGGGACATTAAATATTTCAAATCCCATCCTGTAGTTTAATCGTCTAGACACTATAGGGCTGGAGGAAAGATTGGCCTCATGGTTTGCATGCCCTTGCTTACCAGGAAAGTTGGCCTTGTTTTCTTCTAGAAGCTTCTTGTAAAATTAGCTCTTGTCTTCTGGTTATATTTTATGCAGTAACCACTTCCCAGAGTTTAAAATTGTGTGTGTGGTGGTGGGGGTGAGGATAGGGGTGCACTGAAACAGCCAAGCATGTGACTTAGGGGCTGGAGTTGTAGCTCACTGGTAGGACACTTGCCTAGTATGTATGAGGCCCTGGGTTCAATTTGCAGCACTGCAAAAAACAAGAAGAACAGCAAAAATCCCTGTAATCTGTTTGTGCTAATCAGCCTATTGCAGTATTACACAGTTAAATGCATTTGTATTTTTCTAGAGAATGGGTTTTTATGAGTCAAGCCATGTTTTAAATGCTATAAGTGGCATAGATACATCTGACATCCATATGAATTGTTTGATAATCTAAGGAAATCCAATTTCCTTCCATCTTTCTCTTCTCTCTTTTACATAAGAGCCCTTTTTACCTACTGGGTAATCATAAGCCAAGCTTAGGACAAAGTGAAGATACCAAGGCTCTGTGCCAGTTCTGTCCTCCATTGTATGTGACCTTGAATAAGCACCTGACCTTACGGAGCTTCAGTTCTGTCATCCTTGTCCTGCAGGTCATCCTGAGGAATAAGGTGTGGAGCAGTGGCTGCCAATCGTGGCAGCGACCACCAGGCAAAGCCTTGGGCTTTCATCCCAGAACTTTCCATGTGATGGAAGAGAGAGGCAGGGAAGCAGATACTGTACAGCACTGCAGGAGATGCTAATCTAGGAAGGTACACACGAGGGCTGGGGGACCACCCAAGAGGAAGCCCACTTATGTGGAGTGGATAGGGAGAAATCACAGGTAGAAACATTGGAAGTAGGTTTTATAGAGTAAGCAGGAGTTGTTTACTCTGTTATTTATGTATACCTCCCTTCATTCTATCCGAGAAGGACATGGCAATCCACTCCCAAGGAGATCTGGAAACACTCAGCCATTGAAAATGCTATGAGGGTTGCTATGAGTCGGACATGACTCCTAACAGCACCTAACAGCAACAACAACACTTCATTCCAAATAAAGATAGGTGAAGGTATGCAGGCATTATACATGAAGGTAAAATGAAGTTAATGAGGAAATCAGGTGCATGGAAAAGAGAAAAAGGCAAGAAACTAAAATAAAGCCTGGAAGCAGGTTAGGACATAAACCTGCTAGAGGTGATTAACAAATTTAGCCCTAAGCTTTTTAGCAATGAAAACAAAAAGGAAACTCAGTTGGTTGGCAGTTCTTTGTCATTGTGTCCACAGGATCAAAACGCGTCAGGTGCTCAGGATCTGGACGGCCTTTCCCGGACCTAAGACTTGACACGTATCTTTCCCATGACCCCTCAAGTGGAATATTCTTTGCGACATCATCCTTAATGACATCTTGGTAATAATATTGTCCTTCCAGTGTGATTGCTTCTGAAGGGAGTGTGCCAAGGAACAGTGTGTTCTTGCCAGAGGGAACAGCATGAGCCCAGCTCTCTGTCTTTTGTAGGAGTCCAGTGGAAAGCAGGTCTGGGACCTGTTGCTGACACAGCCCTTGGATGGTGTGACCCAGGGGTCTCTGGGTACCTATGGAAGCAGTTTGGAGGTGAATGGATTTGCACAAGGTGAAGGGTCATGGGAAATGCAATGTGAGTGTGAAAAACTCACTTTGCCAACTTGCTAGGGAGAAGACAGGGGTCAGGGCTTGTGTGACCCATGTGGTTGGAATCATTGGTAGCTGGTGTGGAGACTGGGAAGGTGGGGCCTGGGCAGGACGGGATGCCTGATTGGCCAGCCTGCCTCCTGGTCTTGACCCCAGATGCTATTGACCTCTACAAAGGCACTCGCTGCCAGGCCTTTTCTCGTATGAAATTTAAAACAACAACAACACATGCTCTGTGGCCCATCAGGAAGCAATGGGAGAAACCTGAGCTGCCCCACTGGCAGAGCCTCCTATTTTGGGGGTTTTGTCTGTTCTATTTTTGAGACTGGTGAACTGGTTTCCTGTTTGTTGCAAAATGGGTGGTTGTCACCGTCTGGGCCTGTCCTGGCTCTGGCCTGGCCTGACGGGAGGTGGCCTCACCAAGCGAGTCTCTTCATTCTACCTGGAGCCAGTTGTTATGGGTGAGGGCCAGGAAGGAGCTTAGGGTTACCAGAGCTGGGAACAGGCACCTGCCAACTGCCACCCAGGGTGCCGGGTGTGTTGGGGGATGTCACAATCATTTTGGTGGTGCCCTTCTCTGGGAAGACTAGCTCTATGTCACAAAGGGTTCATTGCATACTGAAGGGTCGTATTAGAGACTCAGTAAGAGGAGGGGGCTGGTATGTGGAGGAAAGATCCATGGATTTCCTGGAAGGGTAGGAAGGAGGGAGCCAGAGAAGCTCGCGCTCCTTGGCACTTGCTTTGTGGCCGTCATTTTCCAAACTTCACAACTGCCTCTCCTTTAATTGTTATATATCACTCCCATCTTACAGAGAAGGAGGCTGAGGCCCAGAAAGATGGAGCCAGTCCAAGTCATTTGCTCAGGGTATTGGCCGTTTGTCAAGGCCTTGGAGCTCAACATTCCTCTCTCACCCCCACCCTCCACCACCTTTTTCTTGGTGTTGAGGTAGGAGAGCTTGCGAAAACTCACACGGCTAGTTAGCAGCCGGCTCAGAAAGTTAGTTAATTAGTGGTTTCCCTCCTACTGCTTTTTCAAACTGCTTTATATTTTTCCTCAGCAGTTAGGGAAATGATGCCAGCGTGTCCTGGGACAGGGTGTGACCCACAGTGAGGGGAACCCAGCCAGCAGGCCGTGGGGGGTTATGTTTGCAGACATTGCATCTCTCAGAACAGCTGGAGGGTAAAGCCCCAGGGACACCTTGGCCTCTCCTTCCCTCCTCCTTCCTCCTTCACAAGCCCATTCCAGAGCCTACAATCCTCCTCTTGTTTTGGGGGCTAAAGCAGTGAAGACCCTTCTGAAAGAACAGCTCTGCTTGATCAGTTATTCTCTGTCCTCAGTAGTTTTGGGTGGCAAGAGCCTGCTCCTGGGCCCCCAAGGCATTGTTGCACAGACATCTGAAATCTATTTTCACCTGTATTTTATCTCAATCAACAGATACTAAAAGCTTTACCACTTGCTTGCAGGAGTCCTTAAAATCCCAAGGCTAAAACCACTATCAGGGACATTCTTATGTCTCAGTTGTTGTTAGGTGCTGTCCAGTCAGTGTCCGACTTATAGCGACCCTATGTACAGCAAACAAAACACTCTGCTACTCATAGGGTTTTCAATGGCTGATTGTTTTTTGGGAGTGGGTTGCTGGATCCTTCTCCCAAGCCTACAGCACCTGGATTTCCCAGGAGGTTTCCCATCGAAGTACTAACCAGGCCCAACCCTGCTTAGCTTCCAGATCTGATGGGATCCGACGACACAGTGGTACAGCTGCAGGCCTATGTCTCTGGAGCTCTTTAAAACCATTAGTTTTCCAGATTAATCCAACTCTGAGCTGGGCACAGAACAAAGTAGAGGGATGAGAAAACCCCTCAGCATTGCCCTGAGAGCCCGTGGAAGGGGAAGAAAGAGAGACCTTTGAGAGGAGGGAAGCTGGGCGGTTTCAGGGGAAGAATGGTGGGCCAGTGGGCTTTGGCTCCCTGACACAATCCCTTTTTGGCTACTCCTTCCTGTCCCCTTAGCTTGCATGTATCCTCTCCTAGCCAAGGACCCCCCCTCCTTTGCAGGCACAGCATAGGTGTCTTCCAACAGACAACCTGCACCTCCCTCCCTGCCAGCCTCAAAAAGGCTTCAGGCAGGGGTCAGGCTGCCTCTCTCCTGACCCACCTTCCTCGTGCCTGCTTTTGGATTCTTCTCCATGACTTTATTTAGCTCTGCTCCCTGAGGGCACAAATTGCATAAATCATAGTCTGTTCTGCCTGCAGTTGTGGTTGTGGCGGCTAATGTAGAAGAGAGGGAGGGAGGGGGCTTCCTTTGTCCCATGGTAGGCGCTGCTGCCTGGAACTTGATAGGAAAGACAGGAAGGGTACCACTCAGCTTCTGCCCACACTGCCCCTGGTGCCTGTCCTCTCTCTGTACAGACAACAGCTTATCACTTACGTTCCTGATACCCAGGGCAATCTACAGATTTACTGAAAGGGGACCCTGCCTTACTTTGGCCTCTTTTCCCCAGAATCCCCTAAAGCTGGTCACATTTGACCTTCCCGCCAGGTTCTGAACTTTCCTCTTCATTTCCTTATCCAGTACTGCCCAGCAAATGACCCCAAGCTTAGTAACTTCCAACAGGGATTTTTATTCCTCCCAGTCCTTGTTAGTGGTTCTCTGCTGGTCTTGGCTGGACTCATTCCCACGGCTGCATTCAGCTGGTGGCTGGGCAGGGCCAGGCTGGGCTGCAAGGACCGGGACAGTCGTATGCACATGCCTAGAGCCTGGGTGCTTGCTCTTGGCTGGAACAGCTGGTTGCCCTCCCCATGGCCTTGAGCCTCCAGCAAACCACACCTGGTTCCCACAGTGTGATGGGCTCAGGGTTCCAGTAATGTGAAAATGAAGCTTCCAGGTATCTTAAGATGAGTTCAGAACTGGCACAGCATTGCTTCTAGCACATTCTTTGAGCTAAAGCAAGCCTCAAGGCCATCCAGGTTCCAGATGAAAGGTGTGGCCGAGTCATGTTGCAGATGGCCTGGGACTACTTAGCAGTCATTTACTCTATCCTCCTTTTGGAAGTGTCTGTACCATAGTTTCTAAGGAAGCATTCAGAACTTGGCACAGTCCAGAAGCTCGCGAACAGATGCTTTGGTCCCTGCCTTCCCAGGAACTCAGGGAGAGGCTGTTTGCAGAGTGGATCTGGCACCGGCTGCTTCAAAGGAATGTGAGCACCCACCTTCTGGATTAACACAAGCAACCCTTCCCTTTGCTATGGGGTCTCTCAGAGGCTGAGTCATGGTTATGTGCACCTTCTCAGGCACCACTTATATCAGGCTGAATTTTTTTCTTGAGGGTCTCTGAGCATAAATCTCCCATAGGACAATAGATTTGAAGGGTTTTTGTTGTTTTCAACCATGCATTTCTTAGACTAAAAATATTTCCAAATTCTTCCTGGGTGTAGATCTTAGGATTATTTCTTTATTTATGTATTTGCTACAAGCAACAGAAACCATTTTTTGCTAACTTAAAAAAATGTATTAAAGAAAAATGAGAGGGTCCCATGGAATTGGTGAGAGGATGAAGAGTTAGGCCATTAGAGAGCCAGAACGAGGACAAAAAACTCACAGGCTAAAGATAACATGTTTGTAGTCTGGGTCAGTGCTAGCACAGCACAGGGCATGTGCTACAGAACATGGAGGCTGCTCTGTCCTTGTCAGCCAGAGAGTGCTGGCAGTGTTGACCCGGGAGAACAGTAGGGAAAGGCATTCTAGATGGGTGGGATAAGCATATGAAAAAGCACTGAAGCTTGAAACAAACATGCTTAGATACCTGCAGAGAGTTCAAGTGTGAGTGGTAAGAAAAAGAGAGGAGAGGGGCAAAAAATGATCCTCGAAAGGGAGACAACATACAGTGGAAGGTCTTGATGTCCATTGAGGAGTGGGGATGGGGGGTGGGATGGCCAGGATTTTCCAAATTGTGTCCCCAGAACTTTAGTGGACTGAGAGGCGTTAACACACATCTCCTAAATAAAAGATTCCATGACCAAAATGTTTGAGAAATGTATTATTATTGCATATTATTACATAATACATCTTACATGATACATGATAATATGTATTACATAATACATATTATTATGATTTCCCTTTTGGAGGATCAATAGGATATTAGAGGCTCTGAGAAGTCCTGCAGAAAAACAAGGAAGGAGACCCAAATGGAAAACTGAAGCAGTTCTCCAGGTGAGAGATGCTAAGTGCTCTGTATCCACGGGAATAGAAAGGGAAGAATTTCTCCATACTAATAGAGCAGACATAACCTGGACCTACAGGATATCATGAGGGTAAAATGCTTTAATTCTTTTGAAAAGGGCACGGACAAAAGGGGGGGATTTGGCTGAAAACCCACTAGAAAAGAACATAGCTCAGGTGGAAAGTGAGGTCTCTGACAAAAATGCTAATTTGTTTTGACTTTGTCTGCCATGATGGATTACCTCTGCATTCTTCGGTCTAGAAGTACAAAACATTTCCCCTTCTCCTATTAGGGATTCTCTCTCTCTCTCTCTCTCTCTCTCTCTCTCTCTTTTTTTTTTTTTTTTTTTTTTTTGCAGCACTGTGGGTTGAATCCAGGGCCTCACGCTTGCATGCTCTGCATGTGCTGAAACACTGAGCTGCACCCTCAGCCCATTTTTTTACTTTTTGAGACAGAGTCTCACTAAGTTACACAGACTGCCTCTGGTTTCGAACTTTCGATCCTCCTGCCTCCACCTCCCAAGCCCCTGGGATTACAGGTGTGCACCACCGCACCTGGCTGGGATTCTCTACTTTTTTTAAAAATAGAAAGAAGCATATAATTTTGAAATTATCTTTTCTCCTTCCTCTCAGATGAGGGGACTGGAAGGGTCTCCCAGAAGAACTCGTCTTGGGCAGGAGAACAGAACTGAAGCTGCACTGCTGGGGTAGAGCCCTATAGCTTGAGGCTCAGATGCTTTGCACTGCCAGCCCTGAGGCTCCAAATGCTGAGACCTGAGGATTTTTAGCATGGATAATGAGGGCTCAGGGGAGCAGTGGTGGCTGTGCTCTGGTTAAAGATGAGTATGAGTTGCCCAGAGCCTCAGCTCCTCAGCTTCGTGCTGGTCTAGGCTGTGTTTGCCCAGGTGCAGCCCTTGGTGTGGACATTCAGGGCATCTTAAGGATGATTACCACAGGACGCAAGGCTGGGGGGGACTCCAAGTGACAGAAAGAGGTGCTCCTTCAACGGTGACTTTGTGTCCTGGTCATTTCTGCCCACCCTAGGAAGAAAGAGAGAAGGAGGCTTTTGTCATTAGTTCCCAACACAGCCTCCAGAAGCATGAACAAAAGACAGCAAAGAAAGAGGACAGATAGCGTACCTGTTGAGGACCTACTTTATGCTATGGGGACCCAAGCTCCTGAGCATTTTCATTCTCACAAGCACATTGGTCCTTAGCGTGATCCTGGACAAACTTTCTAATGTTCATTAATTAATATCCAATTTCACTAATTTCATTAATTATAAAACATCATTTTTTGTAGAAAAGTTAGAAAATACAGAAAAATGCCCAGAAGACAATAGAACATGCTGAGGCCCAGTGTGGGTAAATTATCTGCCAGACAGAGTGATGGAATGTGAATTTGAACTCAGTAGAGGCCACAGCACAGGCCAAAGTCCTGTCTTACCCACTGGCTCACTCAGCCAACACAAAGCAAGGGCTTTCTGTAATCATAGAATACCATGGCCATATGGCATCTCATTTAACTCCAGATTTTACAGACAAAGAATTTGTTGGGAGGCAAATTTAGTGGCAAGGCTGGGATTTGATTTCCAGGCTGGGCTGACTTGTACTTTGTCCTCAAACAGTTTTTTGTCCTCTGCTGCATTTTCCAAGCATTGAGGATCAGGGCTAGACCTGTCCTGAGGCTGTTTGGTGGTCCCAGCTGATGACCATGGGGTCACCTGTGTCTGACAAGTGCTGGAATTAACTGGGTTTTTGCTCAGGGAGCAGAATGAGTGGGAAGTAGATTCCAGACACTATTCAGAAGTGCTTTCGGGAATTAACACACCCCACTCCCCGAAAGGCTTGATGAATCCTGTGGTTCTGGATTAGAGTTTAAGATACCATATATTTTAATATATATACAGATAGATTTGCCTGCAGCTGTACCACCCTGGCATCTGATCCCGTCAGATCTTGAAAGCTAAGCAGGATTGAGCCTAGTTAGTACTTGGATGGGGGACCACCTGGGAATACCAAGTGCTGTAGGCTTGGGAGAAGGACCCGGCTGCCCACTCCCAAAAAACAATTAGCCACTGAAAACCCTATGAGTAGCAGAGAAGCATTGACAATAATGCTGGGCATGGTACAGTGTTGAAGATTGTTCTGTTTGGTTGTACATAGGGTTGCTATGAGGTGGATCCGCCTCGATGGCACTTAACTACAACAAGAACAGATAGATGTATACAGAAAAATAGGCAGAAAAATAGATGTATGTCTGTGCATGGGTGAATGTACACCCATACATTTCCCAGCTCTGTTTCCTGAGAGGGCCTAAAACTGCCAGCACTCCAGGAAAGTTCAACACATCCACTACCGGCCTCTTAGTTTCTGAATACCAGTTTCCAACCAAAGGAACCAGAACTCCTTGGAGAAATGACTAATTCCAGGCCTAGAAGGGGATACAACACAAGCCTGAAACACTTTGAATTCTAGAAAGTAAGGAAACATTTAAAAACAAATGAACACACAACAAGATAACAAAGATGGTGAAATGTTTAAAGGACACAGGAGCCAATCAGAAAGAGCACTCAATCACCAAAGCAACAAAAATAATGATACAATTTAATTGTTGTTGTTAGTTGCTGTTTAGTTGGTATCTGACTCATAGCAACCCTACATACAACAGGTGAAACACTGTTGTCATTGCTTCTCTGCTGTTCATAAGGTTTTCAATGGTGGATTGATTTTTAGGAGTGGGTTGTCGGGTCTGTCTCCCAAGCCAACAGCACCTGGTGTTCCCAGGCAGTCTCCCATCCAAGTATTAACCAGGCCCAACCCTGCTTAGCTTCCGAGATCTGACGGGATTGGCTGCCACAGGGTTATGGCTGTAGGCTATGATTTAATTAAACCCAAATACCCATGATTATTTAGTATTTATGAGTAAATATTATTTATTATCATAAAAAATGAGAAAGTAAATAGAAAAGGAGGCATAAATCTTTACAGAATTCCAGATCATATATATACTATTCCCCGTCCAGCAGATGGAGCCTAATTCTCCTTCTCTTGAGTGTGGGCCACATTTAGTGGTTCACTACCAAAGAATAGGGTATAGAAAAGGAAAAATTTAAACTTCACAGCAGATAAACCTGGCAGTGCCACCTTAACCAAATTATCAAGGTGAAAATCACCAGTTCTAAATCATATTGATATCAGGTAACCACAGAAATGACGAGAGGAAAGGGACTCTCCACCTTTGTTGCATTCTTCCCCCACAACCTCCATCTAATCATGAGAAAACAAACATCGGATTGACCCAAACTAAGGGATAGCCTGCAAAATACTGGACTAGTGCTCTTCAATTATCACAGTCAGGAAAAAAAAGGAAAGGCTGAATAACTGGCCAGTCAGAGGACAGTTAAGTGATGAGGAAGTGTAATGTGGGGTCCAGCATTAGATATTGGGATAGAGAAAGGATGTTCCTGGAAAAAGTGGTGAAATCCAGCTAAAGTTACGTCAGAGGAATCTGGGAGGTGCATCTATGGGAACTCTCTGTACTATCTCTGTGATTTTCTTGTAATTCTAACATTATTACAAATTTAAAGTTTTAAAATATTCTTCCCCAGCAATGCTCAAAAAAATACAAGAAAGAAAGAACTACAAAAGTCATAATTTTTTTTAAAGAAAAACAAGTTATAACAATGAGATTCCATGCTTACCTGTCAAATTAGCAAACATTTTTGTTATAAAACCTAATACTTACAATATTGTGTAGGGTATGAGGACTTGGACACTCTAAATAACTATTGGTAAGATCACAATTACTTCAAATATCTAGAGGGTGGTGTGGCAGTATATACCAAATTGTACATTTTCACCCACAAGTTCCCCATGTAGGGATTTATGCTAGTAAAATAGTCACCAGTGAGAGTAAGGATTACCTAGAAGGGTGCTCTCTATGGAATTGCTTATAGAAAGACTGGAAATGATTCAAATATATAAATATATGGAAATTGGGTTTATAAATTATGCTACATTTATATAGAGACATGTTGTTAGGTGCCATCGACTCAGTGTCCGACTCATCACGACCCTATGTACAACAGATGAAACACTATTGTTTTGTTTCTCTGCTATTCATAGGGTTTTCAATGGCTGATTGCTTTTTGGGAATGGGTCTTTCTCCCAACCCTATAGCACTGGTGTTCCCAGGTGCTCTCCCATCCAAGTACTAACCAGGCCTGACTCTACTTAGCTTCCGAGATCTGACATGATCAGACCCACAGTGGTACAGCTGCAGGCATATAGAGACATACCATGTTGAAAATAAAAAATGGTATCATATATTATTATTTAACAAATGAAAATATATTTATGACATAGTGAGAAGAGGGGATATATACAGAATGATATAACTTTAGGGAAAAAGTGTTATGTATATAAAACTATTTAAAGGAACTGGGTGCCATGGCACACACCTGTAATTCCAGCCACTCAGGAGGCTGAGACAGGAGGATTACAAATTTGAGGCCAGAGGCAGCCTGTGCAAACTAGCAAGACCCCGTGTCAAAATACAAAGGAAAGAAAGAAATTAAGAGAGGGAGAGAGGGGGGCTGGGGGTACAGCTCAGTGGGAGTGTATTTATCTAGCATGTTTGAGGCCCTGAGTTCAACCTTCTAGTATTGAAAAAAAAATGTATTTAATGGCAAGCACCAAAATTTTATAAGAGTAGTTTCTGAGGAGTGGGATTACATAATTTTTATTTTGTGTTTTTCTATATTTACCAAATTTTCTATGCTGTTACTTCTTGCTGTAAAGGGCCTATGTGCTAAGGCCCTGGACATTAACAATATCCATTGTTAGTATAGTGAAAGTTTTGAGTCTTGCAGGTTTCAAACTGAGTAAACTCAATTTTCTCTGGATTTATTCAGTTGCATTGGTTTTCTTTTACTGCTTCATTCCCAGAATTGTGCCTAGCACATAGCAGGTGTTCAATATATATGTTGTGAATGAATGAAAGAAGCTGACCTGGTGGGAAATGCATGGCCTGGACTTCCTTCCACAGTGTAGCATCCTCTCACCTGCCCTAACAGCTTCTCCAGGAGGCCAGCTTCTCTTCCCCTGTGTATGTGACCCACAGGAATCTTTGTGGCACCTGTCATGGGACACTGAGAGTAAGGTGAACCAGATTAAGAGAAGGACCTTTAGAGCAGTCAAGGTACCAGACTGGAGAACAAGTAGGGCCTCTCTGCAGACAGGGATCCTCCCTGATGCTGCAGGGAAAGCCCAGAGAGACCAGCAAGGTGTCTGGAGCAATTGGCTGCCCAGTACCAGACTGCGTGGCTGTCCCAGCAAGCCCCAGGAGGTAGCAGGACCAAGTTCCTACACCCCAAGGTCTCCATGCTGGTTTGTGATTCTGCCTATGTCCACTGCTTCATGGCCCATGGTGCAAGATCCACTCACTCCATGTGGGCCAGTTCTGCTACATGGAAAGTTATTCCTTAGGTTGCACTTAAGTCCTCCTTCCTCCCTGTCCTTCCACTGATTATTCTGCCATTGGGTGGCCATCTTCTGCTGAGCGAGCAGAATCCCAGTTTCCCCAAATCAACCTTCCTTCCTTCCTTCCTCCCTTCTTTCTTTCCTTCCTTCCTTCTTTCCTTCCTTCCTTCTTTTTATTTATTTATTTTGTTTCCCCTGCACTGGGAGGTTGAATCCAGGGCTTCATACATGCTTTTTTGCAAGTTCTCTACCACTAAGCTGCACCCCTATACTATCATTTTTATTTTGAGACAGGGCCTCACCAAATTACACAGGCAGCCTCTGGCCTCAAACTTATGATCCTCCTGCCTCTACCTCTCGAATCACTGGCAGGAGGCAGAGTCCTAGAGAGAAAAGCCAGAAAGGAGGACGCTGGGGGAGGCAGACAGAACATTCTCATACAGCTACTTGAAGTTACTCTGCATTTTCTGATCTGGTTCTTGTGGCTCCCCCACTTTCCTGTATTTTCTCTCTAGATAGCTTCAGTGTAGGTAATGAAGCCTGAGGGAAGCTGCCACATAGGGTTGAGTTGCCATGGCAGGTGTCCTTTCTCTAAGTCAAGGTCATTGCTAGAGGGAAGGCCCCAGCCAGTCTGTAAGGCTACATGTCTTCTGCTCACAGTTCTCTTTACAGTAGTTGCTCCTTCGGGGACGGAGCTGCTGGGAGGACAGGTGTGAGGAGGTGGCAGTTGTGTGCTTGTCCCTGTGCTTTGGGAGCCCCTTATCTGTGGCCACAAGTGCCTGCTCAGTATAGCAGAGGAAGGAGCCTGGAGAAGACAAATAGTGACAGGCAGGCCCTGGCTGCCAGAAGGCAGATTCCTAGAGAGAAAAACCAGAAAGAAGAGTGAATTACACATTCATTCATCCACTAGGCCTCTCCTGGGGTTCCTAGGGTGCTGAGCACCTGAGAATAGGCCTTCTGCCCTGCCAGAGCCCCTTCCTCTCCCAGGACATGGCCCTGTCCCCTGGGCCAGACTTCCAGGCCGAAGAGGAGTCCAGTGTGTCAAGGAAGGTCCCCTGAACAGCTTCACTTAGGTCCTGGGATAGATGCTGGACGAAAAGACAAGCCATAAAACTCTGGCCTCATACAACTCAGAACCTGGAGGTGCAGTCAGATGAGAAAATAATGACCTGTTAGAGGCTCCATGATAGACATCTTGGGACCTATGGCAGAAGGATTGATCATTCTGCCTGGTCATGCTGAGAAAAGTATATCCTTGGAAAGGCTTCATGGAGCCTTGAGTTGGATTTGAAAAGCTGAGGAGGTGGTTCCTGGTGGCTCAAGGAGGGTTCTACGTGGGATAAGATTAGACTTTTATACATATAACAGCCAAATAAAATAACAGTAGCTTAAACACATAAAGGCTTATTTTCTCTTCCCATAAAACAACAAAATTGAGCAAACCCAGCCTTGATATTTGGCAGTTCTACAATATAAGCAATATCCCATTCTCCTCCATAAATACCATATGGCTTCTATTCTGAAGATCACCTCATCTAAGGTGGCTATTAGAGCACCAGCCATTACATCCATCTTTTGTGAAGGAACTAGAGGAAGATGGAAGGGACTAGTAGCCATCTGTGCTCCTTTCAAAATGCTTTCTTGGTAAAGTCCCACCCAATGATTTGCATTTATATCTTATGACCAGGATTTAGTCACATAGCTGCAAGGAATGAGGGGGGATGGGAGTTTGCAAAACAAAATGCTCCCCTTCAGAAAGGTGTCTTTAGCAGGGGGAATTTTGCCAGGAATAAAGGGAATTGGGAATTCCAGGGGAAAAGAGCAGCAGGTGCCCAGGTGTGAAGGAGCACAGGCTACTGGAGGAACAGTGAGTGCATCTGGCTTGGGTGTAGACGTGTGTGTGTGTGTGTGTGTGTGTGTGTGTGTGTGTGTGTGTGTGCATGTATATCTGTGCTATGAGAGGAAAAATGGGGCCAGACTATAAGCAGCCAGGACTGCAGTGTTTGGAGTCTGGGCTTTATTCTCCAGCAAAGGGTTACCCATGCAGAGGCTGTTGCAGGAAGGTTGATCAGATAGATCTAAGTTTTTAGGAGGTCAGTCTGAACACTGATGGTGGAGACAGAATGGGGTTCAGGAGTCAGAACAGGGGCACTTATTCATAGGACCAAGAGGGAGCACGAGATGTGTTAGGAGGGCTGTTGAGTGTGAGGGAAAGGAAGCTGGCTTGGTGAGAAAGGGCCACATTGAGGCTTGGAGACTTGTAGTTATAACAAACAAGGCGTTGCTGAAGGTTCTGTGGTTGTCACACACCATGTGAACTCAGAGAGACAGGAAGGGCTTCCTACTTGTGGATTCTCCCAAATCTCACGTAGACATTGCTTTGCTCTTGCTCCTAAAAAGAAGACTCATGTTTACCACTCACCTTCTGTGCACCAGGTTTATCACCTCTTATCTCATTTTGCAGATCTAAAATAGAAGCACAGGGAGGATATGCAGTATGTCCAAGGTCACATGGTTGGGAAATGGCAGAGCCAGGAGTCAGAAAAGAGGAGCTGACCCAGTTTGTAGATAGGTGGTCTTTACTCCAGGAGATTACTTTGTTTTACATGACATGGGAGTTGATGTGGGCGTCATTTGTGCACTGTTTGGTGACAAGCTGTGTATTCATAAGCTGCTTTTCTGCATACCTATTCTAAAGAGGCCCTAGTGAGTGTCTGAATGAGGAGGCATGGCTGGGAGGCAAGGCGGGCACTGCACCTGCACTGTGACAAGTTCTCAGCCCTGTACTTTCCCCTCGGTGAACCTGAGGGTTCAGACAGATGGACTTTTCCCAGTCTGTGTGTTCCACCTTCACAGTTCATGACCCTCCTTGCCTATCATCTACATTAGTATTTACTCATAATTCTTCTTTGAATATGTTGATTTTTTTCACTTAGTTTGGACCTAAAAAAAAGGTCTATAAAATTATGGGTTTGATCTTATTTTACCTTTTTCTAAGTCACAGTAAAATAAACTCATAACTATAAATGAATTTGAGGTTTGTCTTCATAACAATAGTAGCCAACAAATGTGAACCCATACACTGCATTCATGCACTCATTTTACCTTCCCAGGATCTTTATGAGGCCAGTACTTTATTATCCCCATTTTACAGATGAAGAAACAGACACAGAGTGATTATGTAACATGCCTAAAATCACAGAGCTAGACCTACCTAAAATACTGGTACTCTTATAATCCGCCAGTGCTATGACCTCCCCACTTTCACGCAACTGGAGGTGCCTTGATTTCCTTTAATTCTGCTGCCATGTGGCCATGTGAACTGTGAGGGAAGCTGGTCAGGAAAGTGGTGGTGGCTGAGAAGGGGATCTGCAGTAGCCACCAGGAGCAGATGAGGAGCGTGTAAGGGTCATGCGGACCTGTGGGGTACCTGGAAGGCCAGGTGGCTTGAGGGTTTCACTCCAGCACTCCTAGAGCTGGGAAGGGTTAGGAAAGCACGTGGGGTTAGCAGGGGCTATGGGGTTCTGCTCAATGGGAAGTTGGCAGGCTCAGCTGCCAAGCAAGCTGAGAAGAAAGGAACAGCTGGCTGGCTTTGCCTTGCTGTCCCCAAGCAAGTTCATAGACACCTATTTGCAGTGTTCCTTATTCCATCAGGCACACCTTTCTAGCAGAATGATTTACACCATTCCCAGCTTCCTTCTAATGTGGCTGCCCTAGATGAGATACAATATGGAGAAACCCATGTGCCCAGGGCACTATTTACCTGGACCCCATCCCAAGAGCTGTTGTGAGCAGGACACCTCGTGACTAACCTGTGCTTCCCTACACCAATGCGCTTGGCAGGGTCCCAGAGCCCTCAGAGCACAGGGTCTGCAGAGCTTGGTTCCTGGTTGGGAATGAGAGCACCCACCCCACCCACCACTGTACCCTCCTCTGCACCCTCTCTCCCCCTGCATCTTGACCTCCTGACTTTCTGCTAGGGGCTCCTGGATGGGTGGCCTTTATAGCCACTTTGCTTCTCTGAGTCTGTGTTCATGTGGATGCAGCCCAGATGGTTCTTCGTAGTTCTGAGGAGTCCTCAAAGGGGTCTACAAATGTCTGCAAACTCACCCATTAGCTGGGGTCCACCACAGGCCTCTGCTTACTTCTTCCCTTCCTATACTGGCTCCCACTTACATGCAGAAGCTTTGCTCTTGCCCCCATCTGCCAGGCTCCTTCTGGCCGTTCTAGGCAGTCATGACAGGCATGGGAGACTGGTAGTGATGGGGCAGCCCCTGGTCACCTGAGCCACAGAGCAGTGTTGCTTGAGCACATAGTCATAGGCAGCCTGTTTGAATAGTTCTGTGGGCTTCTGTCTCTGAGCTCTCCCCAAGGGCTCTGAGCCTACCAGGGGCCTGAGGAACAGCCATCCCCTCCTGACTTGTTTCTTTCAGGACTTCACTTCCACTCCTCACCAAAAGTTTTCTCCTTTGAATATCACCTTGCATAGAAAGGGAGCCATGTTGGAACAGGCGTGCTATGTGTAGAAGAGGTATAAATATACGTATGGAGGTGGACCTCACTTAGACCGGCACTGTCCAGTGTGGAAGTCTCTTGAAATGTACCAAATACAGCTGAGGAACTGAACTTTTCATTTTCGCTTAAAATTTAAAACTACTGCAGTACATAATCTCCATTAAGCACAATTTTATTGTTTTAGGAGTACAACAGTTCCTCTTAATCTTCTTATCCTGTAAGATGTTGTATCGGAATACATGTCTCAGACAAAGGCATTGTTCCTAGTACCTCATTAATAGCTTTTTATATTTATTTATTGAGACAGGGGCTCCCTATGTAGACCTGGCTGGCCTCAAACTTACAATCCTCCTGCCTCACCCTCCTAAGTGCTGGAATTATAGGCATGTGCCACCCTGCCTGGCTTATATTTATTAATTGTTAGAACATATTGTTGTTAGGTGCTGTCAAGTTGGTGTCTGACTCATAGCAACCCTATGTACAACAGGCAAAACAGTATTGCTAGTACTTCTCTGCTATTCATAGGGTTTTCAATGGCTGATTTTAGTTTAGTTTTGTTTTGTTTTTTGGAGTGGGTTTCCAGGTCCTTCTCCCAAGCCTACAGTACCTAGTGTTCCCACGCAATCTCCCATCCAAGTAATAACCAGTTCTCATAACTTATGAGATCTGAGAGGACTGGACGCCACAGTGGTACAGCTGCAGAAAATATGAAATACATTATTAAAAGTAATTTCATTTGTCACTTTTTCCTTTTTAAACATGGCTACTAGAAAATTACATGTTGTTGTTAGGTGCCGTCGAATTGTATCCGATTCATAGCGACCCTCATAGGGTTTTCAATGGCTGATTGTTTCAGGATTGCCTCGGGAGTGGATTGCCACATCTTTCTCCCATTTTTGTGGTGCTGGGAATCGAACTCAGGACTTTAGAGACTGCAGAGCAGCACTCTACTAACTGAGCTAAATCCCAGCCCATTACATATATAGCCTGTATTATATTTTTATTTGACATTGTTGGTAAAGAACAAGGATCAGCAAGCTTTTCCTGTAAGAGATCACGTAGTAACTATTTTAGGCCTTGGGGGTCATACAGTCTCTGTCATGACTAGTCAACTCTTTGCTTGTAGTGCTAAAGAAGCAAAGGATGGTGCACTAATGGATGGACTTAGTCATGTACCAATAAAACTTTGTTTACAACAACAGGTGGCAGGTTAGATTTTGCCCTTGAAATGTCATTTGCAGAACCCCAGTCTAGAAGGAGAGCAACTCACCAGAAACAGTGTGGAATATAGAATCAGAACGAATGAGGACTGAGTGAGCAGTTTACAGGGTGGGCTAAGAATGGAGGCAAATGTGGAGCAGAAGATGGGGTGAGAAGAGTCTTCCAAAGAGAGAGCAGGTAGAGAGGGAAGTCACTCTTACTGACTGCAGTATGTGCCAAGCACTTTCACGTATTTTGCTTGTATTGACCCCTGTCATCCTCCCAGTGAATCTAGAGGGTGGGTGCAAATAGTATTTTTGCCCCCATTTTCCTGAGGCCTGGTTACCTACTGGAGCCCATGGTATGAGGACAAGTGAGGATCATGCCAGGTGGCCCAGCCTAGGGTCTACATGCTGTGCCACCTTTTTCCTGGTCTCCTTTCTCACTACATCTCCCAACACTCTGGTAAGGTAGGTGCCTAAGCATGTTTTTGAAACTCACAGGTCTGGCCCATTGCTTGTATAACCAGACTGTCTATGTTAGACCCTCAAGGTTTGGGGACTTTCCACTGTCCCCCAGAGCATTCCCAGAGTGTATGTGTGAGCTCCCCACCCGCCTGGACATAAGAGTGGTGGGTGAGGAGCAGTTGCTGTCCCTGCCCTGCAGTGCCCCATGGAACTACAGCGTGACCCATGAATGTGACCCACATGTATGGTTATAAATTTTTTGGTAGCCACACTCAAAGGAGTAAAAAGAAACATTCTGACCTAATTTTCATGTTACATTTTCTTTAACAGCATATCTAAAAAAATGTTACCATTTCAACATGCAATCAATATAAAAAATGAACAGATTTTACATTTTTCCCCCTACTATGTCTTCAACATCCAGTGTATCCTTTATCCTTACGGCAGATCCTAATTTGGGCTAGCTACCTTTTAATTGCTACAGGTGGCTTCCTCCTTGGACATGGGCTTCCCCAAGAAACACTGCTTTACCAGCACAGCTGCCTCTAAGGGCTGCAGGTTGCCTGGAGCAACGAGCCTGAGTGGATCACGTGCTGCTGGCTCTGGCTGACCCAGAATCCCCATCTCTCCTCTGCCTGCTCCCTGCAGCTCAAGGCAGCTTCTTACTTTTAAGCCCCAGAAACCCAAGGAGTCTGGTTCTAAATCCATCCCCAGAGAAAGGATTGTGCTTTGCCCTGCATCTCTTTTGGATGACCTTCCTTCTAGCACTGGGTGGGGCTCACCGATCACTCTCTAAGAGAGGCTCTTCCTTCGTGCACCCTGTGTGATTTTCTGGCTCCTTCATTCTGAAGAAGAAACCTCAATAAATGTCATCTCCAGCAAGACACCTACTATGCTTATAAAGCCGAGGTGAAGTCATGACGTTGAAGTTCTTCTCCAGTCTTGGCTGCCTTGTGCTATTTTCTCATGACCCAGCACTTTCAGGAAGTTTGGGGAAAAGACCATCCATGTGTGTGTGAAGGAACACGGAGTGTGTATGCCAGTGACTGGAGAGTGTCCTGAAAGGGCCTTGGTAGCTGCAACATCGCCCCCCACTCCATTGTTCTGCAGTCCCTTTGGCCTGCATGGCTTCCCTCCCCGCCCTCCCACTCTCCTTTTGTTAAGTGGCACACGGGAGATGTTATTTATTGTAGCATTCTGACAAATAAAAGCCATTCCTCTGATTTACAACCCCGCCACCTCCTCTCTTTGAGTCACCATATGATTCATCCCTTTAATGTGATACTTCCGAAGCGTGTGGCTCACTCAGAGAAGGCGTGTGGAAGGAGCCCTTTCTGCCAGCCTTCTCTGGCCTCTCGCTGCTCCTCCTGACCCTGACGCTGACCCCTAATCCCCATCCAGCCTGTGGCAGCCTCTGCTGCAGAGCTTACTTAGCATTTTCCTCCCTCACCCTGCTATCCTGCCAGTGATTCTGTACCAGGTTCCCAGGAAGGCTCAGTAGGGCCCCTGAGGACAAGCACTGATTCAGAGTCAGCCGCAACCCCAAGATACGCTTTGGTTTGGGAGGGCTGGGCCTGAAAACCATGGCAGGTGTGCACTGCAGCCCTGCCACAGTGTAGCTGATGGAGCCGGGGACAAGGGGAGCGGGGCGCCCCAGCCTCCTGGCTTGTCAGTTCTGACCTGGTTATACAATCTCCAAAACTTCACTTAGGTGCTCTGCGGACAACCCCTGCTTAACATTCATTCATTCATTCAATAAGTGGTGTTCAACTCCTCTCTGAGCTTACATTTCATTTTTTAAGACTGTAACAAACATGCATGAAACCATGATGTTAGCCATTTCAAGTGTACAAATAAGTGACATTCAGAACATTCATATGTTTAGGCAATGGTCACCACCATCTATCTTCAGAACTTTCTGTGTCTTTCCAAACTGAAACTCTGTATCTATGAAACACTACCGGCTACTCCCCCCGCGCCCCCCCCCCCCCCCCCCCCCCCCCCCCCCCCCCCCCCCCCCCCCCCCCCCCCCCCCCCCCCCGGCCTTAGCCGCTGACAACCACCATTCAACTTCATGTCTATCAATTTGACTTCCCAGGTGCCTGCATGAGTGGCATCACCCATAAGACCTTTCTCTGCCAGGTCGTGTAGAGACACAGGATATAGGGGGCCCTTCAGTCATGGCTGGTCCAAGCTCTGACTTGACGTGAGCAGGAAGAGAAGTTCAGAGAGGTGCCTGATGTTCCCAAATATGCACAGCCAATTCCTCTCTGTCCTTGGATCCACTGTAAGCAAAATGAAATATCTCCACCCACTGCAATAAGTCTTTTTATCTTAAGAGATTTTATGGGAGATCCAGGGACATTAAAGAAAATCATGAACAAGAGGGAAGAGAATTTATTCCTGCTCTTCATTCAAATGTCAGTGGCCTAAGTCAGCGCCTTCCTTCCTTTCTCAGAGTCTGTCTTGGAGGCCTCTGGGGAAAGCACTTCTGTTCTTATGTCAGGGATCAGCACCCCTTCCCCTCGCCCCTGCCATCCTCTACTCTCCCATACTCCCCACCTGGCCTACCATGGCTCCTGCCTGCTCACCACAAGCCCCAGCTGCATGGTTTTGGGACTGACTTGGTTGGATCTGGGCTCCTTGGGGACTGTTAAACCCCAGGTAGAAGCAGACTGGCCTCCCAGGGCAAGTGGTATCTCCCGTCCTTTCTCATCTACTTCTCTCTGCAGGACAAAAGTCTTCCCTGGCTTCCCCTAAAGTCAGATTCTGGGGTGTCAGGGGTTCTGCACTGATCTGGAGAATTAGGAGGTGGCTCCTGACCATGGCCACTTTAAGACAGACCCAGAACGTCCCCAGGGGAACCCAGCACACCTGGCTGCCCCGAACTCCTGGCTCAGCCCTCGCTGTCTTAACTCTCATTTATCTGGGTGCCCTTGCTCTTCTCCTGGCCCATCCAGTGGCCACCACTTCTCTGGCCCTGGCTCTCAGCACCTAGTCTTCCTTTGGCACAAGCCCCCCTGGCAGACTGACCTGGCTCAGGCCTCACCCACATGCCACACCAACTCCTGGGCTGCTGCCTCTCTCCAGTTCTGGGCCTCAGCACAGTACAAACTGATGTCACCCCTGTGGACTCTCCTTCCGAGAGTCTGGGCCTCTGCTCCTAAGTCTTCCTGTCTCTCTGTCTGGTTCCATCTGTCCTGATCAGTGATCCTAAACTTTCTCTGCAGCTGTATGGTGAGGCCGCTTCTACCCATCATGGGCCAGCTCTGGGTCTCTGAGGTATTTCATTTACTCTTTTCCAAGCCCCTTGAGGGGTGACTGTTACCTCCATATTCAAATGAGGAAACTGAGGCTTAGAGAGATTAAGTCACTTGCCCAACAGCACCCAGCTGGGCTCAGATCTGCTTCTGTTTGCCTCAAAGCCTTCGCCTTTTTCACTCTCTCCCCAGGCAGAAGGCACCCACCTCTAACCACCCTTTCCTGGTGAGATAGATAGGAAGGCGAATGTCACCTTAATATTTGTTGCTAATAATTGCCTAGTGCCACTCCTCACACCTTGCACGTGCAACTCATCTGACCTTGCAGCGTCCCTGTAACACACACCGTTAACCCAGGTCCAGTTGAAGAAACGGAGTCAGAGTTTGCGCAGGCTTCCTCATGCAGGAACTGTCAGGGGTGGGATTCAAACCCAGGCTGTCTGACTCCAAAGCCTCCAACCACTCCACTGCAGTCACCTCTCACTGGCATAGGAGGAGCTGGGACATGAAGAACAGATAGGCATACCTGGGTGGCCAGCAGGTGGGGGTGAGGAAGGCAGTCCCGCTAGTGGGAAGTGATCCAGACAGGTGGGCATCATCTGGGTCTACAGAGTCTGACGTAGGAGCAGAGATTCTGGAGGGAGCTGGTGGGCTCAGCTGCTGGCAGGTGGGCACAAGGACAGGGCATTCTGCTCCAGCCATCGTGGCTTCCTCCATCTTCCTCATGGTAACAGGAGGCAGAGTGAGAAAGAAGGAGCGTAGGGACATGACACACCCTTCAA
The DNA here is from genome assembly GCA_007922755.1 of Pedetes capensis. Taxonomy (NCBI): domain Eukaryota; kingdom Metazoa; phylum Chordata; class Mammalia; order Rodentia; family Pedetidae; genus Pedetes; species Pedetes capensis. Next base: position 355,795 of record VMDO01000018.1, on the reverse strand, counting down.
AAGCATCCCCCACCCCAGTGACATGCCTCTTCCAGCTGGGCACCCCCCCTCCTAATAGCCCATTCAGGCATGAACTCACCAATAGACTAATGCACTGATAAGGTTAGCATCCTCACTGTCCTCTCACCTCTCAGTAGTATTACCAGCTGGGGACCAAGCCTGCAACACATGAGCGTTTTGGGGGACATTTCCTATCCAAAGCATAACAGCAGCTACTGCATCATCTGCCGTCTTGGAGCCTTTGCTCTGTGAATCAGAACATCCACCCCAGCGGACAGGGATTTGGGGGGTTGTGCCCAGCGATTGGCACATAGGAGCTGCCCAGAACCCCCAGCCAAATGAATGGGTTTGTTGAACACGTGACATGGCAGGCTCCCCTGTGCCCTAAGCACAGAATCAGTAATCTGATGCATGTGGCAGTTTGAGGCCATGTTAGAGCATTCACTGCCTCTGATCTCAAGACATCCTCTCCACATCCTCACAGAGGGCTGGAGCTGGGCCACAGGGCCACGGTGAGGAGTCAGTGAGTGCCACCTGCGGGCATAGGGTGAGCCACACCAAGAGGCCCATGGCAGGTGTTAGCTCTTACAATTAGCTGTTTGGTTCCCATCTGGCAGACATTGACAGTGAGGCTTGCTAAGATCTAGCAAATGAAGTTGACCTTGGCCTTTATCCTGAAGCTCTTTCCTCTGTAGAATAGGAAATGTTAGCTTTTCCTTTCAAATGACTAGTTCACTTCAGGGAGGAGCAGTGCCTCACATTCTCGTCCCTGAGAATGTTAGGCTATAGGGACCAGGATCTAGCTTCCCCGGGCAATGGGCTTGAGAACTTGAAAGAGAGCCTGTGGCTCTGTTGGCTCGCCCCCTGCTGCCTGGAGCCAGAGACCAAGAGCGCCCTGGGCACACAGCATGACTCTGGAAGCTGACAAATGCCCACTGTTCCTGCAGACAGGCCAGGGAGATGGGGCTGCATGGCCAGAACAGCTGGGCGGAGGCTGGTGGCAGGAGGCAGCGTGAGTCCCCCTTTGTTCCTGGGGGTCATGAGGACAATCAGAGGCATAGAGAAGCCCCTTTCCTCTGCCTCTGGGCCACAGCCCAGGACTTGGAGCTTCCTGCTCCCCAAGGAGAGCCTGCGGGAGAGCCCCAGATTGGCCTCTGGCTGGCAGGCGACCAGTGCCCAGGGCTGCCCAGCTGGAGCCAGAGCCTCTTTGCTCCCCCAGCCCTCCTGCCACTCAGGGAGTGACACTGGAAAAGAGAACCTGAACATGAGGTTTGAGTCCTAGGCTGGGGTCCAGTGCTCCTGCTTAGAGTCTTTGTGGCTCTGGGCAGGTCACTAATGTCCTCTTTCCTCCATCCCTCAGAGAGGGGCTGTGGGAGCTCAGAGAAAGAACTTAGTGTTTGGTGAGCCACCCAGCACACACACACGGTAGAGAGCTGCTGTGGGAGAGGAGGGAGGAAGGGAGGGAGAGCAGGTGGCCCTGAATATTTTGGAGCAGCTGTAAGTGTTTCCAGAAAGATGGCAGAGTAGCCCTATGATCACAACTCCCTTCTCAGGTCTCCAAAATGAACAAGTCAGAGTGGAGAGGAAAGGTCTTCTTTAGCAAAAGCAGGCAACAGTCTTGACTTCATGGTCCCAACCCTGAAAGTTGTCATTAAACCATGGAATCTCAAGGTGCAAAAGTGAGGACAAAGGCTAGCACCCACCTGAATGGATGTAGCAGACTCACCTGCAGCGGCATCTCCAGGTGCTCTAGGAAAGGGCCATCGTTCATAGGCAGCCAGACTTGAAGACAGATCCGGGTCCTGCAGGGTCAGCAGTGGGAGGAGACTCTCAGAGGCTCCTCAGAGGCCTAGCTCTGACCCCTAGAGCAGCAGTCCCCAACCTTTCCGGCACCAGAGAATGCTCATGTGGAAGACAAAATTTTCATGGACCAGAAAGGAGGAGATACTGATCTGATGCAAGCGATGGGGAGTGGCTGAAAATACAGAGGTAGAGATGATCGGTACTGGCCTGCAGCCAGTGGTTGGGGATCCCTGACCCAGAGCATATGAATGTAACCATGTACACGGCGTTACTCAGGTGTGGACAGGGCCCTGTGGTGCCTCGCACAGAGGTGTGCTGAGGAAGCGTCCATACAGCCAGGTTCACAGCCTGTCTCAAGACAAGGCTCTCAGTTTTCTTTGTGCACATGAGGGAGGTGTTTAAGTTCTAGACCCCAGCATCAATGACCAGGAAGGTTTCTTGCCTTTGCAAAACTCTGGGGGCCATTAGAATGCTTTTGTGGACCACATGAGCAGGGCCTGATTGGAGGCCTCTTTCCTTTGTCCACATTCTGACTGAGGGCTTTGTTTAAACTCCAACAGACTCGTCTCTTTATTATTCCCATAGTTGGCTGTTCCAACTATGGGAAGCCCAAACCTTTGTAGGTTTCTCCCTTGCACTGGATCTTCTGTGATCTGTTCATCACTGACAGTGAATGCATAGAGAAGGCAGGGTGCATATAACTGTCCACATGAACTCCTGGGTGCTTCAGGGCTCTGTCTGCAGCTGAGGACACAGGGCCTGGGATGTCAGGGCATCTGCAGTATAAGATGCTGTCTTTTCTAATGGTTTGATGTCAATAGCAGTGTGACTTATTTTGCTGCATACAGATCCATAAAATCATGGCATCTCCATGTTGGAAGATCAGGTATTGAAACTACTCCTTCCATCCTCTTAAAAGTCCTGAGGCATGCCTTAAGAATGCACAGTTGTTTCTGGTAAGTTTCATTTCCATTCTGAAAGAAACAGCTCTGCTAGAAATAACAATGAAATGTCTGAAGTCCATCTGAAGGGGCTCTGCTTTGATTCAGGTTCATGTGCTCCACAGACGTTTCTTTTCCCACAATGCCTGCTGCAAGGACAGATGACTTTCGTCAAAAACATGGTAGGGGAAAGGAGGGGAAAGCAGAGAGGGGGAGTTCATTTCCAAGCAGTCAGGCTTCAGCCCCAGCAAACAGAATGCAATCCAGTTATTTTGTTTAACAAAAGTAGTTCATAAAGATGCTTGTGAGAACTTAAGTGAAAAGTCACACATGACTTGAATCAGATACAGCGATCCTAAACATATTATTTAATAATCCTCTAAACTGAATGATTGCTTTTGTTGGCAAGAAATAATTTCTATTTCTAAATAATCTACCTAGAAAACCTTGGGAGTTCGTGTGTGTGTGTGTGTGTGTGTGTGTGTGTGTGTGTGTGGTGTGTGTGTGTGTGTGTGTGTGTGTGTGTGTGTGTGTGTGTGTGTATTCCATGGTTTGTTGAAAAGCTCATGTAAAAGTATTTCTGGAAAATCAAAATACCTACTAAGTACTTGCGCATGAAGTGCCTGAATTGTCTCTTACAAAATGATGTTTGGTTAGAAGTTAAGGTCTTTTAAAATTTAAAACTCAATTCATTTTTATTTTTCAAAGTTTCACAGCAGCATTTTCTCTAAGTATTTTTACCAGCTTATGCTAAAGTGAAAAACAAATCAATATATTAATTGCTATGAACAAAACCTTTCTTGTTCATTTTACATGAGGACTGTAGCATCCCTGGTCTCTGTAGGCTCCGCCTCCCTTCCTCTTCTGGGATCTGAGCAGAAGGAACAGCTGAACTTCAAACACACTGTCATCTCCTTGCAGAGGGTAGATGCAAGAGCAGCTAAGCTGGACGTCACAATCCTTCACAGAGCTTCTGCTCAGGCCTGGCAAAACACCACATCCCCTCTCATTTCATTGGGGAATGTCACATGGCCAAGCCCAAAGCCAATACACAGAAACATATGCTCCCAGGATGCTCAGGCAGGTCACATGACAGTGGGCAGGAACGTAGAATTGTGTTGCAAGAAGGGAACATAGTTGGGATTATTGACCAGTCCACCACACCCCCCCTTTTAAGTAATGAGCTCTACGTCTGTGGCTTAAATCCCAAGTCTGCTGAATCTTCACTGACAGCATTGATTTTTATCCAGCAAATATCTTTCAGAAAGACTCTTCCTTAATCTGTGACAATTTTTTAATCAATTTTAAAGTTCTTAACTCTCTCTCATATAAATTGTCTCTTTAAATGACAAAAGAACATGTTGTGGAGAAAGCACTTGCCTGGAGAGCAAGGGCTTAGGCTGAAGCATGGCTGCACTCTTTACTGGGCATGCAGCCTCCGGCAGCTTTGCCTTCTTTGGCCTCAGCACTCTCCTGGCTGCACAGCAGGGGAGGCAATGACTATGAGAGTGTTTAGGAAAGGATGAGGCACCAAAGACGTATATGGTTGTTAGAGACTGCTTTGAAAGTATTTAAAAACTGGGGATGGGGTATAGCCCAGTGGTAGAGCATGCACAAAGCCCTGGGTTCAATATCCAGAACCTGACAAAGTGTTTTTAATAATTGGCCAAAGCTGATTCAGGCTAGAACATTCTGGAGGCCTTGGTTAACTCTTTAGATGCTAGATATTGGGAGCTGTCTGTGCAGAAAGAACCTGGGCAGCATTTCAGGGTGCTCAGAGCAGGGGCTGGTAACCAACTGGTGCAGAGATCTTTCAGCACTTTAACAACCAGTGCAGTCATTTCTGTGCCTCTTGGCTGAATGCTGCCTGTGTGATGTTTTTATTAACATTCCTACAGACGAGGAAAGGCAGGGCTGCCAAGCAGCAAAAATATTAAACCAGGAATCACAAGAAATGAGTTCTAGGCTTAGTTCCACCGTGCACTTGGCAGGTTACTTCGATCTTACATGTCCTAGTTTCTCTATCCGTGGAATGCAGCAAACATTCCCCACCTGATAAATTGGACATGTAAGTACAGCACCCAGCACCCCTCCTGGCTCAGTAGCAGGTGACTCTGCATCTGAACCTCATCTTATGGTAGCCTGAGTTTGGGTCCTCACTCTGCCACTTACTGATTCTATGAACCATTTTCTATAAACTGCTCAGAATGGGTCCATCTGTAGGGCAAATAAGTGATGCATATAAAGCAGAGGTCCCCAAATATTTTGGCACCAAGGACAGGTTTCATGCAAGATAATTTATTCATAGAGGGTGGGAGGTAGGATGATTCCAATGCCTTACATTTATTGTGTAAATATAAATGAAGCTTTGCTCACTCACCCTCCATTCCCACCAGTGCACTGTGGCCTGGGGGTTGGGGCCCTATGATATAGAGGGTTTGTGACAGTGCCTGTCCATAGTAAAGACACATTCCTATTTGCATTCTCTCTAGCCTCTGATCTCTGTCTCTGTAGCAGCTGGCTGAAAATGGTCCATCATTCTTCTGACCCTCCTTTCCCTGTTATTTCTTTCTTTTTTTTTTTTAATCAAAGGATTTATTATTATGAGGTAGAGGAAGTAGGATGGAATTACTTGCAATTACAGCTTTGAAAATATTAAGCTTCTCATATGCTTTCCCTGTTATTTCTGATATGTTTCACTTCTAATGGCTACCTCTTTCTTCCTTCTCTATATTCTTTTATTTTCTGCTGTTCTTCATGTGTTCTTTTTCCTTCCATCATTCTACATTGTGGGATTGGCATTGAGAGCTGGGGTGGATTTGGCTACGAGTAACAGAAAACACATCTAGGGTTGACTTACCTAATGTAGAAATGTACACATTCCCACAATAGGAAATAGAGTGAGTGTCATGGCCCCAGGCGCCACAAAGATGTTCATCCCATCTCATCTCAGGCAGATTCTTCTTATAATTAGGATGGAAGATGCTGGTGGCAACCGGGGTTAACCATTTCCTTGTGGTTTCCAAGTATGGATTTCCTGCTGTCCGGAACTGGGCAAAGAAAACCACACAATCCTGAATCCTTTTGCAGTTCCTTCTGCAAGAGGGTTGCCTTGGGGAGCAACCCCTGTATGGGGAATGGAGAGCTTTGTGTGAGGTGGCATCGCTCCCAGGCATGGGCTGCAGGAAGAGGTCTCTCATGACAGGTAGGAGTCTCTGAAAAACCAGTCCAAACTGGACTCTTGAGATGAGGAGGCAGTTAACATACAAACCTGCCAAGCTCAGAGAGGGACTTCCAGCCCCAGCCTGGCAGCATCAGTCAAACACAATCTTTCCCACCTCCTTAGCTCTTCTACCCCTCCACCAACCAGGAAGAAGCCAGAGGTAGCCCAGCAGGAAAACACGCTGCACAGGAAGGAGTCAGGGGCACCCTATGCTGCTTCCTTCTGCCTAGCTCAGCTTGCAGCATGTCTGAGCTGGGGAGAGGAGAGGTACTAATTTGGCTAAAGTTTACCTTTTTCCTACTATTACTATTATTCCAGGTCACCCTTATTAATTATTTAATCAAAAGTGTTTTATGGGCACAAGGGACCAGTGGATATTTAAATGAAATAATTATAATTTTTTAAGACCTTCATGGACCAATGTTTAGGGGCATTATTTAAAATTGTTTTTTGAAATAGTCATATATTTGCAGAAGAGTTGCAATAATAGTCCTCCAGGACATTTCTCAATTTTTTTTCCATTATCGCCCTACCTCCAACTCAGAAGGTTTTTTAAGATTTTTTTTTAAGATGTTATTTCTATGTTTCTCCCATGGAAATTTTAATCCCATTGTGTATCTATTTGTGTACTGTGGCCCTTTAGAGAGCCTCAAAACTATTGTAATATCCAAGGTTTCTCCCTGCCCCAAATCAGATTTGCCCCTTGGAGATGATCTCACCCTTGTTGAGAAATGCATTCCCTAGAGAGTTCCATTTGCCCTTAGCCCAGCCTCCTCTAGAGTTAACACCTTACATAACTACTATGGTGCATGTGCCAAAACTAAGAAACTAACGTTGGCACGATACCATGAGGGATACTACAGACTTGTGTCCTTATTTCTCCTTTTGTGTGTGTGTGTTTGTGTGTGTGTGTGTGTGTGTGTGTGTGTGTGTGTGTGTGGCTAATGTTCTTTTTCTGTTTTAGGGTCCCACAATGCAGTTAAGCATTGTGTCTCCTTAGCATCTTACATTCTGTGACATTGTCTCAGGCTTTACGTGTGTTGCATGACCTTGACTCTGAAACATACTGATCTGGTATTTTCATCTGGGTTTATCTAATGTTTCTCATGCTTAGACTGAGGCTGTGGACTTTGGGAGAAAATACCATGGAGGTCTTAATCCTTCTTTGTGTCACATAGGGGTGCATGACATCAGCATAGTACCTGTTCTGTTAATTTTCTTCACTTGATTAAGGTGGCATCTGCCAGGATCTCCATGAAGTTACTATTTTTCCCTTTCTAGAATCTATTCATTAGAAGCTGATCAGTACATCCTGGCCACACTCAAGGGGAAGGAACTAAGCTCCACCTCCTAGAGGGAGGAATATCAAGTAATTTGTGGACACGTGTTCAAAGTTAGTATAGCAATTAAAAAATATTTTTGGAGAGATATGTCCTTACAGTTTTATCCACTAATTTTAGCATTTATCAGTGAATTTTGCCTGCTGCAATCATTATTGTGGTGTTCTAATAATGATTTTCTGTTTTCCTCATTTGTTATTTAGATTTCTGTAAGAAAGATATATCCCTTTTTTTCCATTTATTCATTATTTATTATTCAATAAGTTATTTATATTAGTCTGGACTCACTAATTTTTATTATATTCTTCAAGTTAAAATGCAATACTATTGCTACTTATTTTGTTATTCAAATCATTCCACCTTTGGTCATTGAAAGCTTTTTCAGGTTGGTTCTTGTATCTCCCTTTCCTACCTCCCTTCCTTTCTTCCTTCCTTCCTCCCTTCCTCCCTTCCTCCCTTCCTCCCTTCCTCCCTTCCTCTATTCCTCCCTTCTTCCCTCCCTTCCTTTCTTCTCTCGCTCCTCCTCTTTTTTGTACTTTCTTACCTTTTTGAGCAATAGGAAGCTCCAGGCTCAACTTGTGTTTTCTGTGTCCCAGCCCTAGAATCAGCCCTTCCTAGAAGGAACCTTGGTTTCGACAGGACTTTTAATTACCCAAGAGTGACCAGAAAGGTCATGGGTGTGCCCTAGATTTCCCCCATAGATTAGAGAATTGCCACCTTTTCAGGACACATTTAGTGGACAGTGGGAGATTAAAATTAAGTGACTTTTTGATTGCACACTACTAGACTCCTGAGTCACTTGCCCCTCCCAGGGCTGACTGAGCGGGCTGCAGGATGTGTGTATGCTTTGGAAAGTGGATGGTACTTTCCAAGGAGAAAGGCTGATTACTGTGGCTGGCTTTCAATACTGGGGGTCTCAGGGACCCAAGGTCCCTAAAAGTCAAGACATGGATGAAATGAATATGTTTTAAAAGGGAACTGCTCGGTATGTATGTGATTTTCAGCACTTTAGGGCCAGCATGTTGAGAGCTACTGATCAGAAAGGGTTTGCGTAGCAACACCATGGCCTAGAGCCTCTGCAGCAGACTAGACATGAGGTCAGTGGACTGCGTGTACTATCACAAGGGAGACCAGCAGGATGCCTAACTATTCCTGGCCTGCAGCCCTGGGGAAAAGCCCTGAGCTCAGAGATTAGATTGCACTGGAATATTTCTGATGCGGCCCAGCAAAGCCAGCGAGTGGGCTTTAGACTTCTAGTGATATATTTCAGATGAGATCAGGTATATTCAGGGTGACATAGCTGTAGACTCTAGTGAAATATTTCAATGAAATTTAGAATTACATAGGCAAAAACTCCTCAACTTCCTCCTTATGAGCTCTCAGAAGCAGTGACTCTCCAATTCAGGGAGGAAAAGACTACTCCTCTGGACTGGTGGGTTTCCTTTTGACCCCTAAGAAGAGGTCCTCTCATTCCCAAAAAGGGGGCTTTCCCACCCCAGGAATGGAAGCTTGTCAACAAGGGTACATACACTGAAGAAGCCAGTTGCTTTGGCTGCTAAGATCAACACCAGCACCAGGGATTTATAATTCTGAGAAAGTACACATTGGTGGAATTGCCCAGCTGGGCCTTCAAAGGAAGCTTACCTGGGGTTGACTTTAGCCTGAGAAGGAAGAAAGCAACGTGACTTAGTGCTAGACCTGAGAGTCAGGTTTTTTTAGGCCTTTGACCTCTGTCCAAATGATCATTGCTCAGTTCTACTCCCAATACCTTTGCAAAGATGAACTGTTGTTATAAGGAACATCCACTGAGCTGAGAAGAATGAAGTAATAATGTGCCCTGAGCAAATGCAGCCTGAGGCTTCCTGCTTATCTCATGACAGACATAATCTAGTGGAAAGTGACTGCACTCCTGGACCAGGAGTTTGGGCCACGTGATCAACAGTCCTACCAGCTTGGAGAATTGAGGATTTGAGCTGCCCCTGGTCCCTGACACACAGCAGACACTGAATGCACACAGGTCAGTGGACTGAACCCAGGCAGAGAGGGGTGGGTCAGGCCATGTGCTGGCTCCAGGTGTTGAGAAGCAAAGTTCTGTTGGCTCTGGGAAGCAGGGCAGAAATGCACACTGATTTCAGGAGTCCTGAGGCAAAGCCAGGAAGAGCCAGGCCCTCAAGGCAGGGAGACAAAGAGCCTTTTGCTGGATCATGGGAGAATCGTGGAATTCTCAAATGTCAGAGCTGGCAGACCCATCCCTCCTTCACAGGTTAGGGGACAGATGCCAAGTATTACCTTCTCTGGGAAGCCTTAGCTGCACACAGGCCACCGCACAGCTCACTGTTCCTTGTGTCTGTTCTTCGAGGAGAGGAGCCCACATTACTGTGACCCCTATGAGACCAGAGATCCCCCCATGACACCCAAGCTTGTTGGGATGGGGATGGGTCTGCTTTGACTCTGTCCGCTCCTCGACATCCACCACAGAGCTTCCTTCCCAGCAAAGACTGGCTAGAACTTGGGTGGAACTAAGTATAAACTCTAAAAGGAGATTTGGGGTCTAGAGGGAGGAACACAAATAGGAAATGAAATCAGGGACCCTGAGAATGCGCAGACAAAGCAACGGGTAATGAACTGTGGCCATCTGTCAGAAGAACCAGAGATCCATCCAGAAGGGCTTGAGTGAGGACCTCAGAGGACCTGCTGGGGCAGAGAGGGTGGGACCTGGCTCCAAGTGGGACTGAGGCTACAGCCACAGTGAAGTGTAGAGGGCAGGTTGATGTGGTATCCCGAGGCAGAACAACTTAGGGGGCTTTTCATATTGTGCGGTTGGGGGCTCAGCTTGGCAAGACAGAGGCCACAGATGGGGAGCTCTGTAACACTTCCAAGAGACTATTCATTCTTGACATGGCCAGAGTGTAGTGAGGCCAAGCATGCACAGAGGTTTCTTGGGGTTCATTAAGCAGATCTGGCCAGATTCCAAACCTAGTGAGAACAAAGTACCAGGCAGAGACACTTAAGCAGATGACTTGTAGCCTGGGCTGCACCGACACAGCAGAGGGGTCAGGGAATGCCTTGACCCATTTGCTCCAGCTGTACCCTGACAACCTCACCCACACCGCTTCCTAGCTGTGTGTGGTCGTACAGTGAATTCACCTTCGAGGTCTTTGTTTCCTCATCTGTACAGCAGGAAGAGGACACTGCCTGTCTCATGCAGTGGTGGTGGGATTAAGTGACAAAGTGCATGGGAAGTGCTTAACACAGCCCCAACACATGGCAGGCACTCCATAAATGACACGTTTTGTTATCTTTTTTTATTTTTTGGTGGTACTAGGGGGTTGGACCCAGGGCCTCATGCATGCTTTGCAAGTGTCCCACCACTGAACTGCACCCCCAGCCCTTTTTTTTTTTTTTTCATTTTACTTTTAGACAGGGGCTTACTGAGTTACACAGGCTGCCCCTGGCCTCAAACTGGTGATCCTCCTGCCTCTGCCTCCCAGATTGCTGGGATTACAGGCATGCGCCACTACACGGATTTTGTTATTTTTAATTCCACTGCCCCAGGTTTCTCAGCCTGGGCACTATTAACTCTCCTGGCCAGATAAAATACAGGGTCTACATTATACATTGTAAGAGGCTGAGCAGCATCCTGGCATTTACCCCAGTTATGAGACCCCAAAATGTATCTGTACATTGCCAAATGTCCCCAAGGGGTGGGAGAAAAAGCAAAATTTCCCACATTGAAGGATCACATGCACTCTAGCCCCTCTAGGTACTGGTCCTCAGATGTTGTTGTTGTTAGATGCCCTCGAGTCGTGTCTGACTCATAGCAACCCTTATAGGGTTTTCAATGGCTGATTGTTTCAGGATTGCCTTGGGATTGGGTCTCCCATTTTTGTGGTGCTGGGAATTGAACTCGGGACCTCAGAGACTGCAGAGCGGCGCTCTACCAATTGAGCTGAATCCCAGCCCCAGTCCTCAGATAGTGAGTGCTTTTTCCTGAGGGAGCTGCAGCCCGTGAAGGCAGAGCATGCCTGCCTCGGTCAGTATCTCTCAGGCCCTGGACCCATCTGGACCTGACCCAACGACCCATCAGAGGAGGCAAGGCAGAAGATGACCCTGGGCAGGAGCAACCAAACCTAGCTAGGGGTGGGACCAATAGCCAGCTGGAGTGTCTGTCAGCCAGCGTGGCCAGCACTGGCTCAGAGAGACCCCTGGAAGGAGAGGGCCAGGCACCCCAGACAAAGGCACTGCCCCAGAGAGAGGCCACTTTGCAAAGTCCCTGGTACCTGTGTGTCCCATCCTGGGTCATCTGGACACCATGTAAACCACCAGAGAGGTGGGCAAAGGGATTGGGTGGGGGAAGCGGAAGGAGTTGACATTATTGAGCACCTACTGTGTGCCAGGCATGCTTCAATTCTTGCTAAATTTCCAATCAGGCCCACACCACTCATTCATTTATTTGATTACTAGTAAATGTTTGCTGAGCATCTGTGATGCACAAAGCACTGTTTGGGACACTGAGGGGATCTAGGGAACAGCCAAAAATCCTGCCTCAGGAAGCTTGTACCTAAAAGAAAATGAGCGTAATATACAGCTTGTCCTGCAATTGGGAGCATCCTGGGAAAGCGCGAAAACAGCTGGGAAGGGGTGGAGAGGCCATAGGAGGGTGGGCTTTGGTGCGAAGGTCTAAGGCTAAATGTCCAATTTCAGTTTGCTTCTTGCCTTAAATTGACAGTAGAGCATTTGAGACCCAAATATAAAATGAAGCAACGTTACCTTCCAAACAGAGCATGTGTTGGTGAACCCTGTTGTTCTTCCGGGCTCTGAGGCTCAGAGGGCAGCCCACAGACACTGGAGGGCCAGGTGTTGACTGATGTCTGGCTAATTCAAAAGCTTGGGCTTTTTGCACTCTGCTAAACTTCAGGGCACGCCAGGATTCAACATCAGATGAGCCCAGGTAGACAATGGGGACCTCCTGCTCTGGGAAGACCTTTGAGGAAATTATCTGGCAAATTCAAGAGTAAGATAAGAACCAAGTCATAGACAGAGGGAACAAAGGTTTATTAATAGCTGAGGAGGTGCGGAAAGCTGAAAAAGGAACGAGCTGATGGGGGCAGGGAGGGAAATCATTAATTAATTAAAATAAGCCAAACTACTCGATCATGCTTTCCCAGAGCTCTGAAGCCTGGAACCCTCTCGCTGCCACATTTCTGGGAGCTCCCCAAATTCAGAAATGAGCAAAGAGACGTCCAAGAAGCTTAGAGGCCAGGATCAAGGGGCTGCAAGATGCAAAGCTGTGGCACTGGCCCACCCAGGTCGGCTTACTTGGCAGAGGTTGACATGAGTTTCTCCAAAATGCAAGGCTGTGGGCACCTGGCACCTGTGCACATGCAGCCACTGTCACATGCCACCCAGGCCCATGATGGTGGCCTGGAAACTGGTGACAATGACCCTGAGTCAGGAAGGAAGGTTAGGAATATTCTCGGGAGACAGATCTGTCTGCTGAGCAGGGACATGTGTAAGGGGACAGCTCTGTGAACCGTCCCCTGGCTTCTGGTGAGAGCCCTCACCTGAGACATTGTCACGTACTACTTTGCAGGGTCATCTTCCCACCTGTTCCTGAGGCCAGGCACAGCATTTCTGGCTCCTCTCCATGTTCCCAGAGTCTAACATGTCACCTTCCCCACAGAGAGATGCGAAATTATTGTAGAATGAAGATGAAGACCTGTTTCCAACAAAAAGTTCCGACTGGCTTGTTAGGTGCTGTCGAGTTGGGTCCAACTCATAGCAACCCTATGTACAGCAGAATGAAACACTCCTTGATTCTGTGCCAGGCACACAATCTTATTTATGTTTAAGCCCATTGTTGTAGACATGGTATCAATCCATCTAGTTGAGGGGTTTCCTTTTTCTCATTGAACTTTTATACAATCAACCAGCCAGCCAGACCCTCTAATCATCTAATTGTTACTTTTAAACAACAGCGACCAGACCTGAGCTTTCCCTCAAGAGTCCTACCAGCTGTCATCCCTGTGGCCACTCAACATTGAGGATGGGGTCACTATCTGCTCCTCCTTTCCCTGAACCTTGTCCCATCTGTGACCGATTGGTTAACTCAGCTTCTACAGTCTTTCTCCCCTGCCTCCTTTCCCTTTTTCTGCTGATGGAGTTCAGGCTTCTTGCCTGGGCTCTGTCTTCCAATTGCTTACCTAGTGTTCTCCGACCAATCTGACATTCCTCCTCCCGAGATTAAAATCCCCCACAGTTGGGCTCTGTCTCTTCTCTCTGCAGAATCTTCCTTGGTTCCCCATCATAGTCTGGAATTTGGGGCACATTTCCTGCTCCTCCTTCATGTTCAGAGTTCCATCTCCATCATTTGCCTTCCCTCCACCCCCACCCTTCCCACCTCATCTCCTACTACTTTCCCCATGTGCACCCCAGACCCAAAAGCTCTGGGCCCCATTGTGGGCCTTGTGCTTTCTGGCCACCGTGCCTTTGCTCACGCAGGGCCTCCATTGGGAGAGCCCTTCCCTCCTGAGGCCACGTGGTCACATCCTCTCTTGCAAGACTCAGCCCAAAGCCATCCCTTCTAAGATGCCTTTCCTGATTTCCCTCCTGCATTTCCGTTGGTAGCAGTCACATCCTTTCCTGACCTTTCACAGCATTTAGCTTTCACTTCTACAGTGACAGTTGTCCCAAACACCAAGTTATAGTTGCCATTGTATGTTACCTCCCCCACAGTGTCTCCCAACTCTAGGGATTGAATACTTCTCTAGTAAAATACTGTTGAGAACATACTCTGACATATACAATTTACTTATTTATAAATTAGATTACTATACTAATATATTTTATATATGCTAGAATAAACACACACATGCATGGGATTACAGAAGGAAGTGATAAAGATGAGTAGCAGTGGAGGCCATGGTATTTCTGCCCATGTCCAAAGAACTGGGCAGGCACCCTTGGAGGCTCTGGCCTATGGAATGAAGGGTGCTCAGGCTGTGGAGGTGCAAAGCTGAGACTGCTCACAAGATGGTGCTTCCGCTGAAATGGAAGTGAGGGTGGGAACCAAGCAGACTTGGAGAGGAACATCTTTCCCTAGTTGGCTACTCCTGCCCACTGCAACGAGCACAGCAAGGCAGAGAGAGCATGGCAACTGGGCCAAGGTGCAGGGGACCCTGGGCAGGAGGGGGACATCAGCTGGGCATGCGGCTGCCCCAGGATCCCAGGCTCTCCTCATGCCTGCCATGTCCTCAGGGAACAGAGCCTCAGGCTCCTGGGACAGGCTGTCAACAGTGTTTCCTTTTGAGCACATGGCTCCCCCAGCAGTGGCAGCTCTGAGCAGAGACACTAATGTGATGTGAAAGAGAGTCCCTGACTCCCCTGGTATTTGACATATATGAAGCGAAAGCCCCAGGGAAGGGACTCGCCCAAGGTGACTCTGACACTCTCTGATGTGTGACCTCTCCCCCGCTTGGCATCTGGTCTCTGTGTGAGTGTTCACACTCAGTCATCCCTCCACCGCCACCTGGCAGGCCTGCAAACCCAGCTGCTAGGCTAGGCTCTGCATGCGGTTGAGCTGCCAGGAATCCAGGAAAGAGAAGCAGCTTCCACAGATGCTCCAGCCCCAACACGCACCCAGGTGCATGCATGCACATGTGCACACGCAGGCACACACGTGCATGTGCACACACATGAGCTCACAGAAGTGAGTGCACACAGGCACACAGGTGTATGTGCACACACACACTCATACGAGTGCATGCACGTGGGAGCACATACATGCTTGCATACATATGCACATGCATGCACATGCATACACACGCACATAAGTGCATACACAATACATACACATGCATATATGCCCAGGCACACACTTAGGCACATACACATGCTTCCATGCGCACACACGCATGCATAGGGCCACACACTCGTGTACTCACACCTAGCAAACAAGACCTCCCTCAGTTAGACCCCCTTTACCAACAATGAATATTCTGTCCAAATGTCCCTGTAAGGTCCAGACCTGTTGCTTCCCCCATCAGAGTGGCAGGCCTCAATGTCCCATGTGTGGTCATGCACACTTCTTCCCAGAGCATTTTTTATTTCTCACGAAGAGAAGAGAGCTGAGTGTTGCGCACATGGGAAGGACAGGGAAAGTGAGGAGACAGTTGGGGCAGGCGTGGGGGCTGTGGGAAGAGGGCTCATAACCACTTTCCAAGCCACAAGAAACCTGAGAAAGGGTAAGGGAGCAGGTGGCTGGGCCTTTGTCACTACTCTGCTCCTGGATCCTGAAGTGACTTCTTTCCATACTGTTCACCAGACTGTAGAACTGGGGAGGGGGACTGAGGAACACTGGGGTGTGTTCTGGTCCAGCTGTGGGAGAGAGCCCCCAAGGCCTGGGCTCCCATTTAGCGATCAGCCCTGCAGCCCAATGAGCCAAATGAGAGGAAATCGCTCCCCTTGTTTAAACCACCACCAAGGATCTGTTGAGCGCCTGGTGGATATGGGGCCCAAAAGACCAGGTCCAGGTCCATGCTCAATCAAACTTAGTGAAGTTTGCAGTTGAAAGAACAGCAGAAGGGTTAATCCAGGGTGAGGTTGTGCACTGACAATGTGAGAGATGAGCAGCTCAGCAAGCGAGCACACACCCCTTGCCACCACCATAGCTAAGTGGTGGCAGCGACATCACAGAGCATACTGCTTCATGTGACTTGACCTATTTCGTACAAGAGTCCTGTGAGGGAGGGACTCTTATCCCATTTTATAGATCATAAGACTGAGGCACAGAAGGGCTAAGTCATTGCCCTCAGTTTTCCCATTACTAAATGATGGAGCCAACTATGCCCACACCCTATGCTCTAACACAGCACCTATTGTCTCATGCAGGCCCTTGCTTTTTATCTGATCTGCTATTTAGAGCACCCCATGAAATCAGAGACATGTAATGACCAGCAGGTGACCACACAGCTCTTAGGGTCACAGTCTGACCCACATCCAAAGGTCTCTTAAACCCTCAGACCTCTTTACACTGCCACCGTCTCCCCAGATGCCTGAGCTGGGGTATTGGATGTCTTGTAAAGTGAGTGAGGGTGGAAAACAGTTGGGAGGTTTCTGAACAAGCCAAACATTGAGCTACCATATAACCCAGCAATTCTACTCCTAGGTCTGTGTCCCAAAGATTTACACACAGGAGTTCAAACAAAAAAGTGTACATGAATGTTCATAGCACCCCTATTCACAACAGCCAAAAGGTAGAAATGACTGAACTATCCATCAACAGATGAATGGATAAACAAAAAATGGTATATCCATACAATGGAATATTTTTCAGCTATGAAAAAGGATGAAATTCTGATACATGTTACAATATGGATGAACCTTGAAAACTTATGTGGAATTAAAGGACCTAGACACATAAGGTCACATATGGTATGGTTCCATTTGTTATGGAATAGCCAGAATGACTAAATTCATAGACATGGACAGCACATTGGTGGTTACCAGGATTGGAAGGAGGGGAAATAGGATGTGGCTGATAATGGTTACTGAGTTTCCATTTGGAAATATCAAAAAGTTCTAGAAGTAGGTAGTGGCAATAGATAGGTAACATCATGGAGGTACTTAATGCCATTGGAATTTTACAAATGGTTAAAACAGTAAAGTTGATATTGTGTATATTTTATCACAGTAAAAAATTTGTGGAATAAGGGAGTCCTTGGGATCCATTGGAACTCCTTTCTGAAAACAGAGGGTCATGATGCACAAAGGTGGAGCTATGGGGACAGTCCACTCTGGTTTTCTTAAAAAGGTGCTGTCTCCAATTCTGGGAACATTTTTAAAACAGTCTCAGCTCTTCAGAGAGAAATCTTCCTCTATCACTTCATCACAAGTGGCATAACAAACTAGTTTGTCTGTCCAACATGATGCTATGTTGGATATATGCCCCCAAGCTGGAGGTCCCTGAATGCCTCTGTGCGTAATAATCACAAGGGAGTTTTGTAAAGTGATGGATTCCTGGACTTGGGCCCCAGAGACTTGGGTTCAGTGAGGCCATGGGTGGGAGTCTATATTTTACAAGGCTTCCTGGAAATCATAATGTGGCCTGTCTGTGGGCAGGTCATTTGGGAGCCTCCACCCTCACACTGAAGTTGTGGCAGGCTGTGTGTAAGAAAGACCCTGGTAGATGGATGCATTTGCAGGTTTCCACTGGGGACCCTTACTGGCCCATTTTTAGAGGAGATTTGGACCAGGGTTGATGCTCTCCCACCCCCATCGACCCTGTTCTCTCTGAACCCCATCTACCAGCCCATCAACTCTCTGGATGGTAGAGGCCCTTCCTCACTGCTGTCCAGATCACTTATGAGGGCTCTCACGCCAAACATGTGTCCCTCAGACCAGAGTCTTAGAAACTGAGCCCTTGAGAATGATCCTCAGACCCCGCAAAACCTATTCAGTCCCAAAGGCAGGCAGCCTTGTTGGTGCAGTTCAACTACACCAACCCCAGCATTGCCCAATTCAGGCTGCAGGCTCCACAGAACATTCTTCACTTTGTGATCAACTACTTAAGAAAAAAAATCCAGCTGTGCACAGTGGCGCACACCTGTAATCCCAGCCACTTGGGAGGCGGAGGCAGGAGGATCACAAGTTCAAGACCAGAGGCAGTCTGTGTAATTTACCCTGTTTCAAAAAGTAAAACAATAGCCTGGGGGTATAGCTCAATGGCCCAGCACTTGCAAAGCATGCAAGTACAAGGCCCTGGGTTCAACCTCAGTACTACTGCAAAAAAAAAAAAAAAAAAAAAAGTTCATGAACATGACAAAATTATTAGAGAGTAGAGAGCAAATCAACTAAAATGTATGTAGTTAATCAACCAAAATACCTCTACTCAGAGATAACTAGTGTTAAATATTCGTTTTTTTCTAGGTAAATGGTGTGTGTTATTTCTTTACTCAACAAATATTTATGGAGTGTCTGCTCTCTGTCAGGAACTGTTCTGGGAGGCAAGGACACTGGAGTAAGTGTTAGAGATAAAACTCTGTGCCCTCTGCACAGCCTGATGGCACATGCCTGTAATTCCAACACTCAGGAGGCCGAGGCAGGAAGATCATGAGTTCAAGGCCAGCCTGTGCTACATAGGAAGTTCCAAGCCAGCCAATATAGTGAGACCTCGTCTCAAAAAACATTTAAAAAAAAATTCCCTACTCTCCTGGAGCTTGGAGTCTGTGCATTCAAGTAAATTTTTTAAAAAGAAAAATGAAGAACTGTATCCTGATTTTATGCAGCCTTTTCCCCTTAACAGTATATTGTGAATGTCTTCCTATATTAATGAATGTAGATCTACATCATCATTTGAATGACTGTATAATATTCCATAGGATATATTTATCATAATCTAAATTACCCATAGCCAATTGGAGCATAGAGAATTTGTCCTAATTTTTCACTGTTATAAACAACTCTGAGATGATCTTCTTTATCTAGTGATTTTTTAAAATTCCTTTCTGATACTGGTAAAAGTAAAATTTTGTGGCCAAAGGTCATGGACTCCATTTTCTGTTTCATAATAGTTCTTTTTCTTTAAATTGACTATGAATTTTGAAATAACTATAGATTCAATAAGAACTCATGTTACAAAGATAGTACAGAAAGCTCCCATGTACCCTTCACCAAGTTTCCAACAATGCTTCTGCTTTATGTAATTATAGTACAATATCAAAACTAGGAATTGGCCTTAGTACAATATGTGCATGTAGTTCTACGCCATTTTCTCACATGTGCAGGTTCAGGTAACCACCACTAACATCAAGATACAGAGCTGCCCGATCACCTAAAAGTTCTCCCCACTCCTGCCCTCCCCTCCCCAACCCAGACATTCCTGATTGCTGGAAACTGTTGATTTGTTCTTTGTCTCTATAATTATTGAATCATTTTTAGAATATTATATAAATTGAATCACACATTATTGAATCTTTTGAGATTGCTTTGTTTTACTTAACACATTGCCCTTAATATCCATCCAAGTTGTTACACATAACAACAGTGTGTTCCATTTATTGATGAGTAGTATTCCATTGTATGGGTGTACCACAGTTTGTTTGGTCGCCTACTGTAGGACAATTGTTCTTTTTTTTTTTTTCCCTCTACTGGGGGTTGAACCCAGGGCTTTGCACTTGCATGCTTTGCAAGTGCTATACCACTGAGCTGCATCTCTGGCCCATTTTTTTACTCTTATTTGAGACAGGGTCTCATTAAATTATGCAGGCTGCCTCTGGTCTCAAATTTTCGATCCTCTTGCCTCTGCCTCCCGAGTCACTGGGATTACAGGTGTGTACCACTGTGCCTGGCTTCTTCTTCTTCTTTTTTTAATAGATAGGATCCTGGAATTTGTGAACCTCCTGCCTCAGCCTCCCTAGTCTGGGAATTACACCACGACTCCCAGCCACTTGTTGGTTTTCACAAATAAAGCTGCTATGGACATTATTGGGAGACGGACCCAGCAACCCACTTCCAAAAATCAATCTGCCATTGAAAACCCTATGAACAGCAGAGAAGCACTGTGAAAAGTGTTTCACCTGTTGTATGCAGAGTTACTATGAGTCGGATAGCTAACAACAACAATAACAACATGGACATTATACGTATGTTATATCGGTAAAGTTTCAGTTGTCTGAGGTAAATGCCCCAGAGTGTTGCTGTTGGGTTATAAACTAAGTGCAGGTTTAGTTTTTTAAGAAACTGCCAAATTATTTCTCAGAGTGGCTGTAATGCTTCACATTCCCACTAGCAGTATATGAGAGACCCTGCTTCTCTGCACCTTCTCCAGCATTTGGTATCACTATTTTAAATTTTAGCTGTTTTAGTGGCTGTGTGGTGATACTTTGTTGTGATTTTAATTTGTAATTCCCTAATGGCTAATGAGTAGGGTTTAGCTCAGTTGGTAGAGTGTTGTTTGCACGCTCTGAGGACCTAGCACCCAGCACCATAAAAATGGGAGAAAGACCTGGCAGCCCACTCCTGAAACAATCCTGAAACAATCAGCCTTTGAAAACCCTATGAAAACACAGAAGCACTGACACAGTGCCAAGCATGGCCGGGTGTCAGGGAATGTTTTGTCTGGTGTACATAGGGTTGGTATGAGTCAGACTTGACTCTACAGCACCTAACAGCAACAACAGCAACAATGGATAATACATCAAACGTCCTTTTGTGGGCTTATTTGCCATATGTATACCCTCTCCAGTGAAACTTCTGTTCATGTCTTTTGCTTGTTTTCTAATGAGATTGTTCGTTGTCTTATTTTTTTTTAACTATTGAGTTTTAAGAGCTTTTTATGTGTTCTAGATACAATCTCTGTGTCAGATTTGTGGTTCACAACTATTTTCTCCCAGTCTATAGCTTGTCTTTTTGTCCTTTTAATGGAGTTTTTTGCAGAGAAGTTTTTAGTTTTGATAATGTCTAATTTATTATTTTTCTTTTATGACCATTCTTTGAATATCATACTTAAGAACTCTTCCCTGGTCCTTAGGTCCTGAATCTTTCCTCCTATGTAACATATAAATATGTTATGATTTTATATTTCATGTTGAGATCTATGGCTTACTTGGGGTATAATTTGTATAAAGTAAGACTTGTGTTGCACTCCCTTGTCTTGTTTACAGATAGACAATTGTTCCCGCACCATGTGGTGAAAAGAATCTCCTTCCTTCACTGAATTGCTTTTGTGCCTTTGTCAAAATTCAGTCAGCTTCAGTTGTGTGAACTCTTTGGGGTTTGTTTTTCCATTTCAGCGTCCTCTGCGTCTATCCCACCAATAACATGATCTCAATTACTCTCTGTCATACATCTAAAAATCAGACACAGTGATTCCTTTGACCCTGTTTTTCTTTTTCAAAAGAGTTTCAGCTAAACTAGTTCCTTCATTCGTGTGCTTTTTAAAAGGCTTGTGACAACCTATTACCAAACTGCTCCTAAAAGATAGTACTAGCTTAAGCTTCCGCTGACAGTGTAAGGGGTTCTGTTTCCATACACCCACACCAGCACTGGCTGTTAGCATTTTTTTTTAAACCTTTGCCTATCTGATAACTGAAATTTTATATCACATCTTTAGTTCTAACTGCAGATTTTTGGTTGCCCTTGAATCTCAGCAGACAGGCAGTGGCCCCTGATCTGGAGCATGAAAGCATGGCGCCCCCATGAAAGGAAGCCTCACATTTATGGTTTTATACATTTCCAGCAGTGAGAGTGGGCAGATGTGGGCAGCACCCGCCGCTGACTCCACTTCCCCCTGCCCCCGAAGACCTTGCCCATTGGCTTCCTTGCCTATTTCCGTTCATCTCAGCTTCTGGGGACGAAGTCGTCTGCTTGGGACATATGCCCTTGGCAGACATTGCTCTGCGGAAAGGCCCAAGTGTAAACTGCATCTCACCTCCCTCGTCTCCACCTGGTTTGTGTTGCTGCATCTCTGGCATGCAGTCGTGGCTATTGCCATAGCCTCTGAACAGTGGCCTGACTTCTCACTTGCCCCCTAGGATCTACTCTCTCAAGCCCCACAGCAGAGGGCTGGATCTGAAACACAAGTCAGGCCCCTTCTGGCTGGAGGAAAAGTTGAGTTCCTGGCTGGCCTGCAAGGCGTACAGGACCTTGATGCCCACATCCTCATGCTCCCTGCTCAACCACCCTTCTTCAGCCCTTTGTCCTTGGTCTTCCCCAGACACACCCAGAATCCTGTGTGTTCTTTATCCATTTTACTGGCCCCCTCTGCCTGGAATGGCTTCTCAGCTACCTGCACCGCTCATATCTATAGCTCCTCTTCCTGCTTCCACCCTGCCTCCCATCCTGCTAAAATTGGAACCCATGCCAGGTTTGCTCCTTGCGTCTGTCCCCTCACAGACCCATCACCAACTGACATGCCAAGTATAGGGTACCTGCTGATTGGAGATCTGATTGTCTCCCCTCCCAGGACAGAGAGTGCTCACTGTCTAACTCCCTGCTTTATCACCAGTCACTAATGCCCTCCATGGTACACAGTGATTTCTCAATGAGTACCGTTGTTGTTGTTGTTGTTGTTGTTGTTAGGTGGCCATTGAGTCAGGTCCAACTCATAGTGACCCCATGGACAACAGAATGAAACATTCCCCGACAATGCCATGCCCAGCACTCTCTGTCCTTCTCTGCTATTCACAGGGTTTTCCAAGGCTGATTGTTTGGGGAATGGACTGCCAGGTCCTCCTCCCATTTTTATGGTGCTAGGGATTGAACCTAGAGCCTCAAATCACGCAGAGCACTCTCCCAACTGAGCTAAACAGCAGCCCCAAATGAGTATCTGAGGAATGAATAAATGAACAAAAGAATGTCCACCTAGTAACTCAGCCTTTCTTTGAAACATACATATTACTCTCAGTTTTTGTAACAACAACAAAAATGCTAACATCCTTTGGAATAAAGTGCTCACACACAGTCCTGAGCATTTCGGTAGAGTTGATTTTACAGCGGAACTGCTAGGTCAAGGAGATGGATCATTTTTTTAAGACTTTTGGCAGGTGATCTCCAGAAGGACAGGATCCACTTCCATGCTCACCCAAACCATGTGAACGTGTCTTTTCCCCCTGCAGACTCACCAGCACTGGCCCCTGTCATTTTCATAAAGTCTATGCCAAGTTACTTGCCACTCATTTGCATGCAAGGAGCTTTGGGTAACCTGATCAAAAACAACTGCCAGACAGCAAGTCAGAGATGGTCTTCCTGTGGCTGAGACCAGGCTCCAGGAAACCTGAGGCCTGAGTCCAGAGATGCAGCCAGCAGAGCCGTGGTTGGGTGTCCAGATGGGGCCCTTTCCAGGAACCCAGCAGGTGGAAAGGGGACACTTAGGGTATCCAGCTGAGAGAAGGGAGACCAGGTATTTTGGATCGTTTCCTGAATTGTTTCTTTTTCTAGTCAAGCTCCGAACAGGACCTAAAGAACCGGCAGTTTAAGGTGTTGTTAAGGTATTGGATGGACGGATGTTGTTTGATCTGTCTCCCCCTGGATCTTTCCCTGAGCCCTCCTGGCGAGGCTAGGCACCAGCCTCTGTGCCCCATGACACTGACCTCCTCCAAGAGATGCCATCTCTCTCTGGGCCACTCCTCCCTCTTTGGAGTTGGGCCCTGGTACAGACTCACAGGTCATCCCAGTCCCTCCAGAGCCCATTGAGTTACTCAGCACAGAGACCATCGAGGGGTGCTCCCCAAGGGATGAGGAGCAATGGCAAAGTTTCCCCCAGAGGTGGCCACAGCCTCCATGTGTACTGATTAGCAGATGAGCACAGTGCGAGGCCAACCTGTGGTTTGGACAGTGGAGTGTCATCCCCAGGATTTGCCTTCACCTCTGATCATCACATTCTGATGTCATTTAGAAGACAGTGAGAATGAAGTAGAAAACAGGCTTGTTTACAGGTGGGGAAATGGAGACCTGAAGAAGGGGAGAGGCTTGCTCCAGGTCATACCCCTGAGCCACTGCACAGGTGAGACCTGCCTCTGTGGCCTCCCCTCGGCCTTCTGCAGGGCAGACAGAAAGGATGATTCAATGTGGATAGCAGCATGGATGGGGGGAACCAGCCTGAGACCCTGCCTATTATGGGTTTGGGACAACTTCCTTCATCTCATTGGGCCTCCGCCTGCCCACCTGTCACCCGAGTACAGTGCCTGCCTCATGATGCTGTTGTGTGAACTGGAGCTGGCCACATGTGTGAATGGGCCAGCACTGGGAGTGGCTCCCTCTGGACTTCCTGACAGGCTTGTGGACTCCATGTCCACGTCCCAAAGGACAGTGTGGTCTCGGGGCGCTTTGACCAGGGGAGAAAAGGGGGAAAAGTTAAAAAACCCTTTCTGCTTTCTTCCAGGAAGGGCACATACCTGAGGGAGCAGGTGGCACCCCACGTGAGGTCAGTTCCTGCTCACATCTGGGCACTTCCCCTCCCCTCTTCACCACATCCTCCTGGGGGGGTTCAGTGTCAAGGTCAGGGGGATGTGCAGGCTGAAGTTAAATATAGCAAGGTACCCACTGTGCGTGAATGCGTGGGCTGAGCTCTGGGTGAGGGGGCGTGAGCACATGCTAAATTTAGCAGCCCTGATTTCCTCTGCCCTCCCCTCCACACCCTTATGCAAAATCACCTGTTAGTTTCCCTCTGGGGGAAGAATTCAAGGGGTGAAGAAGAGAAGGTGGAAAAGAAGCATGTGGTTAGTCATGGCCCCTGGACCCTGCCTGGTCCCATCTATTGTCAATTTTTTGCCTCGCAGCTTTTCTGCAAGCTGGGCTTGCAGGGAGTTGCTGCTCTCACTTTACAGATGAAGACACTGAGCCCCAGAAAGGCTAAGGGACTTGCAAGGTCACCGCGTATACATAAATAGTCACCCAGGGTTTCACACTGACGCCCATGTCCATTCTTAACAACCCACACAAGAGTGCTCTAGGCTTGGCAGCATGGTGACTGATGAGGAGCACTCAGTCCCAGGAAGTTTTCAAGGGTCCCGAGTGGTTTGTTAACTGTGGTGCTGAACCTGCGGGTTAAAGAATGCACTATATTCTTTGTTACTGATGGACCAAAGCCTTGCTACTCAGCACAGCACCACGGCCTCACCCAGGAGCTTAGAACTGCTCAGGTCCGGCCCCAGCCCAGCCGTACTGCACTTTGCCACGGGTCCCAGGTGGTTCCTGTAGGCACACAGGCTTCAGAGGCATCACCTTCATGCATTGATGGGCTCACCTACAGGGCCTATTAATGGAATTTTAGATTATGGAAAGTCATTCCTTCACTGGTCATTCCTTCAGTTTATTCAACTGCTGTTTATTGATTACCTTCTACACTTGCAGCCTCGAGCTGGAAGGTAGCACAGAAGATAGCTGCTAACAGTTCTGAGCATTTGCTGAGTGTCTAGTGAAGTGTTGCAGACATACTAATTTGTTTAATCATCACAAAAACCCTATGAGGTAGGCTTATGCAGTTTGCAGAACAGGCAGCAAGCGAGAAGAGAGTTTGGATGACATGCTTAAGGTCTTGGAGCCTCAAGAGTGACAGAACCAGGTTCCACCCAGGTCTCTGCTCTTTACCAGATGGCTCTGCTGCCTGGAAGACAAACCTGAGCTGCTCAGCCCTGGTCCAGGTTCAGACTTCACAAGCCAGGAAGGACCTGAATGATCAGCGGTGCCAGAGTTTGGGGTTCATTTGGGACTTAAGCAACCAAGCCACATATTCAAGGAACATCTCAAACAGGTTCTTTGGGAGCCACCCCATCCAAAGGCCACCACTCTCCAAAGTGCCCCCTGGGAGCTCCAGAGAGCTGAGCCTGAAAGCCACACCCAAGTCTAATGCCATCATTTTGCAAATGGGGGACAGGGGCTGGAAAGATGAGATGTCTTATCTGAGATCGCATGGCTACTGGAGACAAAATTTGTCAGGGCTGCATGGAATGATGTGAGCTCTGTTCTGCATGGATGGGGATGGGGACTCCATCCCAGAGAGCGCTTGGCCCATTTCGGTAAAGGCATTCAGTGGGGAAAACCACTTTGCCGTAGTGGCTCTAAATTGTCTCAGGAAGAAAGGAGCTCTTGTGAGACTGTGTTGGCAGCTTGCCAGATGGAGGCCCTCTCCCCAGAAATATTCTCCCTCCCACATACGTGTGTGCACATACACATACGCAAACACACACGTGCATGCATATACAATGCTACATGTCACTAGGTCTCAGAGTTTACCCAGCCCTGAAAGCCCAGAAGCCCTCAGTTCAGGAACAGCTACATTTTTGCCTTTACTGAAGTCCTCCTGGGGGAAGTAAGAAAGGTTTCAATAGGGTCTAGGAAGTGGCATGGATGCCAGAGGGTGACCTACCCCAGCCAGGAGTGCGGGGCATGAAGTTATACAAGTCAAAGAAACCTCTTTTTTTACCTAGACTTTCTAGTTGGTGACATTCACTTTGGTCAGCTTATCAAAGGGTCGAAGGGTTGGAGGGTGTCACCATCATGACTGAAAATAGAGACCCCGAGCGGAGAAGCGAGGGATAGGTGGCAAGGCTGGGAGTGCGTCATCTCTGCATGAGCGGCTCGTGTTGCTGAAAGCAGGTAGCCCTCCTAGATTGCTCCTGCCTGGGATCCTCTGCAGAGAGAACACGGTGCTCTGAGCCCGAGTGCTGAGCTTATGCCACATCCTCCTGTGTGCATCACAGATTCCTTAAAAGCGCAGTGAGATGGGAACCCCCCCTTTGACAGACAAGGAAACTCAAGTCTCACAGAGGCTAATTAGCAGCCCAGAGAACCCAGTTGGTAGGGGCCGAGGGCAGGTGGCATTCTGATGAATAGCCCTGGCTCAGGAGGAGGCTGCTGGGCTGAGACCCCACCAACGCAACAAGTGTGCGGTGTGACCTTTCTGAGCCTTGAGTCTCTATTGCATAAAAGGGTGATTAGGATAGCATCGGCTGGCCCAGTGCATAGAGTCAGCATGCAGGTACTATAACTGAACCCTTACCACTGTGCCTGGCAGATTACAGACGTTCCATGACCAGAAACTGCCTCATTTATTGTCACTGGGATGGGAGGAAGAGGTCTGTGTTCACAATGCTGCCCCCCTGATTGCCTCTCGCATGTGGGTGGACCACAGTTTCCCACTCAGTAGTGGAAGAAGTGGGGCAGAGAGAGGGTGTGTGAGTGTGGAGGCCTCTCCACCGTAAGGGACAAAGCAAAGATATGCCTGTCTTTTGTACATCATTTTTTCATGAAACTAGAGTCTCTGGTTACCTTCCCTACCTCTGGCCCCTTCATTTTTTCTCTCTAAAGCTAAGGACCACTGTGGCCTACCCAGAGGAAGCTAAGGCCAATATTTTGGAATCTTAGTGTCAATCCAGACTTTGCATGGCCCTGCTCTGCATTTTACCATGGCTCCCACCTTGCCAGCAGCCTCAGTGTTCCTTCAACATTCACGTGCCTAGTCCATGGCAGACACTCAGGACTGAAATACAAACAATGTGTATATAGATACCATGTTCTACCTGGCCCCAGCCTCAACAAAGGCAGAGCCTCCCTGTGCTTCCTTGGACCCTGAATGGATACCATGTCTGGCTCTTTGGGTGCCCTATGCCAGTGGACTTCATCCATCTGATTACTTCCCCAAGATCAGCGAGTGCTTGTGTTTTTGTGTTGTTGTTGTTGTTGTTTGCTTTTTGAGGTACTTGGGGGTTGAACCCAGGGCTTCACGCATGCTTATATAAGCACTCTACCACTGAGCTGTACTTTATATTCTTAGACAAGGTCTCACTAAATTATGAAGGCTGCCTCTGGCCTTGAAGTCACCATCCTCCTGCCTCTGCCTCCAGAGTCACTGGGTTTACAGGCTTGTGCCACCTTGCCCAGCTCCAGCAAGTGCTTCTGAGTGGAATCACAGGATCAAAGTAAATGGTCCCTTTTAAGCTTTGGGAACCATGTTCTTTCTTCATTAACCCTCAGAAGGACACTATTTCGAAGATGTTCATTCCACCAATATTTACCAGGAAGCCAGCAATGGTCAATAAGGGATGATTTATATAAAATGTTATCAATTGACACAACATAATACTATGCAGTTATAAAAGATGGTGACAAGTGCACATGCAGTAACTTCAAAGGGCACTTATAATGCAGCAATAAGTGGAAAAGATTGCACATATAGTAGATGTAAGAAAGCAGACCAGGTTTTATACGGGCCAAGAGCAACATCAGCTAGGAAGGACATCCAAGTGTGAATGATGATCTGTAGGGTGGGAGTTCAAATCATGTTCTTTAAAAACCTTCTGAAAACTTCACAGTATATGTTATGTTTTTAATCAGAGAAAAAAATCGATTCTTTCCCCTTTCCTC
Source organism: Pedetes capensis (assembly GCA_007922755.1). Taxonomy (NCBI): domain Eukaryota; kingdom Metazoa; phylum Chordata; class Mammalia; order Rodentia; family Pedetidae; genus Pedetes; species Pedetes capensis. Next base: position 327,626 of record VMDO01000018.1, on the reverse strand, counting down.
ATCACTCTGCCAGACATATGGGTGGGAATTGCTGATGGCTTTAGGATGGGCAGAGGATAGGCCAGATGCTGGGTGACTGGCGCTGACTGGGTGCATGGGGAGAACCAGTGGGAGCGGGTTGTGGGCTGATGATCCCCTGCAGCAGCCCTCTCTAGGTCCTTGCTGGCCCAGCAGGTTCCCAGGGTCAAAGGCCTGGGCCAGTCCAGTGTCCCTCCCCTTCTTTGCCCTTGGTTCTGTTATTTACTTATTTTTATTTTGTTTTTTTGAGATAGGATCCCCCCATGTAGCCCAAGCTGGCCTGGAACTCGTGATCCTCCTGCCCTCACCTCCCAAGTGCCAGGATCACAGGCATGCGCCACCAAACGCAGCTTGGCCTGGGGTTTCAAGAAGCAGGCTTGGCAGCCCCAGGACTGTAAAGGAGCTTCTTCATTTCGTGTTCTCCCTTGGGCCCTCCCCTTTTTCTACCCTGAGGTCTGCCTGGTACAGCCTGGCTCCTTATCTTCCCCCTTTTCCTACCGGCTTTCTGTGGTAGGTGTTTGGCCTTTAATCAGACAGACCTGAGCTCCCACCCTATGGCTGCTTCTCACAGGCTGGAGTCCTTAGTTTCCTCATCTGCAAGATGTGGGTCTTAGTGCCAACATTGTGGGGTCAACAGGTAATGTCATGCCTTGTGCTCCCAAGGCTCAGGGATGATGCTGTTGCATGAGGCCACATGCGGGCCCTGCCTGACATTGGCAATCCCTTCCCTGTGTACCTGTGGGGGAGCTAGGCAGTTAGATCCTGTACTCTTCAGCTATTAGTTAGCTGGTCCTGGGATGGGGACCCTGGTCCTGGGATGGGGACCCCTGGTCCTGGGGATAGGGACATCAATTTCCCAGCATTTCAGCCCCCTATGCATATAGGCAAAACAAGACCAGCCGCTGCAATGCAGTGTTGGCTGGGAAGTCAGGTTGGAGGACCAGATGACAGGGCGGCTGAGGAGGGGTAGGGAACCAGCAATATTTGCTCCAGACATGGCTGGACTGGCTGAGCTGAGTGCCACCATCCCATGGCCTGCAGGCCCACATGGGACTGTGCATGGGTCATAGCTGCCTAGACACATGTGCCCTGCATCAGGAGCCACTGCAGCCCAATCTGGACCTTCTGTCCCCATGCATCACTTCCTGGTGCAGAAGTATTTATGGGCCATGTTCATGGACATAAATAATACTAAGTACTTTAGATTTTTCCTATTGGAAAGAACATGACTAGTTGGGAGGGGAGAATGAAACAGAGAGTAAGGTGCTATTGTCTGTTTCTCTCTTGGTCAAGCAAAGGAATGGGGCCCCATTCCTCCACAAATGTGTTACGTTGCAAAACCCCAGGTTCCTAACCCAAAAATGGGGTGGACAGAAAGTTGGCAAGAGAAATAAAGGGATAAGGAATGTGAGGTGATTAGCAGAGTCCCAGACATTTGGTACCCCATTATTACTGCTGTTCTCATGGAAGCTTTTTTTTTTTTTTTTTTTTTTGTCTAAGTACAATTAGTGGTTTGTAATCTATGGCTCTTTTCACTGCATTAGCCACAGAGAGAAACCCTGGGGCAAGCAGGCTGTGCACATGCATCAATTTATTTAGAGGGAGAATGGAGGGGTGGCATAGCCACCTCAAATATGGTACTTAAGGTCAGAAAGGACCTTAGAATCATCCAGGCCAGGAGCCATCCTCCACTTTATGACCTAGTAAAATTTATTCACTTACCATTCATCCAATGATTCAATTCAGCAGATATTGTTATTGTTAAGTGCCATTGAGTCAGTCCGACTCATAGCGACCCTATGAACAACAGAATAAAACATTTCTTGGCTCTGTGCCTTGCATAGGACCTTTTTTATGCTTAAACCCATTGTTGCAGCCACTGTGTCAATCAATCTTGTAGGGGGTCTTCCTTTTTCTCACTGACCCACCATTCTTCCAAAACATGAAATCCTTCTTCAAGGATTGGTCCCTCCTGGCAACATGTCCAAACTATGCACAGAATTGGTGGAGGATTATTGTGTGCCACACACTGTGCTAGGTACCAGATCTCCTGGGAGCTGCTGGCCATTCTTGCAGCCATGGCTAGGAGGCCTGGGAGTAGCTGCCATGGTCTTGTCTCAGGGGGGTTGTTGTATTCCCTCCACTGGGGATAGGTGAACCCCTGGCCAGAACCTACTCCCCATGTCCCCGCACCATGCCCCTGCTCAGCTTAGGCTTTTATCTGTCCATGTCATTCTCCTCTGCTCCAGGGACATCAGAGGTATGAGCAGTCTGGAAAGGTGGGACTAAGAACCACAGCAGCCCCTCCGTGTGTCCCTGTATGTCCATAACAGGTTTCTATGAGAACCTGGGCCAGGGATCTCCTCTGCCTGTGCTTCTCAAATGTGGGAGTCCATGCCAGGGGTACAGGGTGGTGTGCCAGGGTCCTCTCTAAACCACAGCATTGACTCAGCCCATCTTTCAATGGAAGATCTGAGTACCTGCATATTTTATCACATTGGTAGGTACTGCATCAGTGATGGGATAGGATTTTATACCTGCAAAGATCCTAAAGATAAAATATGAGACTAACCCACTTTGTCTTGTGGGGACCGTTGGGCCATGTCTCTGGATCTCCCAGAGGGCTGTTCACTTCCCTTACGGCTGCTATGGGGGGCAAGTGTGAGAATTTCCTGAGAGAGGATGCTCACTAGGAGCTAGCAACCTCCCGTGCTCTGCCTCCTCAGGTGTGAGTAGAAAAAGGAGGCTGGTTGGGTGCACACACCAGACTTCAGTCAGGCTGCAGGAAGACTTTCTTGACCATGACAGCTGTGAGAGGTGGTGGGGGAAAAAATCACCATGTCTGAGTCATTTGTACTCAAAGTCCACTTAGAGGAGAAGCTGAGGGAAAGGAGCCCCCTTTTCCTCCTTTGGTAGTGCTTTAGGCTGGAGCTCAGAGCTTTCTAGAACCATGATTCCTGACTGGCTGATGTTGAAGAGCTTTGATGGGCTGATGTTAAAGAGCTTTCAAGAGCCACACTCCTGGCCCCTTTGCTTCCTCAGGTCTCTGCTCACATGGCACCTGACCAAGAGACCTTCTAAAGGCCCTCTTTCTCCTTCCACCCGGCTTCCCATCCCTGCTAACCCCTCCACAGGGTGTGGTTCCTTCCCAGCATTTGGCAACACCTGAAATGTCAGGTAGGGGTGTGTTGGGATGTAGGCTCCATGAAAGCGTGAACTGTCTCCTTGTGTGCTCCAACAAAACAAACAAGAAAACCCAGCTGAACTTAAGAACAAAGTGCCTTTTAGACATTTAACTCTCAGAACATGGCTTCCAAGGAGGGTCAGGAACTCAGCTTCATTTGACATAATCTCCTAAAGCTTCCATATCCTGTCTGTCTGGCCAGCACACACCCACCCCTATTATGGCTGTCTCCCAACAGACTGGCGCCTCCAGCACCAGGGAGCTGGTTGGATTTGACTCTTAGTCTGCATGCAGTAGGTGCTTAGCAAAGGTCCAGGGACACATTTTAAAGGTCTGGCCAGCCTCTCAGGTCTCACGAGGAGGGAAGGGTTCTGTGTGTTCCCAAGAAGGTGGGGTGAGTCAGGAGGAGAATGTTTGATCAGGGTTGAAATAGAGGCTCCTGCTTAATCCTCTTCTCCTGAGAACATTCCGGGAGTTCCCGGGCTCACCCTTTCCCCTGCGTTCCTCAAGCACATTGCTCAGTCAGGATGGAAGGTGCCTGTTGCATGCAAGGAAGAGCAGAAAAGTGCAACCACTCAGGTATCTGCTCTCCTCGGGCCGGTTACGCTGGACCCAGGATCAGAGAGGAAATTGAGGTGGATTCTACCCCACGTGCTGGAGGGGTGGAGGAGAGAAGCAGGAGTAAATCAGTGTGTCCCCGAGGGTCATCTCAGCAGCTGCAGGCCTTGAAGGGAGGGAAATGCAGGACATCCAGAAGGGGGCAGCTGTCTACACCCCACTGTCTCCCCAGCCTGCGGTATGGAGCTGCACCACAAACACTGATTGTGACCAGAATTGACACATTTCACCAGCCAGCCACTCACCAGTCGCTGAGAGAGCCTTTCATTTGTTCACTTTTTCATTCATTCATCCACTCCGGCCATCCAGTGCCTGCCATACGTCAGGCCCTGTCCTAAGACCTGGGGACTTGGCAGCACTGAGCGAGACTGACAAGGTCCTTTCCTGCTTTTGCAGGGCTCACAGGGTAGGAGGTGCTGACCAACAGGAAACCAGCCACAAGGCTCACAGCAGCTGGGTGTCTGTCACGTGTCAAGACCTGTTGAAGCGCTTCTCGTATACTTTCTCCATGAAGGTGCTGTGGCATCTCCATGGAAAGAGTTTTATTGTCCAGGACAGGTGACATGTTGTAAGATTTAGCATCTCTGGTTCTTGCCCCCTACTGTTAATGGCAGCCATCCCTATGCCTCAGCCCAGAGTAGGAGGTGCCTCCCCAAACACCCACTTAGCTAAAAATACCCCTTTAGGATGACACTGCTCCCTTTAGGGACACGTCTCGATCTCATTTAATCCTCCCATAGCTCTATGAAAGTGGTTCTGTTGCTGACCCCATTTTGTAGATCGCACAACTGAGGTTCAGGGGTACTCAGCAACTTGTCCCAGGTCACACCAGGGCTCACTTCAGAGACCACATTCTTTATTGCTCTGCTCTGCCCTTCATCCTCTCTAACAAGCCCAGCAACAGGAAGCTCAGGCAGTGAGGGGTGCTGCTCCCAAAGCCCCTTCATTTTACACTAAAGTGAATAGGGATGATGGGACAGAGGGGGACAGGCCAAGGGAGATTGTTTCCTACACACAGAGCATCGTGCTGATGCATGGGGAGGAAAGAGGACAAGCAACTGCAGGCCACGCAGTGCTCACTCAGCACTGGCCCTCTGGAGTCCACCTGCAAGGGGGAGTGCGCATGTGCTAAGTGGTGTGCACCCTAGAGAAAGCCTCCGCCCTTGTAGGGACCCCTGCTCAGTGAGGAGTCACTGCACTGTTCCCACGGACTCCAGAGGAAGTGCATGTGAAGGGAGGGAAGGTAAAGTCGCCAAGCCAGACTCTGGGGGAGGGAGCAGGCCTCTGTCTCTCCACGTGCAGCCAGGGGAAAAGGAATTACAGGCCACCTGTGCTGTGCCTCGGAGCCAGCAGCATTGGAGTATGTGGATCTTCTAAACCTCCTCTTTGTGGGGTGCCCTGTGGCTGGCAAGTCACAGGTATTCCACGTGGGGTAGGTGGGTGGGTAGATGGAAGGACGGGTGACTGGATGGGCAAATGGATAGGTGGATCAACAGATAAGATTTGGCACCAGCTGCACATTAAACTTCTGGTTGCAGAAGCTGGATATATTCAGGGTTGAATTCACAATGGTATAGTAGTAAGGGCTAAAACACAAGTCAAATTTATTTCTAAAAGGCATGTATATCACCACAAATCAAGTTGAGAATAGAAACACATTTCCTTCATTTTTCCTGGCCAACCAACATAAATAAGTGTGTTTATTCTCTGTCTTCTTAGTACATCTTAGACGATTGAAGGGAAGAACACCTATTATGTGTCTGGCATCCTTTTACTTTTCAGACTAGCCCTACCTTGGACAAAGTGGGCTGCTCAGGCAGGAGAAGCAATGGACACAGGATCACACAGTCGTGACTGAGCTGGAAGTCAAAACCAGGGCTGTCCACTTCTGTAGTCCCAGCTCAGCCCCCAACACCCCGCAAGAAAGCAGACAAATGCCTCATTTCTTCAGGTGGCAGGTCCATGTGGCTGCAGCCTGTGTGGCTCACCTGTGTGACAGGTTCTGTCTGTACAGCGTGGGGCTTGCCACAAGACCCCAGGCCATGGAACTGAGGATGAGGATTGAAGAGGAAGAAACCTGGGTTTGTTTCCACTGTGGAGCCCATGAGGGCAGCTTAGTCAGCCTCGAGGGCCCGTTAGTCACCCACCCTTGGGTGGATGGGAGTGCGGGGTTGGGTCAGGGCTGTGGGAGGGAGCCAACTCCCCCACAGAAAGACAGCTGGAGACCTGGCCCTGATGGGAGAAGGCAGAGGTGGGGACAGGTGGTTCCTCTTCCTTTGCCACTTGTTCCATTGCTTCTCTGGTTCTGTCTGACCTACAAGGAAGATGTGATGCTGAGGGCCATGTTAGAAGGGAAGGGGAGGGAAGGGGTGGCTTGCCTTCCTTCTCTGAAGGCAGTCAGACCTGCTTTTCTAGCGCAGGTCCTCCCTGCCCTAGCTGTGTGATGTGGAGCAAGGCTTTCCTTCTCTGAGGCTTACTTTTTGCCTCACCAGACTGTCATAAAGGTTAGGCAAGATGCCACGCATGGAAATGCTTGGTGAGGGTCAGCACATGGTAGGAGCACAGGAAATGGCTCTCTCCTCCTCCCACGCACCTCCCTGGCCAAGTCTGATAAGAGGACAGAGACACACCAGCCTCTGGATGGACACAAAGGACCAACCCCTCACTTCTGCCTTCCCCTGGGCAAATACTTCTGCGCATTCCAGGGCAGGGACCATGAGTCACAGATACTAAGAGTGGAGCCCCCCAGAAACCTCAGAGAGGAGGAGACCAAGGCCTGGGGTGGGCAAGAGCTTTTCCAGAGTCACACAGCTGGGGATGAATGAAGGGTCCAGGGCTGGCACCCTGGACTGCGAACTCACCTGCAAGTCTATCTCCTCGGCATCTAGCGCAGTGCTGGGTGGAGAGGGGGCTTCCCAGGTGGTGGTTGTCAAACACTGGACAGAGAGGAAGGTAAGAGCTCCTAGCCAGGGCCTGCACAATGAGGGGCATCTGTTAGACATTTGTGGAATGACTCCAAGGAACACCTCACCCACAGCCAGCCCCACTGTGCAGGTGAGTTTTCACCTTCTCTTCTACTCTTATTGCCTGCAACTGTACCACTGTGGCGTCCGATCCCATCAGATCTCGAAAGCTAAGCAGGGTCGGGCCTGGTTAGTACTTGGATGGGAGACCACCTGGGAACACCAGGTGCTGTAGGCTTGGGAAAAGGACCGGGCAACCGACTCCCAAAAACAGTCATTGAGAACCTCATGAACAGCAGAGAAGCACTAACAATAGTGTTTCATCTGTTGTGCATAGGGTTGCTATGAGTCAGACACCAGCTCGACAGCATCTAACAACAACATTCTACTCTTTATACCCAAAATTCGGGCATGGTCTCCCCTTGCTGGGAAAACAGACAGCACCATTCCAGAACCACACTGACCTTCCAGGATCTGCTCCCTCCTCTCCCAACCTCACCAGGTTTACAAGGTGCCTCTGTGTGGGGGGAGGAGGGCATTAGGGGAGCTGCTGAGGAGCCAAAGATGTCTTAGGTGCCCTGCCCTACCTTACCCAAGTGCCCTCATCCCACAGTCAGCAGGCTATGCAAGAAGCTTCTTTGGACACGGCATTGGAGGCAGAGTGGTCATCAGAGAAAAGAGGCTCAGGGCCATGAGGCCTGAGGCATGGGAGTGTGCCGGCCACCTTGTCCACACTGCCCATGTCTTCATCTCGTTACTGGCCAGCAGTGTGGCTCAGTGTGCTGAGAATGGGGGAACAGGAGGAACTATTTGAATCCTGGTCTGCTACTTCTTAGCTGTGTGACTTTAGGCAAGTTACTTCAAGTCTCTGGTTCTATTTTCTCATTGTTAAAATGGAAATAGACAACTCTTCCTGCTTATACAATGGTTGTGGGTGGGAAAGGGCTGTCCATGGCTTGATGGTGGGTGGCTATGGAAACACTGAGTTGTTGTCACTTGAGAATGCAGCGTCACTGCCTCTATGGTGGTGTGCAGGAGGTGGACCAGATAGCCTGGACTTGAACATTGGCTGTAAGCAAATCAGATGATTTCTGAGAGCCTCAGTCTTTCTCATCTATAAAGTGGGTATGATTCTCCCATCTGCCTTCCAGGATGATCCGTAAACATACAAGATAGTACTGGGAATCTGCAGTGGAGAAGTCCTTGGTAAATAAATAGAGGGGCTGGGATTTAGCTCAGTTGGTAAAGCACTGCTCTGAATGCTCCGAGAACCCAGGTTTGATCCCCAGCACCACAAAAATGGGAGAAGGATTTGGCAATCCACTCCCAAAGCAATCTGGAAAACAATCAGCCACTGAGAATCCTGTGAGGGTCACTGTGAGGCCTGACTCTATGGGAACTAACAATAACAAATAAATAGTGGATGGCTTAGGCGCAGTTGGATGAGGTAGAAGGGGGGCCTAAGAAAGCCCAGACGTCCATCTAGGAGGAGTAGAGGACACGGGGGCCACCCTGACTCCACCTTACCCACCCTCTGAGATTCAGTGTGCCCAGCACGCAGTGGTCAGTCGCTAGGGCAGTGGTGCCTAGCTGTTGCCTCTGTTCCTGGAAGTAGCTGGGACCTCCCTCTCTGGCTGGGTTGAGCTGGCAGCCACCATGGAACCTGAGTCACAACCTCTCTGACTTCATGCTCCTGTCTAAGTACCCCAGCCCTAGGTCCTCTCTGCACTAGCCTGGCTTCCTGGAGTTCCCCTTTCGGCACCACTGCTCTGTGCACGCACATGATCTCCAGCTCACTGGAGATGTCGCAATCCAACTCCAGGCTGCCTGGAAACCCCCAGGCAGAGGAGGCCGTGCAGGGCCAATGTCGGGCAGGCGGGCTCCCTGGGCCTTGCCACACTCTGCAGCCGCAAGTTGGGAGCATCGATTCAGGTTCTATTTTCAGATGTTTCTGCTTCCTCTACAAGAAGCAGTGGGTGGCTGAGGGAATTCAGCCTTCCGGTGGCTGTGAGATTATTCCAAGTACAATATCATCATAGGGATGATGTATTTGAGGAACCGCGTGAAACGTTGTGGTCTAACGACACCACAGTTCATCACAAATGATGAGAAGATGCTGGAGTGCATGCTCTTGAGGGGCTCAAGAGCTGATGTGGGAGTTTTCTGTCCGTGGGTTTCTGTACCCTGTTTACAAGGACGGTTAGCTGGGGGGCTAACCACTTGTGGGGTGCCTGCACACCTGTACACCATTGGATTCCATTCTGCCAAGAATTTTGCCCCATTTTACTTATGAGGAACCTGAGGCCCTGAGAGGAAACCTGACCTACCCAAAGCAGTTCAAGCAGTGAGTGTGGAGCCTGAGCTGGAATCCAGGGCCACCTCACCACAAAGCAGCTGGCTTCAACTTGGACACATCACTGCTTCTCTTCCAGGCCCGAGACCAGGTTCTGTGTACAGACTAGCTGTGTGACCTCGACTGAGTCACCTGATGCCTCCTCTGGTTCCAGCTTCTTTCTCTGTTTTGTGAGATTGAACTAGCTCAGAACTTCCTAAACTTTTGCACAGAAAAAAGCAAATGAATTTCTTTGGAGTTTTGTCTGCCCTTCAACAATCTCAAACAGTTTGTATTCTTTTCCATAAATTTATCAGAGTTTGTCTTAAAATTAAAAAAAAATTATCTCTTACACGTCCAAGTGCAGTTGACACTCTGAGAAGATGTACAGTGAACCCCCTGGCACGATGCCGAGGACCCCACTTTGGTCGGGAAACCTGAGGCCTTGGTGATTCCTGAGGGCTGGTCCACAAAACCCTTGAGATGTCTGCGCAGCTCGAGGCCTTGTCCAGCGTGAGGCCTGTGTCTCTGTGTCTTTGGGGATACTCTACGTGGCAAGGCCTTCTGTGTCCCCATGCCCTCCTGAAGATGCACAATTTAGTCCTGCCAGCTTGTCTTTCCTTGGGATGATATCCTAGAGTGGACCTGCTCCATAGGGCATCCCTTTCTGGCAGCGCAGGCCTGGCCAGGATGCAAGGGGATTTGCCTGCCCAAAGGTGCCAAGAGTTTCAGTGCCAGCAGCTGTGGCCTTGGGCAAGCCACATGATTGAGCTACGTGGTCCTCTGCAGACATGGGCATGGATCTGGTTCCTTCTTTGCAGATTTATGGTGATACAGTAGAAAGCAGGGAGCAAAAGGTCCCAGTACAGGGTCTAGCATGCAGGACATACCAGGACAGGTTGATAATGGCTGCTATATTTTAGTGCCACACAGCCTCATAAATCTGTGAGCCGTTTCCCTATAAAAAACATCCTAATTTTGTTGCAAGCCTAAGGTCCTCGTAGCCACCAAGGCCTTGGGTAAAGGCACTGACAACACTTACTAAAATGAGCTATTAGACAAAAATACTAAGCTGTGTTCCGCACCCCACCCTCCAGCTAATTAGCCTTGGCAAACCCTCTGTCTTTCCTGGGCCTCTGTTTCTTTGTCTGTAAGGGAGGATGCTGAGAAGCTAACAAATTTCTGTAAACCAGACTCTTCCTAAGGAATTCAGAGGCAGGTGGGACAACAGAAACTCAGTGGGTCATCTAGCCGAGGTTTCTAGGTCCCATGAGAGAAGTGTTTCTCGGGCCCTTTGGGGACGTGCAGATGCGTCTAATCCAGTCTTGGAGAGCTGGGAACCCTTCATGACAGAGATAGGGGACTCATCTGAGATAGGAAGGGTGGCAGGAGTCAGCTGCAAACACAGAGCCCCAGAGGCTGGGGCCACAGCACACTGCAGACAGTGGGGACAGCAGGCCAGGGCACCAGGCTGAGTACGGAGCTGCAACTCTGCCCACCTAACTCCGGCCACCTGCCGGGTACTGTTCACCCCACTTGGGAGATGGGGAAACCGAGCTGAGATACACAGCTCACACATGGCCCTGCTGGCCAATGAGGTCTCAAAGTCTATGCCCAATGGGTACTCACTGGTGAGCCGGGCATAAGGACCTCAGTTCTCTGCAGTCAAGGGTGGAGAAGGCCTCCCTGCGTTTGGCTGGTGCCTGGCAGCTGGGCGGGGGTAGGTACCAGGTCTAAGAAAAGGAAGGTGGCAGAGCCTGGAGGGGGCAGCCAGAGGATGTCAGAGGGCCTCCGCTAACCATGTGAGCTTCTCTGTGTGGAGAAAGAGCCAGAATTGCTCTGGGTCTTTAGCACTTCCGCAGAGGTCCTACAGGGCTGTCATAGACCCCAGTCATGTCGTGGCCTCTGCTTACCTTCCACTCTGAGCTGCTCCAGAACATGTGTTCAGTCCTCTCTGAGTCCTGACCCTGAGCAGCGAGCACCCACTCTGGGAGCTGGTGCATGTTTGCAGAAGGAAGCTCTAAAGGTTCGCCCTGGTTCCTCACCCTGCCCCTGCTCCTCACACTCACCATGGCCTTGGGTGTGGAAGATGGCACAGAACTCAGCCTCTCAGGCCACAGATCAGAAACAGGGCCCACAGAAACAGCTTGGGTAACACAGCGTCACCTGGAGAAGTGTGTCCCTGGGGCAGAAAGAGCTCGGTGAACCATGGACTTCCCTCCTTCTTCCTGAAGCCAAGGAGCCTTACCACCCCAGGAACCCATCTCTTCTTGGTCCCTATAGGCCCCTCCAGGGTGAACCAAGCACCCTCGGTCTGTCCAGGGGGCGTGGCCTGCTCTCTCTTAGATGAGATGCATCTGCCACAAGGGGAGCCCAGCTGGTTGCTGGGCATTGGATTCCTGTCTGTTTCTCCAGGGTGGCCAGGGTGGTGGCTCTGAGCCAGGGCTCTCCTTGCTTCTCACTGGGGAGAGATCAGATGTGGAACTCTCTGGTTGTCTCCTGAAAGTCGCATGAAGGGCCTGGTGATGACCACAGGCTGCCAGACAGCCTGGACGGACCGGCTGCAGATGCTGCCTCATTGAGCATGAAAAGGTGGCTCTCCAGAAGCCACATTCCTTCCTCCCGCCACCCCAGCAGCAGCCTGCATATCATTTTTTTAACGAGTTGTCACTTTGACAATGGAGCTAAGTTGGGTCTGATTGAACGTCGTTGCCCTTCTTTCCCCTCTCCGTTCTTTTCTCTCCTCCTCTCCTGCTTGCTTGCTTCTCCCTCTAGCCTCCCCTTACTGGAAGCACAATCTCAGCGCGTGAATGGCAGGGAGGGAGGGAGGCGCCAAGACAAAGAGCCCGCTTTGTCTGGCGGTGAATTTAGACGGCATGTGGGTGGCTGGGGAGCAGCTCTGACTTCCTTCATCTGCCTGTCACGGAGCTCGCCTTGTGTTGGCAGAAAAGGAGAGATGGGTTTAATTCTCCAGCAATGCCTGCGTCCCAAATTATGGGGCTGGAGAGAGCCCCAGAGTGCCAGCCCCGTGGAGGGGAGGGCAGAGCCACAGGAGCTAGGAGAGGGGTGTGCAGAGGACCTGGATGCTTCTGAGAGCACGGAGTGAGCTGCAGGGTGAGGCCAGGGCACAGCCTCAGATACCCCCCGCCAAAACTCCCACACCAGTGCAGCTCAGTTTCCCCGGAGCTAAGGGACACAAGCCTGCAGCCGTACCACTGTGGCGTCAGATCCCGTTGGATCTCTAGGGCTAAGCAGGGTCAGACCTTGTTAGTACTTGGAAGGGAGACCACCTGGGAACACCAGGTGCTGTAGGCTTGGAAGACGGACCCAGAAACCCATTCCCAAAACACAATCAGCCATTGAAAACCCTATGAATAGCAGAGAAGCACTAACAATCCTGTTTCGCCTGTATATAGGGTTGCTATGAGTCGAACACTGACTCGATGGCACTAACAATGGCAAGGGACAGAAACTTGTTCCTCCTGATGCTATCAACTGGATTAAATCAAACTTAGGCAGTGAGTCCTCCTCCCCATCATCATGGTCACCTTGTCACCTCCATCATCCTCACCACCGCAGCAGGCATTGATGTACTATGTGCCAGACCCAGCCCAAGGGCTCCTGCTTGCCAGGATCTGCCAGATAATGGGTGCGTGAGGAAAGCTCTCTGCTACTGAGCCCAGTGTCTGCTTTGTCAGTAATTTGGTGGGCCAGATGATGGGCCCCCTCTGGGCTTCAGGGTTCTTGTCTGTAAAACAGGGATGATAACAACACAGCACCTTTGACCAAAGGTTGTTGGAGATTTAGATGTGTTGGAGCCACCACACTGCTTTAAAGAGGTCCTGGTCCTGTAAGGGACTGACTAGAGGATTGTCATTGTTGCTAGAGCAGGTTGGAGGGTGGTACCTTGATCCTGGAGAAGGGAAGTCTGTACCCTACAGACAGCAACTCAACTTGAGTCCCCACCAAGCTCCCTCTTAACACTGTCCACACCAAAGGCATCACACTTGATCATTTTTACTGCCAGAGGCCACACAGCTCTTAGCTCACTTTCCCTCTTCATTCCCCAGCCCCCAGTGGCATCAGCCCAGGTCGGTGGGTGGGTCCTCGGTTCTCTGTGTACCCCAGCTTCCCTCCCCCTTCCAGGGGGCTGGCTGCCATCCGTTCTGCCCCTGAGTGTCTCTGCTGAGGATCCCTGATGCCACCTGCCTGTCCAGTGACTTCAGGCCTGGCCCTCCTTTCCCTTGGAGGATTGTGGCCACCCCCTCCCTGGTCTCTTGGCCTCTGCCTCCTCCGTCCCCACCTTCACTCCATCCTGGAAGCCTGAAGATCTTTCTCAATCACCTGCACCGCTCATGCCTCCCCTGGGGCCCAGCCTTCAGCAGCAACAAGTTAGTTAAATGCTCAGTCGCCACTGATGTGTACCACACCAGCCTGGGCCTGGCACTCAGGAGAAGGTGGCTGGAGACATTTGCCCGGAGTCTACACTTTGTCCATTCCTTGAGTGAGTGCTTACCTCTCACCTTCTCTGGGCCCTGTGCTCAGGCAGCTCCTTAATCTTGCCTGTGATGGAGGTGTCACTGCTCCATTTTTCAGATATGAGAAAACTAAAGCCCAGAGAGGTTCACTGGCTGGCCCAGGCCATGCAGTTAGTCTATGTGGTGGGGCTTCCATTTGGATGTGGTGCTCTCTGAGGCTGAAGGTGCTATTTGCTCAACCTTGCAGAGATAAACACCTTACGTCCGACACTGGGAACACACACCAGCCACAAGCTGCTGTGGGAGACTGGTAGGGGCCAAAGGCAGTGCAGAGCTGGAAGCCAGCCTGTGTCCTTTGCAGCTTCCACAGCCTCTGCCAAGGGTCCTCAGTTGTCACTTCCCTGCTTGGCAGGGCTCTTGTTGGTCCTGTCTCATGCATCTCAGGTTCACTTCCAGGGACATCTTCCGGAGCCTCTCTGCAGGCAGAACCCACCCTCCTAAGTCACTTGTCCACACTGTCCAGGCCCTCTAGACACATGCCTCAACAGCATCCCATGTTGAGGCATGAGCAGGTCTGGGCAGGTAGGGCAGGTAGGGCCTCTGCCTGGCCTGTCTCTCAGGGCAGGGTCCCTAGGGCTGGTGAGTGACCAGGTAGGAGCTGGAGCTCTGGCTTCCCGTTCTCACTCCACCACCACCTCTCAGGGCACCTTCAAGAATCTCTGTTCCCAGTGGGGCCTCAGTTTCCTCTTGGGTATAGGAAGCAGACCCTCTCACCTCACAGAGGCCTATGCTGTGCAATGCTGCAGGGACAGGCCAGGCCTTGGGTAGGCTCTTAAGCCTCATTGCCAGGCTCTTGGCTCTTTCCAGTAATTGCCACTTCACACCTGGGCGTCAGACCACTGGCTGTCAGCACTGGGTTTCAGCATCCAAGGCTGTCCATCCATTGGCTCGTCCTCTGCTCATGTTCTCATCCTCCCCTGCCCCTGGACCATCAGATCACTTAGTCGCAGCACAGCCCCTCTGACCTGCTGCCTAGTGCAGCTAGGAAGAGACCAGCAGTCCCCAGGGGCAAAGACAGAAAAGCCCTGGATTATCAAGGACGAGCCTGAAAAATCATGGCCACGACATTTCCTCTGTGTGGTTCCCAGCACTCTGTGAGCTGCTTTGTTTGCAGAGTGGAGCTTTGCTTCTTCTGGGTCATGTACTGGGTACCAGGCCCAGGGCTGAGTCCTAGAGGTGCATGTGAGCCAGAGGCTCAAGCCTTGGCGGGCTGGGGGTGCTTCTGACTCTGTGGCTCCTGCAAACCCCAGCAGGTGCCTCTGGAGAAGAACTTGGGGTGCTTGGGATTCCATTGAGGCATGAGCAGGTCTGGGCAGGTAGGGCCTGAGCACAGAGCTTGCTGGTCCCCGTGGTGCTATGTGATGGAATGGGTTAGCCCAGGCAGAAAGCTATAGGAACAAGAGCAGGCATCCTGGCAGAGAGGTGGGCCTTGGGCAGGTGAGAGTGGGCTGGGACACACCGCCACATACCTCTCAGCTCCTGGTGTGGCCTTCCCATATCCTCTTCCCCCATGTTTGCCTTGTCCTCGCTTTCTGTGGCTCTACAGCACCAGCCCCAGTGCCCTTTCCTTGGCCAAATTTCCCAGGCACCTCTGTCCCATGGCTGGGATACCTTGTCTCCCTAGACCTCATTGATGCTGACTTCAGCTAGGGATCCTTCATTTTCCTAAACCGATGACCTAGGGCAAGTTGTTTAACCTCGGTTGCTTCATCCACAAAATGGGGATGATAGTGCTGGGGGCACAGCAGTCAGCAAAGGAGCCCCTGTCCTCTACCACCCAGTGCAAGCCCTGCCTGGCTGCTGGGCCCCTTCTCAGACAGATCGCCTTCCTGCTCGCCTGTGCATAGTCTTGCCACACCCAGAATCCTCTGCCTGCTTCTGCTACCTGTGCCTGTCGGTTGCTACCACGTGCCTCAGATCTCCTGGAAGACAAGGATCACATCTCTTGTTTCTTCTGCATCCCCCCTAGACCCCAGAGCGCCTAGTTCTGGGCGGGACCCTTTCACAGAGAAACACTTGTGGCCAGTGGGATCACTCATTTGTCTGACCAGTATTTATTGGTTTTGTTATTTGTTGCTCACAATAAATGACCACAAACTTAGTGATTTGCAACATGAAATAAGAATTTGGAAATAGCTTTGCTGGCTTGCCTTGCTCAGGGACTTTTATGAGGCTGCAGGCAAGGAGTGGGCCAGTACGGTGGTCATCTGGCTTGACTGGGGCTGGGAGGTCTACTTCCAAGATGGCACACTCATGTGCAGCATGTCAAAGCTGGCTGTTGTATTGGCAGGCGACTTCAGTTTCTCCCCATATGGGCATCTCCACAGGATGTTCAAGCGTCCTTACCACATGGCAGCTGGTTTCCCTGACAAGAGTGATTCAAGAGAGAACGAGATAGGAGCCATGATACGTTTTTGTGACCTAGCTCCACAAGTCATAATGGCCAGGGCCCCTATAGCCCACTGCTTATACTGGTTGGCCATACTCACCCTAAATACTTGGAGATAAGGGTCATTGGGAGGCATCTTGGGGTCTGGCTGCCCCTGGCAGCTTCCAGTGTGGGTTGACTTCTCTGCGCTGCTCACTGAGGGCTAAGCATGGAATTGCAAAGTTCATGGGTTCACAGAGGTCCCCTGGGGTTGTGGGGTGGGTTTAGGGGTTCCCACTGTGGTAGGCTGGGAAGCTGGCCAGGTTGGTGGCCTGGAGCTGCTGGAAGACAAGGAGAACCCCTGGTGTTAGAATGCAGCACCTGTTTTCTTGCCAGCCCCTTTACCCAATTTACTCATTCCACCAACACTCAGGGCCACTTGCTTTTGTGGTCACTGAACTTGACCTCACCTGTTTCCTGGAAGTTACACCTATTTAAAGAGGGGCTGTGTGTTGTTCTAGGAGGTCATGATTATCCTGTCCTTACAAGTGTGCAGGACTTTACTGCCGAGCCACCGGGCAGGGATGCCACAGAGGGGAGATGTTGATGGCACTGAGCTTCTAAGACTCCACACTGTCTTTGTGACCTGCCTGCAGACAGCAGGCCCTTGTTCCTCTTCACAAACACACTTGGCAGGAAGCCCTGCAGGAAGCCTCAGCTCACCTTTGGTCCCTCAAATGGGGCTCTGATCTGTGGAAGCTATCCCTTTGCCCTGCCCCCCAACCTCCCACCTGTAGGGTCTAAGTGCCCGGAATCCTGGCTTCCCGCCATGCCGCCCGCATCCCACTTGGGAGCTTTCCCTGAGTAATTAGGACCATTAGAAGCCTCCTAATGCCACCTGACCTCGGGCCTGTGATGGCCCCCATGCTGGCTACCCATGCATTATTAACATGCAGAGAGCATGAGAGCTCTACTAGATGTTACATGCTGCCGGCCTAGTGCATTAGTTTGCATCCCTGTAGTATGCCCTTGGTGGCCTGACCGTGCCCCCTTCCTGGTTTTTTTTTCAGCATTGTCAGGCCTGGCTCTGCCCCAGGAGTGAGGGCTATGAGACTCTCTGGGCACTGGGCACATGGAGCAAGGGTGGTGTATTTGTCAGCTGGCACATCACTGTAGCAGAGAAACCAACAGAAACAAGATTATGGAGGAAAAGGCTTATTGGGAGCTCACAGTTGGAGGATCAGTCCACAATGCTGACAAGGTGTGGAATGGTGGGGGCAGACATCTGGGTGGGCTGTAGGTTACTATTCACCCTTTCAGGGTAGAAGGCTATGGCAGAGACCTGGTTCCTCATCCTTCCCCCGTACTTAGCCCCCTGAGATCTAATCCATGTCCTCTCCTGAAGCCATAGCAAGGCCTCCAAGTGGACAGAGGAGAATGCCGGGCAGGAGAGGCCTGCTCATCTTCCAAGGGGGCCGTAAGAGTGAGGAACCCCAGTGGGAAGGTGAAAGTGCCTAACCCTGCAGGTACTTTTCCTTAGGTTAACATGTCTTCTCTCTTCTGGTCTGCAGAAACTTGTACCTTTCTGGGCAGCATCAGGTTGGGTTAGCTGACCTACACTTAAATTGAGAGAACTGGAATAACAGAGACAGGGACTGTGAGGCTCCAAGGACCTCAGCATTCAGGACACTTTGGTCCCAAACCCAGTCCTGCTACTTATAAGCCAGTAGCCTCAGTCAGGGATCCTTTTCTCTCTCCCTTATCCTCACATTTTCCTTCTGTAAAATGGGTGGATGGATGGAAGAATGGGAAGGAGGAGAGTGGAATTCCTCTAAGAGTCTTCCAGTTTTAATGTGGGGGTGGGGGGGCTCATCCAGACTAAAAGATGAATGGTGAGTATTAGGTCCTTACCTAACAGCAAGTTTGGGAAGGGGCTTCAGAGTCAGGGAATACCTGGTCCCTGGAGTTAGAATTCGAGAATGAGGGCATCAAGGATGATCTTCGCCAGCCAAGGGCCAGATCACTCCATTTTTTCCTCATTTTGCAGATGGGTAGTTGACAAACGCAGAGTTGGAGTGGCCTGGAGTCACAGAGCCACTGTCATCTGGGAGGTAGGGATGGCTAGTGTCCCTATTTCACAGAGGGGGCATTGAAACTTGGGGCAATGAATGGAAGCCCTGAGGGTGGAGGGCTAGGAGTTTGATTTCTGGTTGTTGTGGATGGTGGGGTCCTAGGGGAGGCATGGCCAAGACAGCAGCCAGGTAATCCCCAGCCAGCGCAGGACCCATGACTGAGAGGGAGCCTGCAGCCACGTGGAACAGCAGCTGCCCCTATGCAAACACGGCCCTCGGCACCCAGCAAAGGGGCTGTGGAGAAACCCCCTCCTGAGTCTCCCCGGGACCCAGCTGGGTCTTGTGACAACTTCCCCAGAGCAGCTGCCTTGCTAGAGGCCCAGACACCCAGGCCAGGCCTGCTCACGAGAAGCCAGCACCAGGAAGAATTCCCCCGTCCGCCTGGCTGCACACGGCCCTGTGTCGAGGGTTGACAGTCACCTCCTCCAGGGCCAGGCTGAGCGCCATCACTGGGGCCTTAGGTTCTAAACACGTGAGCCTCATGCATCACCAGCTGCTCCCGAGCACTTCACCCTCTGCCCTGCCTCCCTGCCGTTGCTCCTGCTGTCCCTTATCCCCTTGTTCTGAAACCTGCCAGAGCCAGCCTGGGACACATTGCCTCAGTGACGCTTGTCCTATAGCCCTGTGCCCGCCCTAGAGGGGGTGTCAGGCCCAGCTGAGGCTGATCCATCTCTGGCAAGCTCTCATTTGGTTCTCACACCCTGGGAAGCAGGTGTGCTTCCTGTTCTAAGTCACCTGCCCGGGTCACACGGCTACCAGCTTAGGAGAGCTGCAGTAAGAGCGTCGCATCTGTGTGCAGAGGCTGTCATTGCAACAAACCCAGTCCGGCTCTCATTCAGTCCTTTATTCCAGAGCCAACGAAGCATAGGCTGGTCAAGGACCAGCGGGTGTTGACTGTTTGTCCAGACAATCCGATGGTGGGTTCCCCACCCGGGAGTCCTGGGCCTCCTGGAAGAGTCCACTTCCCCCAACAGGCCCCCAGCAGGCCCAGGCAAGGGCATTGGCTGAGGAAACTCTCCCAGTGGTGCTGTGCGTTCAGGGCAGTTATACCCGCTTTATAGATGGGAAACCAAGGCCCCGAGAGGTGTAATAAAACCCCCAGGGTCACCCAGCAGCAAGAGGCCGAGGAGGACTCCAGCGTGGGCTCAGGCTTTGCATCCCAGGCTTCTTCCTGGGCTGTGGCCGAGGTGACGATGGAGAAGCTGGTCAGCTGCTCCTCCACCCCGTCCTCTGAGAGAGGAGGAAACACCAGCCCTCGGGGGATTCCTCCAGCAGCGCCGCACCCCGCAGCCACTTCCCCTGGACACTCTCGTTTTCTTTGTCACTTGTTTAGTTTCTGCTTTTCTTCCCTCGTTCCTTTTTCTCGAGACCACTTTCATTTCTGTCTGTCCGTGTCTCCACACTGCACCCCCCTTTCTCTGTTCAGCCCCCGTGTCCCTCACTCTGCCTTGGGATCCCCGGTGGCCCTGTTTGCGCAGGTCACATTTCTCAGCTGGAGTGGGGGTCAGGGACAGGAAGGGTGGCCACGCGGCCTCTTCCCTCATGGTGGGGAAGCCGAGCTGGCTCCCACAATGCCCAGATAGCCGGCCAGCCCCCAGGTCTCTGCTCAGGGCCCCTCAGACCTCCAGCTCCTCTTCATCCAAGGTGGAGGAAGAAGCCGACCTCAGAGGATGTGTGGAGAAAATGGAATGACAGATGAAAAGCACCAGTACCTAGAAAACCCCAGAAAACACCAATCAGCCCCCAGCGTCTCCTCCCCAGGCCCCAGACCTGGCCAGAGGCAGCCATTGCCCACTGTGCCACAGAGATGGCTCCGGGAAGGCCAAGAGGGTTGTCGGTTCTGCCTTTGCGGTCAGTACAGGCCACTATTCCAGCAGGAGCCAAACCCCAGGCCTTGCTGGAGGAGGCCTGGTTTCCGTACAGCCTCCCAGGGACACAGAGCTCAGCAAGGCCAGGCACTGTGTCTGCTGCCAGACAGCTCTGCCTACTAGACAGTTCTTCCTTCCAGTCAGCTGAGACCTGCAGGCTTTCACTCCTACCCTCTACCTTTGGCCATCCCTAAGGGATAGGTCTCTTCTCAACTTGTTCCAGATACTTGAATATTGTATCCCGCCTCTGCATACTTGCCTCCAATTCCCCCTACTCCAGCCCAGGAGGCAGTGGAGCAGAATAGTTAAGCTCTCAGACTCCAGAGAGCTACTCCCCCCATTCAAATCCTGATGGCCTCTTGCTACCTTTGTGCCATTAGGAGCTTCTGACACCTCTAAAGGGGTGATTATGGGACTCAGGTGAGCAAATGCCAGGGCCCTGAAAGCGCCTGCTAAAACGTCACTGGCTACCTCTGATGCCTCTGGTGCTCAGTAGAAAATATCCACACATTCTTCAACAGCTACTCCAAGGCCCAGCCCCAGGCCCCTTTCCAACTGTGCCGTCTGCTGGATTCTATCTGGCAATTTACTTGTTGCAACTGGCCAAAGGTGCCTTGAGGCAGCTGGCCTGGAGGAAGGAGCCCTGATCTTGGAATCTAACCTGTGTTCAAATCCCAGTTTCACCCTGGGTCTGATTTATCCACAAGTCACCATGGGCTCCTGGACTTAGAAAAATTGCTTGCAACATGGAAAGAAAAAGGTTGGTTTCAAATATGAAAACCGCTGATCAGAATGAACCTTTGGTTAATATACCTGAACGCGATTCATTGTTTGCCTCAGTTTGCTGCCTCCCTCTGGGGTTAAGCGTGCCTGGCTGTGCCAAGATTCCTGATTACAGTCAGGGATCACTGAGAAATCAGAGCTGGTTCTTAATCCTAGAAGTTCTTCACTGCAAATTATTTCAAAAGCAAAATTATTTTTAAAATGTATCTCTTTTCTTTTTTTTTTTTTTTTTTTCCAACAAAAGAACACACTGGGAAAGGGATGCATTTTGGTATGACGTGGGAGTGGCCTCTGCAAATAACAGCTCCTGGTTGTTCCTGGTCTATGTGGCCCTGGAACAAGCCATCTCATCTCTCTACCAATGCATCCTCATCTGCAAGATGAGGACAGTCACCTGTTTTTCAGGGTGTTGAGCCTGGCACTGGTAGCACCTGCCTGTCTTTGGGGGTGAGTGGGGGAAGGGCTAGAGGGCTGCTGCCTCTTACTTCCCCTGCAGGTTCCTTAGGGACACTGGATGCTCATGGGTTGGCTTATGTGTAGGTCTTGTGTGTCTGGATCTTTGGCCCAGGCTTCTGCCCTTTCTTGGTAGGAGCAGATGCTGTTGGCAGCAGGCAATAATTGGGGCTTTGAATAGGTCTAGGGGATTCTCGGCTTTCCCTTTGGTGCTGCGTCCTAGGTAGATCCATGTGTGCCCGTGAAGGTTGGCCACCCCTCAAGAGCCACAGCGCAGTTCAGGAGGAAGAGTGAGATGTCCCCGGCCTTCACCTCTCAACAGCTTTTCCTGGTGAAAAACTGTCCTTCTCTTGTCTGGAGAGGGGGCACCAGATTAGAGGCACAGCTGCCTTCTTGCCTTTCCTGGAGGCTTCTCCGTCTGAGGGTGCCAGGTGCCGCTTGCCGGAAGCCTTTGCACGTGCTCATTCTGCTTGGGGATCATTTGCTCTTTCAGACAAAGATGGTAAACAGTGTTGAGTCCAGGGTTTCAGTTCTGCCTTGTGCATTCACTTGCTGTGAGTCTTTGGGCAACTCACTTGACCACTCTGAACTGAGTTTCCTCCTCTCTAAACTGGGGAAACAAGCAGCTGGCCCCCTTCCCTGGGTTGCTGTGATATTGTGGGTGGGAGGGGCTTCTAGACCATCATCATGATAAAGAGATAGGGGACACCAGGATACATCTTTGTCATGGGTCCTGGAATGAAGACTCTTTCTTCTCCCTAACAAGTTAAAGCCACCCACCCCATTCTGCAGGGTAGTGCATTTCCCATGCCTCCAGACCTTTGCAAATAGGGACCCATCTACCTAGAAAGTTTTGTTTCATTTCCCTCCTGAGTCTGTCTGTCTCTGTCTCTGTCTCTGTCTGTCTGTCTGTCTGTCTGTCTGCCTCTCTCTCTCTCTCTCTCTCTCTCTCTCTCTCTGTCCTTTTCTCTCTTTCCCTCTCTCTCCATTCCTCTCTCCCCTCTGTCAAATTCCAACTCAATATTCAGGTTTCTATTTAGATGCCACTTCCAAGAAGCCTTCCCTGACTGCCCCATCCACACCTGAACCTGTCCATCCAGTGTGCTCCCATGCCCCCTAGACCTCATTTGTGCCAGGATTTGGCACACTGCAGTTGTCTTTTTATTGGTCTATCTCCCCATTAAATGGTGGGTTTAATGGAGAATAGAGACTGGCTTGCCATATGCCAGCTGCTGCATATGATGTATCTTCAAGAAATTCCTGTTGAAGCTGGTGAAAATAAAGGAAAGGAGGGAAGGAAGGCAAGCAGGCAGGCAGGCAGAGTAACCCAAATTGATTTTGCTAATCTCACTGTCCAGTCACGGCCTGCCCCAGCATCTATAGGAAATTCATGTCAATTCAACAAATTTGTCACAAGTGCCAAGTGTATCTCAGGCCCATGCCAGAAGTTGGAGAGCTCAGATGAAGGAGGGTGGGGCAAGAACTCAGCCCCACTGGGAGGCCAGGCAAACCACAGCAGGGGCAAGGATGCTGGGCACCACACTGCAAAGGAGAGCCATGGAAGAGCGTCTGGAGCCCGCAGGAGGGTGGAAGAGGACTTGATGGGTCAGGGTGTGGCATGGGGGTTCCCAGGGCTGGGGCAAGCTCGGCATGTCTGGGTCCCCGGCCCTCTAGGTTCTGCCTCCCGTGTATGTTCACTGTGGCTTCAGTGATGAAGGCCTCTTCATTGTTGAGAATCCAGTGCAGGAAACTGGCCACGCTCCACCCTCTGATGAAGGCCATCGTTTCTCCCTCCTGCTCCCTGAAGGACACACACCTCTGTTAGGGAATAGAGCTCTGGGTCCCCAGAGGCAGCATGAGAGCTGCTGTAGGCTCACAGACCAGAGCCGCCTGCCTGGGTTCCCGTCCCAGCTCTGTTCTCGTGAGCAGCAGAGGATGGCGGCTAAGTTACTCAGCCGCTCTCTGCCTTGGCTTCCTCCCCTGTTTAGTGGACATGATAGTGGTCCTTCCTTCACAGTGTCATTACAAGTGTTCGATAAGTTACTGTAGGTAAAAACTCTGGACCAGGCCTGGCCCAGGAACCAGATTATGTAAACATTTGCTACTAGCACTAGTCATTAGCCAGCACACTGGCCTACATCTCTTGTTCTAGGTTATGGGCTTTTTAAAAATTGTAGTGAGAGCATTTAACATGAGATCTACCCTTCTAACAAATGTTCAAGTCTACAGTGCAGTATTGTTAATGCACAAAGTTGCAAAGCCAATCTCTAGAACTTATTCAACTTGCTTCACTGAAAATGTAGACTTGAATAGCAGCTCCTCCTTCCCCCTCCCCCCAGCTCCTGGCACCCACCGTTCCACCCTCCACTTCTTCTATGAGTCTAACTATTTTAGACACTTCATACAAGTGGAATCATGCAAGTATCTGCCCTTCTGCAATGGTTTACTTCTCTTTCCTTAATGTCCTCCACACTCCTCTTCATCTTTTTTCAGACCAAATGGCATTTGATTATAGATATAGATATAGATATAGATATAGATATGTTTTCTTTATCCATTCATCTATTTGTAGACATTTGGGTTGTTTCCACCTTTTGGCTATTGTGAACTAAGCTATAATAAACACAGAGTGCAGACATCTCTTTGAGATCCTGTTTTCAATTCTTTTAGATAAATACTCAGAAGAAAAATTGCTGGGTCATACAGCAGTTCTATGGGTAAGTTTCGGAGGCCTTTCCAAACTGTTTTCTGCAGTGGCTGCACCATTTCATGTCCTATCAGCAGTGCGCTGGATTCTGATCTCTCCACCTATGACTTTGACACCGGGGCTTGGCTCCCATCCCACCTGTGGCCCCCGACTCCTTCCATAAGCATCGCATGGGCTTAGCTGTGAGCAGGTGCCATTCTGGTGGGGCATGTGCATCAGGATGGGAGGAATATGTTTCTTTTTAGACAGAGTCAGAGCTCTCCCAGCATGTCCAAATGGAGTCAGGCTGTGACCAGGCCATTGTGTCAGTGGGCTGCCTCCATGGTAAAAGTGGCGGCCCCTCCTTCCTTCTTCAGCCCTGTTAGAAGTCGCTGCTGGGGCCTGCTCAGAGGTGGTGTTCTGAGCTTGTCATGTTTGGAGAAATCTCTAGCTGTCCTGACCACTTTTCAGCCCTTGAATCATAGATGGGGGCCTGGCAGGATGTTTGAGTACGGGCAGGGGAGGTATAGGAAGGACCCAGGGGCTTGAGAAGGCCCTTCAGCTGGCACTGGGGTCAGCACATACTGTCAGGGAGGCTGGCCTCTGGAGTCAAGTGTGGCTGGACCTGGCCACCCTCTGCATCCTGAGTCTTTGTGTGGATGGGAATGAATCACTTTTGTCTCAGTTTCTCTTCTTGGCCTGTGAAAATTAGGGCAAGAGACAGCCTACCTCTCTGGGAAGGATACAAGGGCCAGGAGGGATAAAGGACAGCATTCAAATCCTGACTCCACTGCTTAACCTGATTAGGCCTCAGGCAATATGACACAGCAGCTCTTGGTGGTCTCTCCATCCTGTATTGGGGCTGCCACAAGTCTTCTGTCTCACAAACCTGGTCACCATGTCATCCCTCCATGTTATTATGATTTGGGCCCTTAGAAACAGATGTCTTGAGAATCCCAGCACTTTCCATTGAGCCTGAGCCTCCTGGCAGGGACAGGGACACCCTTGGCAGTGTGGGGCAGCTAGACAGCCACTGCTCAGGAACATCTGCTCTTGAACAGCTCCCCTCCTGTGTCAGGGACACGCCCATCACAAGATGGAAACACTGAACCACAGGAAGGAAAAATGACGCACCCAAGCTGCCTCAGCTTTTTTTAGACAGGTGAGTTAGGCCTGTGAGTGAAGGAATGACTGTTGGTTCAAAGTCAAGATGAAAGGTGGATGCAGAATGGGCTTCTTGCTCTACCTCCCTGTCCTGACTTACTTCAATCTGAGGAGACCTACCCTGTAAATGGAGACTCCCCCTTGTCCTACACCCTAAAATTCCAGCCTCTGTGCTTTGCTGGGCGCTTGCTTTCATTTGCTTTTCTGCCTGAATGCCATTCCCTTACTGAGCAACAAAGTCTGCTTGGCCAAATCCTCTCCATCCTACAAAGCTCCTCCTGCCCTAACACCAAGCTGTCCTCTGGGTGCCTGGTTGCCCTGTGTGCACCCCTGGCCCGTGACTGCAGCAAGCTCTGAGCCCCAATTCCTTTGCTCTGGCCACAGTCCCCCACTATGTCAAGAGTGTATTTCTATGGTTCCCACTTGGCAGGGGCTCCTGGCCTCCCACTTGCTGGTAGGATCCAGCTGACCAGAAGAGGAGTGAAGTACCTCCCGTTCCCATCAGCCAACACACCCAGGATGCCAGGCCTGTTAGCTGGGGCTGATGGGTGCTCAGATCTCAACAGGTGCCATCTCCATCACATTCAAAGAGAAAGGCCAGTGTTGTTAAAGGTCCACGAATAATGACAACAACAAGAAGTATCTGGGGCATTTACTATGCTAAGCACTTTACATGTGTTACCTTTATTCAGGCCTGCAGCCATTCCACTGTGGTGTCCGATCCTGTCAGATCCCCAAAGCTAAGCAGAGTCAGGCCTGGTTAGTCCTTGGATGGGGGACCTCCTGGGAATACCAGGTGCTGTAGGCTTGGGAGAAGGATCTAGCAACCCACTCCCCAAAAACAGCCATTGAAAACCTTATGAATAGCAGAAAAGCACTGACATAGTGCCAGCCATGGCACAGTGTCAGGCAGTGTTTCGTCTGTTGTACATTGGGTTGCTCTGAGTGGAACCAATTCGATGGCACCTAACAACAACAACTTTTATTCATAAAACCCTTTGAGCTAGGTTCCATTATTAGTCCCATTTTACAGAGAAGGAATGTGAGGCTCAGAAAGATTTCATGAGCTAACAAGCATGGGGTGTTCAGGCAGTGTCTGTTTCTGAACTGACTTACCTTCCTTTCTGCTACCTCCTCTCATCCATGCCCATCCTCTGGCCGGAGCTCGTGCTCTGAACTGTGTCCCATTACCCGTGCCATGGTGAGTGGGCCCAGAATCAGTGGTGGAAAGCTTTTCTTATGCCCCTGCTTGGCCACTAATCAGCAGCATGACTCCCATAAATCTCCGACCCCATCTGGTGCACTAGACACAGCAGCCCAGAAACACACAAGCTCCTTCCTGCCTCAGGACCTTTGCCTTTGTTCAGGCCATTCCCTCCTCCAGATTGCTCTTCCCTCCCCTTTTTGTCCTCCTGCTTCTACACCTGCACTGATGGCACTACTTCCTCAGGAATTCCTGGATCCCTGCAGGCACAACTGGTCACTCGGGGGCCCTTGCTATCCATCTCTGGGTGCTGGCACCTCTCTAGCTTATGCTACTCGTTTATTTGTGCAAGTGCCTCCATGGCTTTCAACTTGAGCTTGATGAGGAGAAGTACTGTGGTCAAGGTTCCTCTCAGTGGACCATGTGAGCACTGAGGACATTCTATGTGCCAGTTCTGGCACTTTATAAACTTCCATTTCAATAGGCCCAGCCCTGGTCTTGAGAGTCTGTCATTTTCCCTGCTGTAGGACCAAGGCCCAGAGAGGCTAAGGGCCTTGCTCGAACCCTCATGGCAGGATATGACCAAGCCAGCATGAGGACCCTGGTCTGGCTGATTTCACAGTTTTGCTCTCCATTGCATGACTGTGACGGAGGCAGAAATAGCAGACCTCTTTCTAAAACCTGGCACTACCAAACCACCTTGCCCTTCTGTTTGTCTCTTTGCTGCCTAGGGCTCCCCGCATCTCCCATGGGTGCTGCCATCTCAGCCATGGCGAGTAGCTGGCTGGTGAATGAGGGCCCAAGTTCCCCATCCACCTCCCCAGGCCTGCTGTGGGTCCCCAGGCTGGACCTCAGGCCTGCTTTCCTCCAGGACCCCGCAGCTAGTGGGGCTGCCCAGGCCTCGGTCTGCCAAGCTGCCACCTGTCCATGACATCCAGGCTGCAGATCAATAAATCCATCTCTTGCTCTTGTCTCCTGACCATCTGTTTTCCCTGGTGGTCCCCAGGGAGTCTGCCAGGCTGGCTGAAAGCTCCCAGGTCAGAGAGAAGATACTCTTTGGGGGCCATCTGTTTGAGAGGTGACTCCGGCTGGGGTTCCACAACTGAGGGAAGCAGCCCAGGCTGTCAGGGCAGCTCAGAGCCAAGGGGTGACAGATCTTCCCCAACTCAGTCAAACCCCTGAGATGCCAGGCCTGGGTGCTGCGTGGCCATGTCTCAGGGGCAGATGGTACCAGAGGGAACAGGGAAGACTGTCTGAACCTCGCCACCTCCCCCCACCCAACTCTTTTTAAAACACACACACATGCATGCATACACACACACACACACACACACACACACACACACACACACACACACAGCCTTAAAATTGGGTTGCCAGTGACAACCTGGCATATCATCTTCTTTTTATATTATTCTTAGCCCCTCTGTCGCCATAGCGACTGAACAATGCTTTTTAAATATAGCAGTTAATTTTTTCAGCTTCAGCAACAAAGTTCTGGTGCTGTCCAGAAGGCCAATGGCTGGTTTCTCTCCAGGGGCCAATGCCCTCCAAGCTTTCCTCCCTACAGATCAGCCCTGGAGCTTGAGCCCATGAGCCAGGGCTGGGTGTCCAGAGACCAGCGGGGACCCTCTTGTTCCCTGACCCAGCCACTCTCTGGAGCCAAGGTGTAGTAGGAAGAATTGAGCTCTAGAGTCAGCAGACCTGGGTCCAAATCTCCTTGCCCCTGGCACCTTCCCTTTTCCTCTTTGAGCTTCAGTATCTTTGTCTGGCCATCAGGGATGACAGCATCTGACGCCGAGTGGAAGGAAGCAAAGGGAGCATGGTGCCCACGGGAAACACTGAATAAATGCTTCTCTGCTCCCTCCCGTCTGCTTCCCCTCCTCCATGCCCTCTCTCCCTTCTTGCTTGCCTCCCTCTCTCTTTTGCCTCTTTCTCATCCCCTCCTCCCTACTGCCTTGAATTATTGATGGTAAATTCCCAGCCAGTAACATCAGAGGGTTAAAATCCATAAGCAGCTTCCCTTTGGTCTCCCCTCAGATTGCCCTCCCTCCCTGAGCTGGTGAGCTCATCAGAGTCATAAATCATACATCACGGCTTGAGAACCCAGGCCCAGGGCTCCAGGCCCCGAGTGGCCCCAGGCAGGAGGCAGCCAGGGCAGGATGTCTATTGGAAGGGCTGGCTGGCTGGCTCTGTAGCCGGGAATGGAGTAGGCAGCATTGGTGGATACTTATGTGGGGAGGGTGGCTGGCAGCTTGTGCAGGGCCACAGCGGGGTGTGGTCTCTGCCCAGTAACTGGAGGCATCATTTCCAGTGTTTTTGGTTCCCCAACACCCTCTCCCCATCCTCCTGCATCTCTCCCCAGCCACCCCCAAACCCCACTACTCACTCATCGCCCACTTATTTTTCTGTGCCCCAGAGCTCAGCATGGCAGATCTTAAAACAACAGACAGCAAAGTTCCTAATGCTCAGAAGCAGTCGAAAGATGGCATAGGCTGCCCAGCAGGCAGTGAGCTCCCTGTCACTGGAGCGTTCGACTAGAGACAGAACATCCAGGGGGCAGAATGTTGTGGGAAGGATTGTAGGTTACAAATTGAATACACTCTTGTCTCAACCTATCATTCTGTAATGGAAATAGTAATATTGAAGTCACTCTATAATTTTGCAGAACCTTGGGCACCAATTATTATCCTCATTTACAAAAAAAAAAAGAAAAAAAAAAAAAAGAGTTAACTTGCCCAGGATCACTTAGATAGTAAAAAAGTTGACATTGAATCCAGGATTCTACCTGCCCAATTCTTCAAGTCCAACTTTCCTGATGAAATCTGAACAAAAGAAGATTTACTGAATATGATGAAGTGTGGCTCTCCCCCAAGCCCAGGCAGGTTGCTCAGACACCAGCTGAGGGCAGAGGCTGCTCTCTGGGAGCTGGCCATCTTGTTTGGGGCCAACAGGAGACAGAAAGAGAAAACAGGTATTGTGGGGGCTGTGGGAAGCCTGAGGAAGGAGTGGCGCTCTGGGCTGGGGGCCCGGCTGGGAGGCAGGAAGAATTGATGCAGGAGGGGCAAGGTGCCTATGCCTGTGAAGCCCATCATAGGCCACAGGCTTCTGTGGGTGCCTCATGCCTTACTTTATTTAATCCTCCCAAGGTTCTTCAAGAAGGGTACAAAATCCCATTTTGACAGATATTCTGCTGGATGTGTCAGGGCCGTGGAGCTCAGCAGTGGAGGGGCCTTCTGTGGCTGACACTAAGACTTCTACAAGGAAGGAGATGGTGGAGGGAGAGCCAGGCCTGCCTGTAGTATCCAGGTGGTGGGGACTCTGCTGACAGTCTCTAATGGCAGTCCTGGCCCTGGTCCAGTTAGGAAGTGATGGTCGAAGGGGTCTGGCTTTGGCCCCCAGCCCAGCAGAGCTCCCTGCTGCTTTCCTCCCTGGGGAGGAGGGAGGGAGGAGCAGTGGCCATGGGGAGAGGGGAGGCATGCCATTCAGGGGACTAGCTGTGGCCTGTGAAGCCAGAGAGCTGGGGCAGGTCCTGGTTCTGTGACTGGTTCTCTGTGACCCCTGAGGCAGGTGAAATGAGGGAGTCAGTTTCTCCCCATCGGTTTCTCCCCATCACTCAGAAAGGCAGAACATCCATTGCTTTGCCTATCTCACATGCTGAAGTTAATTCATCCTCATTAGCATTGACACTGACCACGTACCTAAAACATCAGCCAGCTGCAGGCACTCACTGTCCCCTTCCCCTGCTTTTTTTTAGAGGACTTGCACAGCCTGACATTATATTCTGTGCCTCTCTGCTTACCCATTACTGTCTTTCTCTGCCATGAGAGCATGAAGGCGGGAGTCAGACTTTGTTGGGGGCTGTGTCTTCAACACCTGAACTGTGCCTGGCACAGGTGAGCACCAAGTGTATCTTTACTGAATGAATGACTGTGTAAGGAGACTGCGTGCCTCCTTCATGCTCCCATGGCCCTGTCTGTACCTCCCCCGGCTCTTGTCACTCTGCACAGTAATTGCATGTGTCAAATCTATCTCCCTCGCACACCATGAGGTCCCCATGGCCCAGCACAGAGCCGAGCCTGGAGGAGGTGTTTGCTGAATGTTGGTTGAAGTAGCAATCAGAGCTCCCTCCTCCCTGCACCTCAGTTTCCCCATCAGTACATTGAGAAGGTGGTCACCCTATGGGCTTATTAAATATCCTCTTGTGATATTCTGAGGTCTGTGGCCTGCTGGCTGGCATTTCTACACCTGCACTTGGTAAGTTTGCTCTGCTGGTTGCTGGCTGATGCTTGTCCAGACTTCCAAGGTTGATCACTGCCCAGAGCCTGCCTTCCCCTTGATGAGCAATTAAGGCCCCAGAATAGCCCATTGTTTAGGATCAGGTGCCTGGGCCCTGTATTTATCTCCAGTGTGCTGC
The DNA here is from genome assembly GCA_007922755.1 of Pedetes capensis. Classification (NCBI taxonomy): domain Eukaryota; kingdom Metazoa; phylum Chordata; class Mammalia; order Rodentia; family Pedetidae; genus Pedetes; species Pedetes capensis. The sequence goes on along the minus strand of VMDO01000018.1, from coordinate 296,898 downwards.
GTGTGCTCGGGTCCCTGCCAGCCATGTGCTGGGCATCGTTAGAACTGCGGCCCAGGGAGCAGCCAGCCCCAAGGAGCAGCAGGAACTGGTGAGGACCAGGCATGAGAGGGAACCAGCCTTGGCTGAAAGCCAGGCATTTGACAAATGCATTTCATATGTCCCCATGAAGGCCATGCTAGTTCAATATCTTTAGTCCTGTTTTACTGCTGGGGAGTCTGAAACTCAAAGAGGTCACCTTCCCACGTTGCTGCTTCAAGTTTATAGAGTTGTCCCTTCTGAGGGGCAGAGCTGGGATCTGAACACAGGACTGTCTGGCCCCCAAACCCAAGGTTTTCATTGCCCCAAGTGCTGAGGAGAGTGGCTGTCACCAGCCCATGAAGCTATAGCCCTGATACTACCAGTGTATGTGGAAAAGAGGGACCTGACCTCACAGCTGCTGTCATGGAGTCCACACTGCAAACCACCAGCTTTGATTCTGGCCTCTCGTGGGCCTCCCGGCACCTGTCCTGCTTGTTCTTCACATCCTCTCTGAAGGACACACATCCCCATCAAGACAGAACCCCAAGTGCTATGGAGTGAGAGAAGCCAGGAACCTGAGACCAGATGAATCCCTGGCAGGGTGGGCACAAAGAGGCTATCCTGGAGTTGGCAGAGCAGGGAAAAGGGCTGACTGAGTTGCCAGCAGCCCATCATCCAGTCACTTACCAGCCACGTGACCTTTGATAAGCAAGGTGGTTTTCTGGGCTTCAGCTTCCTTATCTGTAAAATGAGGGTAGAGACATTAGGTGCTCGATTCCGCCCTCTGCAGAGATTCCCTGAAGTCATCCATGGGAATTTCTTAGCTGTGCTGCTGGCAGGAAGCAGGTGGATAGTAAGCAAATACCACCCTATTGTGTAACAACCCCTGCTGCTCAGTCCCAAGACTGGGGAGCAGGCTTGGGGTATGGTGCTACAGAAGGGCCCTGGACCAGCACTGAGGAATATGCTGGATACTTCACCTTGGGAACAACACGGGGACAGTTTCCAAACACAGGGCCCAATACTAGGGCTCTTTAGCTGCCTCATGATGATGAGAGGGAGGACTGACCTGAGAGTAGCAGGTAGCACTGAGAGTGCAGGTGGGCACAGGGAGATGCAGAGAGGAGAGTCAGACCCTCACTCAGAGCACTGACAGACCCATTCCGTGTGGCTCAGAATTCATTGACCTAGCCTGCTGTCTGGGTGCACATTCCCAGGTTTGAGCTCCAATAGGATGTAGAGTGCTTTGGGCTGCAGGTAACAGAAAGCTAGCTATAAGGACTTCAACCATGGGGGTCTATTGGCTCCAGAGGCCTAGAGGGGGGCAGTTCAATGCTGGATAGTTCACAACCCAGTGACATCAGGGATCCAGGCATGTTCCAGCTTTCCCCTGACACACTCCACCTCCATGTCAGCATCATTCACCAAGGCCACGAGGCAGCAGCATCCATCCCAGGGGCCACATGCAGCCTTGATGGGGTTGGTACAGAAGAGGGACTTCTTCCTGACTCTCTTTTTTTTTTTTTTAATTTTTTTTTTCCTTTTTCCCAGCTTCTCGTTGATGAGCAGAGAAGTCCTTTCCCAGAAGCTCTGAAAAAGATTTCCCTTCATTCTAAAATGGGAACAATAGATCCCACTGGTCAGAAATGAGACCCATGAACCAATTGCTAGAAAATGGAACAAAACAACCACTACTGCATTGTTGTTGTTGTTAGGCATCTTTGAGTTGTTTCCGACTCATAGCAACCCTCATAGGGTTTTCAATGGCTGATTGTTTCCAGATTGCCTTGGGAGTGGATTGCCACATGCTTCTCCCAGTTTTGCAGTGCTGGGAATCAAAGCCGGGACCTCAGAGACTGCAGAGCAGTGCTCTACCAACTAAGCTAAATCCCAGCCCACTACTGCATTAGGCTATCCTAATTCACTCCCTGGGGAAGGATTCACCCCAATAAAATCAGGTTTTCACCAGCAAAGAAGAAATAGAGGAAACAAGTATCTTCTGGGTAGCTCCTAATGTTAAACTTGACCTTCTCCTGTTTGCATTTGGTGGCAGAGCTCCTGGTCACAGCCCTTGATGTCAAAGGAAACCATCTGCTCTCATCCTTCCTGAGTGCACTAGGGCTCTTTGATGTAAGTGACAGAAGCTGACTTCAGATAACTTAAGTAAAAAGGAAATGTACTAGAAGGATAATGAGAATTGCATAGAATTGACAAAAAGCCAGCTCAGAAAGGATCTAGGGCCCTCCTGAGACCTGGAAAGAGGAACTCCTCAGCAGCAATCTTGCTGCACGACAGAGATGGAAAAGTGGGCTCCAGACTCACAGGCCCAGCAGGGAGCATCTGACGTGTCCTGCTCAGTCCTGGGCCTTCCCCTTGGCTGCAGGGAAGCAGGAGACCTTGACATGCTGTTCTCTAAAACTGAGAGCCTGGGTCCCCTGAGGGAAGCTGGGCACTGCTACAGAAGCAGGGAGGGGTGCTGTGCAGTCAAAAGACAGCAAATGCCCACCGTGGTAGTGTGGCACTCAATCCAAAGACAACAGAGGTGGCGCATGCACGTTCCCCACACGGAGGTACAAGATAGATGAACACCCTCAGTTGCATGGGGAGCAGAAGTCACATGAGCAGCCTTTTAAGTCCCCAGAGAGGCACCCTCATGTCACCCTCCTAGGGCAGAGGATTCTCAAAATTCTGTGGGCAAGTCTGTTCACCAGTTACAGCTCCAGCACATTCCACGTCTGCCTTCAAGACTGCGTGAACAGAGGGTCACCTCTCAGGCTTGCCTCTCCCTGGCAGGGCAGGACGCAGGCTTGGCCAGGCCTATGGCTGCAAAAGGTGGGGCAGGTAGGTGTTCAGCACTCACTTGGATGCAAGAATTTGTGACAGCTCTGTCATACCACTGCATTTTCCCTCTCTGCAGCTGAGGAAACTGAGACTTGGGAAGCACCTGTAACTTTCCCATGGACACAGCCTGTAAGTAGCAGAGCAGGATTGGAGTCTGATCCCATGCCCGACCTTAGTCACTTTACAGTCCTATCTCCTACTCCTAATAGGCCTCTTGTTCTTCCTGCTTGAGCACATGTGGGCACATGTTTGCCCTCGAGGCTTGTCCCCCCACCAGAGCACTTCCTGCACTTCCATGCATAGGGACTTGTGCTCCACCCTTGGACCTGTAAGAGCCTTCAGACTCTTCCAGAATTGCCATCCTGGACACTTGAAATTGTTCCTTATCCCCGCCAAGCCCTCTGGGAAGCACACTCCTGAGTTGCTTATCTTTGCCTTGTCTGTCTTGGCCTCTTCGGTCTGGCTCCCAGAGGACATAGCTCTCTCCTCTGAGGGCAGCTGAGCAAGTGTACCCTCTGCCAGCCCTAGGCCCTCAACCTTGCAGAAGACCAGGACCTCTGTGTGATGGGTGGCATGACGCAGCTCAGCCCCCAGGAGCCCCAGAGGTCCCGCAGAACACTTGCAAGGGACAGCCTTGGACAGAACCTTGGAGAGTAGCAGCGTCCACCCTAGCTTCCCACTTTTCTCTGACCTACACACTGGTCTTCAGTGTAAATCTTATTCTCTAAGGAAAGATTCTTTGGCTAAAATTCACTGGACCACTGCACATGTTAGTGCTTTTTCCCACAAGATTCTGCAAGATCATCCTTAAACTAAATTCCTACATCACCTTGGTCACTTAAAAAATTGCTTAATATTCTCTCTTTGACATTTAAGGGCCAATAACCTGGAATAGCCATACATGTGGGTCATATCCCTGCACATTATCATGTCCATTTCCCTAGAAGCAAAGACCCTGGCATGTTCAGTTTCTAATTTATTATATATCTCAAAATAATTAGAAAGGAAAGATTCCCAGGACAAAGAAATGCTAATTACTCTAATTTGATCATTATAATTGTATACTTGAATTATCATACAGTACTCATATATGCAATTAGTATGTGTCATTTAATTCTTAAAAAATAAAAAAAGAAAGAAATCTGACTTAGGAAAATTGTAATTTCCTAGTTCTGTGGTTCCTTCCTACTATTAGACAATAGAACCCATCTTGTTTTGCTCTTTGTCTTGGCCGGTAGGATGCTCAGATTAAAGACATTCAACTAGACATCATCACTCTTTTTAAAACATGTATTGTTTTTCCCTTATATAATACTCAAATATTATTTGATTTTTTTTCCTATAGTGCAGAGGATCAAACACTGCACTTTGTACTTGCTGGGTAAGCACTCTACCATTAAACTACATCACCAGGACTTAGTTTATGGAAGCAGGGCCTCTCTATGTAGCTCATGCTGGCCTTGAACTTTCTATATATCCCAGGCTGTATTCAAACTTTTGATCGTCCTACCTCCATCTCCCAAGTGCTGAGATTACAGCCGTGTACCGCCAAACCTGACCTGTGTATTTCCTAAGAATTATAAAATAGAGCCAAGTACGAGAAAGAAAAAAAAAATTACCCCTGTGTCTTTACTCCTTATAATTGCTAATATTTTTATTTTTGTTTTTTTCCTTCTGAACAATTTTCATATGGTTCTGTTTGTCAATTTTCATTTGACATAGATGTATTCATAAGTTTGTAGCTTGCTTTCCTCAATCTGAACCCTAGAATATTTTCATGTTATCACATCATTCTTAAAAGATGCAGAATATCCCATCAAGTAGATCGGAGGGCTTCAAAAGCATTCTTTAAAGGGCCAAAGAGTAAATATTTTAGGGCTTTAAGACCATGCTATTTCTGTCCCAACTACTCAGCTCTGCTGCTGAAGCACAAAAGCAGCCATAGATAATATGTAAATGAATGGGCTCAACTGTGTTGCAATAAAACTTTAATTATAAAAACAGGCCACCAGTTAGATGCAGCCAGCAGGCTGTCATTTGCCAACTCGTGATGTGGAAATGGATGTACCCCATTTTCATTGTTGTGTTCCCTTTCCATGAGTTAGCACTTGCATTTGCTTTTAGCATGCAGTGTCTTGTGACTGTAATGCTCCATGGAATTGCTTACAAATTTTTCCCTTCAGCCATATTCCTGGGAAAGTATGTTTGGAGTGAGATGGGTGTAGGCCTCCATCCAGGATCCAAGTGTGTGAGCCTGAGCAACTTCTCTTGCCTGTTTGTATTGCCCATTTTATCATCTATAAAAGGGATAAAGAGATCAGCTGCACCAGATTGTCATGAGGGTTCCGCGTGATCCTTTGTACTGGAGCCTTACACAGTTCCTGGCACATAGAAGGACTTCATGAATCTTTGTTAAGTTGAATTGCTATGAATGCCAGTGTATTAAAAGTAATGGGAAATAGATAATATGAATATTTTTTAAAGAGAGAGAGGGCATGGATCTAGTGCCCACCATATGCTGGGCCCTAAACAACAATTGGTGGATGAATGAATGAATGGAGCTTTGAAGTCAACAGCTCCAGCTCTGCACTTGTTCCTTATGTGATCTTGGATCTCTATGGTTCAGTCTTTCTCTACAAAGATGGATTAAATGAACAAAGATATCAACAGGTGCTCACGAATAAGGAAACTGAGGCATATGTGGTGAGATGCCCAGTGGGTATGTGGTGAAATCAAGATGCCCTCCTGCAGGCTCTTCATGAAGATAAAGTGAGACAAGGAATGGAAGCTTCTGGCTCACTGAATGTTTACTCTCTTATAAGCAGGATAGTCTGTTAGCCTTGGGGCCTTGGTAGGGGAAACTGAGAACAGGAAGGGTCTGCAGCTGCTGCAGGGACTGTGACCGACTCAGACGCAGCTGCTCGCCAGCTGTTCATTGCTGGCAGTGGCACTTGGGAGGAGCTGTTCACGCAGGTTCTCTGGGGAGCAGCCTGCCCAGGGGGCTGTTCCCCAGGCAGCTGCCTCACCTCCATGGAGCCCAGTCCACTCTGGGACCAAACAGAGAATCTGCCTTTCTCTCGCAGCCTTGGGCCCTGGAGGGCAGAGCCTGGGCTACCTAACAAGCCATGCCTCTGGCAGAAGGACCCAAAGCCCAAAGCAACAAATCCACACTTTAGCACAGGCTGAACTGGCCATCAGAGGCACTGCCGCAGAGCAAGCTGCTCTGGACCTTGGTAAATTCGTTGTCACTGTTGCCATGGACAGGGGCTAGGAGCAAGCAGCTTTACTTCTTGCACGTGGCGTTTAATCTACCCAGCATCCCTTCAGGGTCGGTGTGAGTGTTCCCATTTACAAACGAGGAAGCTGAGGCCAGAGGACAGCTAGTGAGTGATGGCATGACAGAGTGAGGGCTTGAATCAAACCATCTGACTCTGGGATCTGCAATCCTAACCAGTAGTCACATGTCCTGCCAGACAGTGGACAGAAAGCAGCTTGGAGAAGCAAAAAGGGCTTTGAGGCCCAGAATGCTGTCTACTCCTGCCTGGATCTGGCTGTGAGCCAGGCCCTGGGGGGCTCTAGATTGCTGGGGGCTGGAGCTCCAGCTCTTTTTTGCCTTACCCATCAGTACTTAAAGCAGTTGGCTTTTTCCAGGGAATGCTACATCCATTCAGCTGCCTAATGTATATTTATCAGAAGCTTCCATGTGGCAGGCCTTATGCTAAGTAGAGGGGATTCACCATGAATAATAATAATTATACCTAAGCCTTACTAGGGGCTGGGATTTAGCTCAGTTGGTAGAGCGCTGTGCTGCAGTCTCTGAGGTCCCGAGTTCAATTCCCAGCACCGCAAAAATGGGAGAAGGACCTGGCAATCCACTCCCAAGGCAATCCCGAAACAGCCAGCCATTGAAAACCCTATGAGGGTTGCTATGAGTCAGATACCAACTCGATGGCACCTAACAACAACAACAAGCCTTACTATATGCCAGCTACTGTTTGAGGTACTGTACATAGATTAGCTAATTTTATCCTCACAACAAACCCCCAGATAAATGATGACTGCTACCTTTTCTTTGCATATGAAGAAATTGAGGCACAGAGAGGTTAAGTAATTTGCCCGAAGCCCCACAGCTATTCTGTGTTTGAACCCAGGCAATCTGAGATCAGAGTTCATAGGTTTAACTGCCCCTGCACTGTTGTGGCTCTCATACTCCCTGCCCTAGTAGAACTTAGAGTCTTTCTTTTAAAACAGGCAAGTTAAAATAACTCCAACAGTAATTTAGTTTTATTTACTGAGAAGCAAGTGGGCAGTGAGAATGTCTATAAAGTGCTTGGCAGCATGGGGCCAGCGGGAAAAAATCAAGGTCATGGGTAGAATCTTGTTCCATGTTATACCATAACCGGACTGCTATGTGCCCTTTGGCAAGACTTGTCACCTCCCTGAGCCTCCATTTCTTTATTTACAAAATGAATCATCAGTACCTATTCTAAATAGAATAAATTTTTTTGTGGAAGCTAAATGAAGTGCCAAGTGAACAAGCTTTCAAAATAGCAAAAAAGCATTAGGCAAGGGTTTGTTATTGGATGAAAGTGAAAATTTGGTTGAATCGTCCTCATAGCCCTGAAGATTGACTCTGTGAATGACAAATGACTTCTTTCAAGTGATATATTGTTATTTTATTTGCAGGATCCCAACAAGGTTTTTTATCCTTGATGCCAGCCCATGCTTCTATCCTTTGACTTACTTTGCGTCTTATTTTGTGTGAGCCTCCAATACTGTTTTACCAATCATTTATTAATGTCATTGGACAGCAAGCCTTGTACTCAACTCTGTGAGGAGACAGAGGTTAATCTGGAATGGCCTCTGCTCCTGGGGCTCATAGGCTATGAGAAGAAATGGTAGTAATAATAACGTCATCAACAGTAATGACCAAAAAGTACTGAGCATTTATCACATGTCAAGCATTATGCTGATGTTTCATATGAATTACTTCATTTAGTCATTACAACCATCCAGTGAGTTGCTAAAAGTACTGCCTCTATTTTACATACAGGGAAACAGGTTCAGAAAGGTTAACTAACTTAGTCCTTGCTTACACAATTCTGAAGTTTTAGAGCTGGGCATGAGCCTAAGAAAGAAGAGGTAGATAAAAAGAATTCTATTATAAGGTAGAAACTAGCTATGCATCCTACTAGAGGGGCAAGGGCAGGCCTCTCAGTGTGTAGAAAGAAAAGTAGGATACTGATGATGATGATAATGATGATTATGACTGTGATGATAGTGATGGTGGTGCTGAGGGTGGTGGTGATGGTGGTGACAGTGCTGGTGGTCTTGATGATGATGGTGATGATGTTAGTGGTGACGATGGTGGTGACGATGGTGGTGATGATCACAATGCTGGTGGTGGCGATGCTGGTGGTAGTAATGATGGTGATGATGGTGGTGATGGTGGTTTGATCCTGGTGATGGTGATGGTGGTGGTGGTGATTGTAATGATGGTGATGATGATGATGGTGATGGTGGTGATAAAAGCGGTGATGATCGTGATGGTGGTGCTGGTGATGATGGTGACAGTGCTGTGGCTGTTGTTGATAGTAATGATGATGGTATTTGTGATGACAATGGGAAAGATGGTGATGATGATGATGAAGATAGGAATAATGGCGATGAGAAGATGATGATGACAATAATCCTGTGGTGGCCAATTGCTGAGCGTCTGCTTCATGCCAGGCCCTGACCTGGGTGCTTTCTACTACGTCACTTAATCCTCAAGCCAATGTCCCAATGTCAGGATCATGCTTTCTGTTTTACTACTGGGGATCTGGCTGGAGAGCAGCCAGCAGCCTGCCCTGGGGCCTACACCTGCCTGAGGAGGGCTTGGGCTTCAGTGGGTCTCCCTATAGAGCTCCTCCTCCCGTCCCAGGATCCCTGGCCTGTGGGCTGGTACTGGCATTGCAGAGGTGCTCCATAAATACCTGTTGAATGAGTTTTGAATGGATGGATCCCCTGGGCTCCAAGCTTTAAGCTCACAAGACACAAATAATGTCCCAAATATATGTAACCATTATTCCCCAAGGTATATGGTGAAGCTGTGATTCCTGAAATATGGGTTAATTACAAAGCATTATATTCAATGCAGCTTTTGTATTATTTACTTTCTCAATAAAAAGATACTAAATTTGCAGTTATCATCGTCAGGTAGAGTTTTGAGAAATATTTTCACATGAAAGGGGTCCATGTGCTAGCCATGGTGACAGTGTCCTATCATCCTGCCTAGCATGTTCATAGTGCTTTGCCCAGTGGCTGGCACAGTGATCGTGTGGAGAAAGGAGGCCACCATCTAGGCTGGGTGTGGCAAGCCTAGGGTATTGGTTCTGAGTCTACACCTGCCTTTCTTACTGGACCTGACCTGTCACTCTCAATGACTTCAGCTCCATGAGACCTGATAGCAGTGTCCAACAGCTTCCCAGATGGCTACTGGATGGTCACATGAATGAATGAATGATGGAAGAAAGAAAGAATGAATTATGATGAGTGGTGCTCATGGATCCCACAAAGCCTGTTTTCCCAAGGAGTACATGAAATGAGAGTTTCTGGGGGCGAGAGAAGGCCTGGAATGCCTGCGGGTCTGCAGGGGTGGGCCTTTGACTTGCTTCTCTGGGAGTGGGGCGCTGAAGCTGTGGTTGCATCTTCTGGGGCCTGGCCTTGACCTCATGATGACCGAGTTAGGGATAGGTGGTGGCTGGGTCTTTGCTCTCAACAAGGTTGAGCTCACTGTGTTTGGATGCATTTTTCAAACTCAAATGAAAATTGACAGGTGCGTGTGGAGTACTTCTCGCTTCTCCACTTCCCACAGGCCTCCTTCCAACACAGTTCTCGAGGCTCTTAGAAATCATCTTGACCATCCGACCATGGCTGGCTTTTGACAGGTAAGCTCTCCCAATTTCACACACATGCACACCCCTCAGGTAGAGCCTAAAGGGCAGCAGCCCATGTTTTGTGACAAAGAAGGAGGGAGCATGACCTCAGCCTTGGTGCAGGAGAATGGACCTCCACACCTGAGACTTCAAAAAGAAGACAGATGTCTAGGTCCTGCCACTGGCATTTCTGCTGATGGCAACATATGGCAATGGGAAGGTGGTGGAAGGGGAGCAAGGGAGCTGGCACTGACCCCAGACCTGCTTTTACCCTTCAGGACAATCCTTAGGTAGCACCTGCCTTGGATCTCCATGTCCTTGTCCGCAGAGGGAGGCAGTGGACTCCATGAGCAGAGCTGGCTCCAGGAAGCCTGGTCAGACTCAGGATCAGGCCTGGGGAGGGGGAGGGGCAGCAAGGACAGCACTGAAGCCAGCTGTCATCCTCTTCTGCAGGATACAGTGTGCTGCTTAATTGCACCATGGGCCTGGTATCTACAGAGAGCCTACACTGAGCTGGGTGTGCACTGCATCTGTGTAGGCATGCAAGCATGCACATTTGGGGGAGGGGCTTGCAGCCCTTCTGGAAAGTTCTACTTGAAGTCAAACTGACACACAGGCAACTACTAGCCCCATACCTGCCCCCTCATGGCTACTCATCCAGACATCTTTTAGTGCCTGCTGGGCTTGGTTCTCTGGGCTGTGCATTGAGGCACAGAGGCCAGCAAGTGATGGCACTGCCTTCCAGAAGCCTACATTCCCGTGAAGGAGACCGATGTGCAAATAGCCACAGTATGGCAAAATCCATGGCGCAGGAGGCATCTGTTCTCTCTGGGTTGGTTGTGGGGGTGGATCAGGGAACACTATTTGGAGGTGACTCTTGAACTAGGCTTTGAAAGATCACTAGAAGTTCACCAGGTACTTCTCCCCATAGAAGAAGGACCTCCTGGGCTGAAGGGACATCAGGTATAAATATGGAGTGGCTAGGAAAGGGCACATGAGGAGGAATGTGTGGAAGTGAGGCCAGGAGGGATAGAGGACTCTGAGTGCCATGCAGGGGACTTGAAGTTGGGTCCTGTGTGAAGAGGAAAGGAAGGAAGTCAGCTCTGTGGTTCTGAGAAGGGCCTCTGGGCTAGAGGAGCTGAGGGAAGGTGCTGGTCTTAGAACCTACCAAGTCACCACAAAGGGCCTGGGGAAGCATGCCCCTGGCTGAGTGTCTGTGGCCTGCCCTCTCCAGCACAGGGCACAAGTGTGACCCTTCAGAGAGCCACAGGTGCTGAGGTCCCCATCCTGTGCTGACAACTGCTCTGGCCCATGGGCAGCTTGGCTGGCCCCCGTCCTACCCCACCAGCCCTCCTCCCCTCTGTGCCTGGAGAATAATCGGCCGCCTCCTCCAGGACAGTGAGCTCATAAAGACACAGTGCTGGACCCTCTCCTCCTCCCCTCCCCGCTGAGTGCCAGCAAGGTGGCTCCTGCCCCAGAGAGGCTCTTGCATGGGGGGTGGGGGTGATACTTCTCAGGTTTAGAGTTGTACACTTTCCTCTCTTGGCAAAACTCAAACCCTTTCAAATCTGCTGTGTCATGGAGTGTAGAAAGATAGCGCTGCCCCCAGCCTGGGCCTGTGGGGAGCCAATTGAGCCTCTGGGTGTCCCATCTACACAACACCTGCCTCCTTAGATGGTTCCAGAATGAAGTGCAAGAGGTCATGTGAGTGGGCAGCCCAGGGCTCATCACACCGGCAGCTCTTAGGTTGTAGCTCCTCCACCAGCTCACGTCCTTAGCATGGAGCAAGTGGCTGGGAAGACCTGTGTGGTTTGGTTCCAAAGGAGGCACGAAAAGAGAGCCTGTGTGCCTTAACCGGAAACGAGGGCAATGGAGTTGAGTTTCCTTGGCAAAGTCCACTTGGCAGAACTCCATCCCAGGGGCTGGGGGCCACTGGGGGCCAGACAACTGGAGGATGGTCCCTCCTCCAGAAGGGCCACGTAAACAAAGGAGTGACAGGCACTGTGAGAAAGAGCAGCAGCAGCAGCAGAGGCGTGTGTGAGAAACAAGGCCTCTAAGCATTCTGCAGGGTGCTGTGAGTAGAAGCCTCCAGGAGGAGGGTGGGGCGTGAGAGCCTCCACAGAGTCTGTCCTAGCAGCCAGCCTGCAGTAAGGGAACAGGTGGGCCAGGCAGTGGGACCAGCGATGCAAAGGCCTCACTGGGGAAAACCGCAGTGTACTGGGGCACCAATAGCTGATGTTTCTAATAACCTTCCCAGTCTCTAGAGTTCCTGTCACAGGGAAGGCTTCCCAAAGCTTAGCACTCGGCCCCCCTAGTTCATGTTTCATCCAGAGGCTCATACATGGGCCAGGCCCACAATTTAAGAGGAAGGTGACTGAGGTTTGTAATGAGCACAGCTCGGCAACTTCCAGGGCCAAGTCAGTGGGGAGCTTCTGCGACTTTCTTGGTAGGTGTTGTGGACACAGGGGACCTGCAAACTCTGAGCCATATGGCCACAATAAGTGTAATTATGTTGTTGTTGTTGTTGTTAGGTGCTGTCAAGGATGATTATAGCTAATGATCATTGAGCATTTGCTAGGTGCCAGGCACTGTTCTGGGGGTTTTATATGGGTTTAACACCCCACTGTCCAGGAATGTATGGGGCAGATCATGTTACCACCCTCTTTTGTGGATGAGAACTGATGCATAGAGAGGCTGTGGAACTAGCCCCAGCACACACAGCTAGGAGGTTGAACCAGGTTGAACCCAGGCACTCTGGCCCCAGTGACCATGGTCAGATGATCCTGAGTGGCTCTCTCTAAGCACTACAGGAACCTACAGGGTTGGAGCTATGACTGCTTTGCTATAGCACATAGTAGACACTCAATAAAAATGTGTGTACTAGCAAGAATGTACAAACACATGCTAAGTTGGGCCCTGGAAGGATTGGGGGAGAAATGGGGATGGGGATGAGTTGTTGGGCAGAGGGAACAGTTGGAGCACAGGCCACAGGTAATAGCACCTGGAGTTGCTGTGAGGCACTGCCAAGCCTAGAGCACTGGACAGCTGAAGGGGCCAGATAGGGAGAGTCTAAGTGGCAGCCCCTCTGGCCCACCCTGTTCACCCCAAAGACCTGGCACCTGCTGCCTTTCCCATCCAGCTGTTCCCACATTTGGAAAGGGAGGGCGCCCTGTCCTTCGTGCCCCACACATTAATCTATCACTTCTTCCCTCAGAGGCTCCCAGGGGCAGATGTGGCACCCAGACCACAAGACCCCCAGCTGGGACACTGTGTGCTGAAGGGACTCAGGAAAGACTGTTCAAGACTCGCGCCTGTAGGCAATTGCTTCCTGAATGTTTGAGACTCGAGGGGAAGGGTTGGGATTGAGGGGTTCGTTTTGTTTTGTTTTGTTTTCTCAAAGACCTTTCTTTCTTTGAGCCTGGTAGATGTAAATAGAGAGCAAGGGTTGGGATTTAGCTCTGTGGCTTCCTAGCTGTGTGTCCTTGGTGAATCAACTCAGTGCTCTGTTCCTCCGTTTCTAGCCCCATAAAGCGGGAATAAAAACACCTATGAAAACGCCTGAGGCAGGCTTTAGGGAAACTGCTATAATGCCAGGCTCAGTAAAAAGAAGTTTCTGGGCTTTCTACTTTACTTGTGGGCTTCAGTTTTCTCCATAAAGTCAGGGCTGGAGACCACTGCTCCTTAACACTAGCCAGCTGTAGAAATGTGTTTACATACACACACATATAGACACTACCTGTGGAAAGACACACGCAATTTACTCATGTTGTATATTTACTATAAATATGCAATGTGCAGTCTCTTATTGTGTTGTTTTCTGATTACAAAAGCAATCCGTGTTTACTGAGAAAATTTTGGAAAGTATAGCAGAAGAAAAAGATTTACTCCCAATTCCACATCTGTCACTAAGGTAGTGGATTTCTCTCCCACCTGCTTGTTGGGTATATACATACACACATTTTTAAAAAATGTATGTGTGTATTTGGGGTTATAGTCCAGATCTATTTTTTATCCTGGGCTGGGCTGTGGAGCCAGGCTGCTGGGCAGGGCCCTCTGTCCGTGTGCCCAGGAGAACCGGAGGTCACAGCTGCTACAGCTCCCCCTCCTGCCTGGGCGGCTGGTTGGAGGCATCTAACCTTCGGCTGTTCTGTGCCTCTGGCGGGCGCACAGTGGACACTAATTTTAGCTTGGCCTCTCAGGCCTGCTGGCTTTGGGGCCCACACATAATGGACGCCTTATGTAGACAGCTGCCAATGGTGCAGGAAGGAGTGTCCCACCTTAAAATGTTCCTCGTCACCTGCCAGCGCTCTGCTCTCGGAGAACAAGCCTGTTCCCTGTTCCTTCTCCCACCAGGAAGGGGCTGTTGTTTGCATTCACGGCCCAGCAGGCTCACCCGGGGGCAGGCGGCCCACCCAATACACATGGGGGACCACGTCTCTGGACGGGGCTATGTTTGTACAGGATGGGCTTTGGTTTGAGCTGGAACAGCTGAGAGAGACTTCCTGAGAAGTTCCCAGGGTGGCCAGAGCGGGATGTCCGGAACATCCTCCTGTGCGCCTGTTGAACCACCTGGAACCCCACCTCCCTGCTTCACATTTGTCAGCTTTATGCGAAGGGACAAGGTCACTTGACGTCCCGTTTTGTCCTGATGACCGCCCTGAGTATTTGGTGCCAGCATTCTCATTTCCCAGCTGAGGGAACTGAGGCTGAGATGGGGAAGTAACTTGCTTGAGATCCCACAGCAAGGCAGTAGCAGGGACTTGAATATGAACGTGGGTCTCTCCTTACCCTGAGAGCCACTCAGGGTCATCTGACCATGGTCACTGGGGCCAGAATGCCTGGGTTCAACCTGGTTAAGCCACCTCCTAGCTGTGTGTGCTGGGGCTAGTTCCACAGCCTCTCTGTGCATCAGTTCTCATCCACAAAAGAGGGTGGTAACATGATCTGCCCCATACGTTCCTGGACAGTGGGGTGTTAAACCCATATAAAACCCCTAGAACAGTGCCTGGTCCGGGTCTCTTGCTACTCACCTGCACCCTATAGATAAGCAGCTCAGCCAAATTCACATCTACTGGATCTGTTTCTTTACGCTGGTATTTTTTATCAAACAATGAGAACACTTTAATCTCTACTCTGAAGTAATATATGTTTATTGAAAATAAAAACAACCAATTGGTCTGTTTCTAAAGCACAAATTACATCGTGGCAGGTTCTTGCTTCAAACTATAGAGAATTTCCCTTTACTCATAGGATGAAGCGCACAGTCCTTAGCCTGACAACCAAGGAGCGCTGCTACCTGCAGATGCCCCTGAGCACAGGTTCCCTCAGCACTCAGCTATCTTTATCATGACCTTATGTAGGGTTGGAAATTTTTGTTATGATCTGCCTTTCTACCAGAATAGAACTCCCAGAGGTGAGAGATCCATGGGCTACATGCCTCCATGTCCCTGGGGCTTGCACCAGGCCGGGCACAGACTTGAGCCCAGGAAATATCAGGCCTGCCTACCCATCCATGGTCCTTCATGAGAACTTGAGCTTTAGTCCAAGCCTAGAAACTATCTGAGGACTGCTATGCAGCTGCTGACCCAGTAAAGAAGGGACTCCTGCTATGGTGACAGGAGGGGCCTGCAGGGCTGGATGAGAAGCCCAGCCCCTGGGCATGCTAGGAGGAGGAATATGGAGGGGCATCCCCAGACATGGGCTGATCAACCCCAGCCCCCAGAGCAAGTCTTGCACCTTCCTCATCCCTCTTCTGTCCCCACGGTGACAATGCAGCCTGTGTAATGTGTCCCCTGCCCTGACAGTGGCTCTTTGATCCAAGTGTGATGCTCTTCAGGAATAATTCATAGCAGCAGCATCACAGCTGCTCCAGGGACTGTTTCTAGGGACTGTCTTGGCTTAGTGAGGGAAAGAGCCTTCTCTGTGTGAGATCCCTTTGGGCCTCAGCCCCACATCCTCCCAGACTCTGACACTCTGGGTGTTACCACAGGGGCAGCAAGGCCTTTGGAGGCTGCCTTGGCTCCAGCTTTTCCTACCACTTCCTACCTAGGGGCTCCATGTCTCTAAACCTCAGTTTCCTCATCTGCAAAATGAGACTAGTAATTCCAGCTTTCAGAGTTGTTGGATATTATGGGAAAATGCTTTTCAAACCTCCAGCCCAGCAGTGGGCATACTCTTGTGTCTCTGCTCTTTCAGACACCTCTTGTGGCCTCAGGAGCACCACTGAGCTGTGCCCTGCTGCTTGGGAGGGTGGCCTTCTCTGGGGAGAAGTGTTGGAGCATGTTGCACAGGTTAGCCATGAACCACATCTCTCTGATTTTGGCATGTTCTTAGGGGTTCAGCCAAGGATAAATTTTTTTTTTTTTTTTTTTTTTCAGTACTGGGGATTAAACCCAGGGCCTTGTGCTTGCATGCTTTGCAAGTGCTGAACCACTGTGCTGCATCCTCAGCCCATTTTTTTTTTTTTACTTTTTTGAGACAGGGTCTCGCTAAATTACACAGACTGCCTCTGGTCTCAAACTTGCGATCCTCCTGCCTCCACCTCCTGAACCACTGGGATTACAGGCGTGTGTCACCATGCCCGGCTAATCTCTTATTTTCTAATGCAGCCCCATGGAAAAGTGGATGTTGGTAATAGGTTCATTTCCCTACCCAATCTGCTTTCCAGGAGGATGCTTTTTATATATTTCTTCATTCATTTATTTCTCCTACATATATCTGCAGAGCCTCAACCACTTGCCATGTAGGGCAGGAGATATACAAGCAGGCCATGCAGGGACCCTTCCTTCAAGGAACTCACTGTTTAAGAAATAACTGTAATTCAGGGTGAGAAGTGGCATGGGAAAGGCAGAGAGCCAGGGGTGGGAGAGGTTACAGCTGGCAGGTTCATTGGAAACAGTTCCATGAAAAAGGTGGTACCCAAGTGATCCAGTTCAAAAGTATAGAGGAAAAAAGACCCCATTCTCAAAAAAAAAAAAAAGACATCAATAACAGACATAGGAAGGTATTTAAAATTGGTCTTTAAATAGAATCTCAATTAAAATCCCAACTTTTTTTTTTCATAAAATGATCTCAAAGCACATCTGGGGAAATGTCTATGGATGAATGGTAGAGGAATAGACTTGTGGCCCAATGGACTAGAACAGGGACCCCAGAAGTAGATACCAGTGTGCAGGAGGGTGTAGTATGTGAAAGCATGACATTGAACCTTAGAGATGAGAAGCCAGATGATGCCCAACATGTTAGAAAGACAAACAGCCAGCTATGTGGATGGGGGATAAAACTGATTCCATACTTTAATCCTCATACAAATATAAATTCTAAGGCGATTTTTTTTACAAAGCACAAAATCATAAAGGTACCAAACCAAAAAACAATAAGCAGGTATTTGTATCACGTTCAGATAGAGACTACCTCCTTCAGTTTAAACCAAATCCAGAAACTGTGAGAAAAGAATTAAAAGCCACAATAATCAAGGTTAAAGGATGATAACATACTAAGTTTTTCAACCTATGTATGAGGACCAAAGCATTAATAGTACTCATATACAAAGAGCTCTTACAAATGAAGTAAAGACAAGTTGCAAGTAGAAAAATGGGCAAGCAATTCAAAAAGGATGAAACACTAAAGATAGTAAGCACATAGAAATAGGAGTCATCCATAGTCAGAGGATGCGTATTACAAGGGTGTTCTTTGGGGGGCCCTATTTCAAAGAGTGAGAGTCCTTAGGGAGATGAGGAAAGGGAAGCAGGAACACTCAAGCACTGCTAGTGGGCTGTGAATTGATGCACGTTTTCTGGAGTGGAGATTAGAAAATATGTACAAACACTTGCATATGTGCCCCCATCCACCATAGTTGCCCACTTCTACACAGGTATCCAAGGAAGCAATTGCCAGTGCTGAGTGAGGTATATGTGGAAGAAGGCATCAGAGCGCATTGGTTAAGAGTATGGAATATGAAGTCAGTGGGACATTGATTTAGGTTTTGTGACCTTGGAAAAAATACTTAACCTCTCTAAGCCTCAGAGTCCTCCTCTGTAAAGTGGGCCAAATAATAATACCACCTTTCTACAAAACTTGTTGTAAGGCTTAAATGAGATAATACTACAGAACTCTTAGCAGAGGGTCAGGCCCATTCAAAGTGCTGAATAAATGTTAGCTATTTTATTATCACGCTGGGATTTAGCTCAGTTGGTAGAGCGCTGTGCTGCAGTCTCTGAGGTCCCGAGTTCAATTGCCAGCACCCCAAAAATGGGAGAAGGGCCTGGCAATCCACTCCCAAGGCAATCTCGAAACAATCAGCCACTGAAAACCCTATGAGAGTCACTATGAGTCGGATACCAACTTGACAGCACCTAACAGCAACAACAATTTTATTATCAATAAGGATGTTCATCATAGTATTGTTTATAGTAGGGAATAATGGGAAACAACCAAATTGTCCATTAATTGGGAACTACTAGTTGATGATTAAAGGAATGTGCATAAAACTGTATTTATGCACAAGGAAAGATCCTTTTGATATACTAATATATGATTTTTAAAAATCAGGCATATGGAAGGTATATTCCAAATAACACAGAAGTATATATCTGTGTATCTAGAAAGATCTAGTTGATTCTTGTTTTCCATAGTATTTATGTTCTACAAAGTCCCCACAAACACCAAGTTGGCAAATACTGAACCATTGCTGCTAATAAAACTCCAGCCTAAGGTTCCTGTGAGCCTCTGGTCATATTTTTGTTAACCAACGAATACGTAGCTGCTTTTTATTTTTGTTTTGTTATTTATTTATTTATTTTGGTGTTTTGGGAGGTTTTTCTTTGTTTCTCGTTTTATTTTGTTTGGGGTACCAGGGAGTTGAACCTTTGGTTTGCGAATACTTTGCAAGTGCTCTACCACTGGGATGCAGCCCTGTTTTTATTTTTTATCTTGAGACAAGATCTCACTAAGTTAAGCAAGCTGCTTCTGGCCTCAAACCTGCTATCCTCTTGCCTCCATCTCCCAAGTCCCTGGAATTA
The DNA here is from genome assembly GCA_007922755.1 of Pedetes capensis. NCBI lineage: Eukaryota > Metazoa > Chordata > Mammalia > Rodentia > Pedetidae > Pedetes > Pedetes capensis. The sequence goes on along the minus strand of VMDO01000018.1, from coordinate 278,102 downwards.
TAGGCATGTGCTGCCATGCCTGGCTCATTACTTTCTTCTATGTTGTTTCTGTTTAAAGATATCATGTCGTATGTATTCTGTTCAAAGACACCTGAAGCAATACAGCTTGCTGATTCACTAACATTGAACCCAGGGCTGACAATACATCACTCAGGCCTGAGTGAAGCTTATCTAACATGCATATTTTCTCCAGAAGGCACTTGGCAGCTCTCTTATGCTCAGGAACACTCTATAGCACTTCAGAAGTACACTTGAGGGCCATTCTAAAAAGTAAAATCACTGAACAAAGGAGCAGAAAACTACGGAGAAGGTGTCACTAAGCAGTCCACAGAAAGGAAGCTTGTTTACAGTATGGAAGTTAAAACAGGAAAGCAGAGTGTCCCCTGTCTGAACTCATCTGAGAACATGCAAGTGGGGCTACTCAAAAATTTCCCCATTGCACAATTGCAAAGGACTATAGTATTGACTTGGGGGTTACCGATAAATTTTTTTGAGTAGGTTAATTTGCAAATATGAATCTGTGAATAATGAGGCTCAACTATCTTAAAAGATGGTGTCTTAGTGCGTTTGATCTCTTATAACAAAATCTCATTAACTGAGTAACTTCTAAGCAACAGAAACTTATTGCTCACAGCTGGGGAGACTGAGAAGTCCAAGGTCAAAGCAAATTCTGTGTTTGATGAAGGTCAACTGTCTGACTCACAGATGGCAGATGGAGGTGTCTCTGTCTTGGGCCTTCATAATGGCAGTAATGCCAATCACTAGGGCTCTGTCCTCAGGACCTAATCATCTGCCCAAAAGGCCCCACTTCTTAATACTATCACCTTGAGGGTTAGGATTTCAATATAAGAATTTTGGAGGGATCCAGACATTCTAATAGACATGGCAAATGGCGGTAAATATGGTAGTTAGCTGAGAGCCAGGGGAATTTTCCCTTTCTTCTTGAGCATATACTCCTTGACCTTTTATAGTGGGCACATATGCTATCAGTCAAAACAGTAGAGCTCTTACTATTTTAGAAAGAAAATTTGTCATTGATGGCATTCCAATCTCAAGATAAAAAACAAAACTCAGAATAACAAAAAGTAAACATTTGATTCTTACTATATGCTACACGTGGCCTGCAGCCATAGCACTGTGGCATCAGATTCCAGCAGATCTGGGAAGCTAATCAGGGTTGAGCTTGGTTAGTACTTGGATGGGAGACCACCTAGGAACACCAGGTGCTGTAGGCTTGGAAGAAGGACCCAGCAACCCACTCTCAAAAAATAATAGGCCATTGAACACCCTATGAATAGCAGAGAAGCATGACCATAGTGTTTCACCTGTTGTACATAGGGTTGCTATGAGTTTAACCCAACTCAAAGGCACCTAACAACAACAACATATGCTACACAGACTTCTGAGCCCTTTTCAGTGTGTGTAGTATTATTTAATATTACATTTCACTATGTAACCTAGGCTGGCCTCAAACTCTTGAATTCAAGCACTACTCCTGCCTTGCCCTCCCTAGTAGATGGGGCTACAGGTACATGCCACCCATGCCCTGCTATTTTTACACATATTAATTCATGTCCTTCTTACCACAGAGCTCCCTGAGATAGGCTCTTTTATTATCCCCATTATCTGGCTGAGAATATTGAGGCAAAGAGTGTTAGACCACTTGCCTGAGGTCAGAGTAGGAAGAGCCAAAGTCTGGATCTGAACCCAGGCAGTCTGAGTCCTAGCCTGGGGCCACCCTTAGGTGAGGGTCTACTCAGTTGCTGGCCTTGGAGAACCCATGCAGAATCTGACCAGGCCTTGCCTGAGCTATTTCCAGTCGGACTGGGGGCAGCTCAGGTCCACCAGGCACTCCAGGTCCACGGAAGGGGGGACCTTCCCCAACCTGCCTGAAGGCTCAGGGACACCATTACCAGCCAGCGCTCAGTGTCTCCCTTTCCTTGCTCTCCTGCTTACAGCCCACCCTCCCATGGGGGCATCCTGGCCCTCCCACCCCCAGCCAACCCCCCTCCTGAACCTGTCATGCCTTCTCATGCTTCAGAGTCTCTACTCACCCCCGAGATTCCATCCCACAGCCATCTTCTTCTCAGCCGCCAGAAGAAGCCAGGGCTCCTTTCCCCACCTCCCCTACACCCTGACCTGCTCCATCTGGGAACCTAGTGGCCAATCTCTCTACTTACCTAGTCACCTCCCCATGAGCTGGTGCTGAAAAGTTCTCTAACCCCAGCACCCGGCACATTCCTTGCCCATATTGTCTATCATTAAAATTGTGCTGAATGAATGAGCGAACAAACAGATGGAAGTGCCTAAGACTCTGAGAGCCCCAAAGACCTGGGCAAAACGGATCATAGCAAAGTAGCTGTTGAAAGTGCCAAGGCTCCCGGGACTCTGGAGAGCCGAGCTGTGTGGCCAGGAGTCTCTGTGACCACGGGATCGGGAGGCAGAGCTGACGGGGCTGCAAGACCAACATTAGCCAGGGTGGTGTTCCTGCGGCTTCTGAAATCCCCCACCCTATGCGAGAGACTAAGAAAGGGTCCGTTCAGCTCTTCTTGGCACTTCCAGGGGAGAGGATGGGGCTGGGATTGGCCAGGCTAGGGACATCTTTTCCAAAATAGCTTCATGCATATTCAACTGCTCCCTGAAATAGTCAGGTGGATATTTTTAGCGGCTTCTACTCAGATGCCCACACATAGTGGCATCTACCTTGAGCATGTAAACCAGTGAGAAGCAAAGACGAGGGTACAGGAGGACAGGGAGCTTTACGTAGCTCCTCCCTCTCCTCCCCCACCCCTTGGTGTGTGCTTCCTCTCAAGGACTCTCACACCGAACTGAAAGTCGTGGTTACTATGACAACCCTGCCAAAGGAGGTTTCCCATCTGGTGACCTTACCTGCCCCATCCTGGGAAGCACATAGTGCACGGGAGTAGTCAGGACTTCAGATACAATCTCCATCCCCATTCCTCAGTTTACCTGTGTTCCCATTTCCTCGTGACCTAAGCACAATTCTAACAGCTTGCCTGCAGAGTAGAAGTGGAGGCACAGTGGGAGAGGACTGGGAAACTAGGTGGCCTGACTGCAGGGGGTGTAAGTCACAGGGACACCCAGCTGTATGGAGAGAGAGAGGGACTCTGCCAAGGAAACAGTCATTAGCAAATGTGTGCTGAAACATCGGGATGTGCCCTGAAACATCGGGATGTGCCCTGTGCTGCCTGCTGGGGAAACAAAGGTAAATGAAGCTCTGTTCTTGAAATGAGCAGGTGAATACTTGTGCCTTTACCTCAAGTCTAATTCTGTTCTGCCCAAAAAAGCTTCAAAACAGAAGTTGGAAACATAATGTCTGAGTGCTGGGGCCTGGGATTCACAGACAAAGGAGGGGGTCTCTAGGCAGCCGGGTGGTGAGGCTGAGCAGGGAGAAGGGCTTTCCTGTGAGCAAGCAGGTGGTGGCCAGTTGCAGGTAGTAGGCATGGCACATGCAAAGGAACAGGGGCAGGGAACAGCACTCAGGGCGTCGGGCCGGGGAGCTTGGAGACGCCACTGTGTGGGAAGAGCTTCCCTGGGGACAAGGCATGTTGGGCAGCCTTCTACGATCAAGATCCCTCACACTGTTCCCTGCATGTTCACTTAGAACGGCAGCTGTAAGAAGGTTGGGTGGTGTTGAAAGGTTCACAGTGAGGGTATAGCTCTAAGAATGAGTCCAAGTTCATTCCACCTACTCAGGAAATGCATCGAGACAAATAAATAAGCAAAAAGAGCAGGGAGGTCAGAAATCTGGAACCCAACAGGAGGGATAGGGAGGGACTCACGGGGGGCCCTGGCCCTTAGCAGGCTCAGTGTAAGACAAGGAAAAGCCACTGCTTCCTTCGGACACGTCCAAATCCCCATTCATTCTGCTGCCCTATGGACACCCAGAAATAGTTTGGTTTTGCCGAGGGCACCCTGAGAAAGGCAGGGAGGTGGGCTTTGAGACCCTACTCAGAAGAGTAGGACAAGCCACAGATGGCGCGTAAGGAGCTGGCTGTCTGGAGGACGTCCTTCCAGCAAGACCTGACCCCACATTACTTCCTGGATGGCTTTCCTGAAGATGGTGGGAACCTCCAGCAAGAGCCCCAGGATCCAGAGGCCACCACAGCTTTCTGTTCACAGAATGCATCCCTGTGTCTGTTGGTTCGTTCATTTGTTCATGCAGTAGGAGCTTGGGCTGGGATACTCCTGGCAGAGAGAACAGTTTCTTCCTCAGATTTCCAGGGATCTGTGAATGTCCTGAAATGATAAGAAAGCGAGTGCCTCTCCCCTGCTCATTTTCTGGAGAGATGCCTGCTAGCTTTCAGCAGACTCTCAAAGGGGCAGGTGACCCAAAAAGGTTAAAACCCTCTGAGAGAGATGGGAATTGTTTGATTTTAAAGTCAATGATTTCACTTTTTCGTGGAGAGGCAGAGGGAGGGAGCACCCGGTAAGACTCCCAGTTCTGCACTGAGCTGTCTCAGATGATGAAATGGCTCTGAGGACGCTGTCAGGGCCCCCAGCATTGCCACACCTCATGTATATGTGTGGACACTGCAGTGAGCCAGGCCTGGACGTGTTTGGAGCACCAAGGGAGAAAGCGAGAGAGCCGGCCTAAGACCACTCTGATTCTGTCCCCAGCCACAGTCTCTGCAAGACACCTATGCAGCTTGCCCTCAGCAGAAAGCTGGAGGCCCTCCTGGTTTGGGCAGATTTCGAAAGCTGAGAGAGATATGAGAAAGAAGAGCGCAGTGGGCTGGTGTTGGGGAGGTCGGTGTATTGAATCAGACTGGGGGCAGCTAAAGTTTACTGAGCAGCTAGAGAAGTTGGTTTGCATCATGCCCACTCTTGTCTCCATATAAAAGCCAGAAGTCTTATAAATGGCACTGTGACTCCAGGGAGGTGGTGCTGTGACTTCTCACACCCTACATTGTCAGACCTCTACACTGTTCCTCAAATCCTGGCCTCAGGTCCTTTGCACTTGCTGTTTCCTGTGCTGGGAAACATACACACATGGTTCAATGCCTCATTTCCTTCATGTCTTTACTCCTCTGTGAAGCCTTGATTGGCCCCTGATTAACATGCTAATACCTCCTACTGCCACTGCCCCCATTCACTGTTCTCTTTTTCTGTTTCTCTTTTCTGGATAGCTCTGACCTTTATCTAACATGCCGGTGTCTATTGACCATTCCCAGCCTGGAACAGTGCCTGACCCATTGTTGTTGTTGTTGTTGTTAGGTGCCATCTAGTCGGTATCCGACTCATAGCGACCCTCATAGGGTTTTCAATGACTGACCAGTTCGGGATTGCCTTGGGAGTGGATTGCCAGGCCCTTCTCCCATTTTTGCAGTGCTGGGAATTGAACTCAGGACCTCAGAGACTGCAGCGCAGCTCTCTACCAACTGAGCTAAATCCCAGCCCGCCTGACCCATAGCAGGTGCTAAATGAGCATCTGTGGAATGAATGAGTGGACCTCTACCCTTCTCCAGTTTGTACACACTATCTCTACATGCATAATCTCATGGTGATCCTGTAGTGGGTTTATTCTCTTTTCCTGGTAGAATCAGAGACTCCGCAGCTGGAACCACTTCCTGGGAGTGGGGTCTCAGAAACTCTGCTTTCTGTTTATCCTTTACCCCACCCTGCAAGGTTTTGAGATTGCCTTCACAGGGCTCCTTGAACCACACAAGAGGCTGGGTGGCCCATGTGTGCAGCCAATGGTTAAAAGCACATAGCAAACTCTCTCAACCCAGCTGGGTCCAGGTGTCCTGTAAATGACCAGGAGCAAATAAAAGAAAAAAGAAGACAATTTTATGGGGTTTTGGTGGATTTTTACTCATTATTTCCACCCCATTATGTATCTTACTCACTTGCCTGTGTGCCTGCCTGCCTGCCTTTCTTTCTTTCTTTCTTTCTTTCTTTCTTTCTTTCTTTCTTTCTTTCCTTCTTTCTTTCTTTTTTCTTCCTTTTTTTCGTGCTGGACATAGAACCCAGGGCTTCCCATATGTTAGGCAAGTAGTCTACCACTAAGCCACATCCCCAGCCCTTGCTCACTTTTCTGGAAGCGGTTACTTAAATGGTGACTTCAGTCTTTGAAAATATAATCTACAACCCAGAAGTAAGCCCAGAATGCCTCAGGAATCCATCCTGTTACACACAATTCTAACACACACCCACCCTGTGAGGGAGGATGGAGAGAGAGAGAACTGTGTTCCAACCCCCAGAGGTTATGGAGAACTACAAAGAGGAGTATCACAAAGAATGTGCCTTTAGGGAGCTTACAATCCAGCAAAAGAAATAGATGGAAAACAGGTATTTCCAAGCATACTTATTTCTTCCCACCCTTACCTTGTTCCCCAAAGGATCCAAGGCAGAAATTGGGATTATGATATAGTTAGTGCTGCAGTTGAGGGGGGAACCTGGGCTCACAAAGCAGAGGCTGGTCTCTTCCCCCCGGGGGAGCTAAATGGGACATAGGGCCTGAAGCAGCAGGGTGCACGTGGGGAGCTGTCAGGAGGGCTGTGTGGCTGGAGTATGGGTTGATGACCAGCCATCCATGTGCTGTGAGCCAATCCTTCCCCCTGAGGACCAAAGGGTGCAGTGAAGGAAACAAGCAAATGAGCAAAGACACGTCCTGTGTCTGCCGCCCTCCCTCCTTGCTCTCAGCACGTGGAAAGCCCCAGATGAAAGAGGCCTGCGGCGTTTCCTGCCAGGGCAGAGGTGGCTGCTCCTTCAGGCCTTGGTCTCCTGCATCTCTGACTTCAGGCTGTCCACATGGCAGTTCCAGCAGGCCTACCGCCCAGAGGGATCACACCTTGCAGGCAATCAGCAAGGGACAGTTGCAGAGCACCATCACATGCATCCTCTAATGCAGGGGTCCCCAAGCCCGAGCTCACTGACCAGTATGACTGTCAGGAACTGGGCTGCACAGCCGGAGATGAGCAGCAGCGGAGCCAGTGAACTTCATCTGTATTCACAGCTGCTCACCATTGCCGGCATTGCTGCCTGAACTGTACTTCTTGTCCATGGAAAAATTGTCTTCCGTGAAACTGGTCCCTGGTGGCAAAAAAAGGTTGGGGAGCACTGCTTAATGTGTCCCTCCATGAGGAAGGCTCGGGGAAGGCTACTTTCCCTTTGTCTGGATGGAACAATGGAGGCTCAGAGACTCCAGGCCTCACCCTGAGAAGGAGAGGATGCAAGTGCAAGCAGATGCAGGAGAACACCCAGGCTCTGGAATTAGACTGAGCCAGCTTCAAATCCTGCGTCTGCCTGCTGGGAGCTGTGTGCTCTCACCTCCCTGGGCTCTGGGCTTCTCACCAGTGACATGAGAATGATAGCTACTTTGCAGGGTTGTTGAGAGAATTAAATGATGGATGAAGCGTCATCTGATCCTCTGAGCACCATGCAAATCCATGCTGTTACCTCCATTTTCAAGGGAAAGAAACTTAGTCCAAGGAGATAATCCAGGCACCCATAGCCAACAAATGATGAAAGCTAACTCAAGTTGTTGTTGTTAGGTGCCATCAGGTCAGATGGCACTCATAGCGAACCTCATAGGGTTTTCAATGGCTGATTGCTTCAGAAGTAGATTGTCACATCCTTCTGTTTTTTGCAGTGCTGGGGATTCAACCCAGGTCCTCAGAGAGTGCAGAGCAGCACACTACCAACTGAGAACACTCGCTGACACTGTGCCATGCCCACACTATGTCAGTGTTTCTCTGCTCTTCATAGGGTTTTCAAAGGTAGATTATTTGGGGATTGTTTTGGGTGTGGGCTGCCAGGTCCTTCTCCTGTTTTTGTGGTGCAGGGGATTGAACCCAGGGCCACAGAGAGTACAGAGCAGCACTATACCAAATGAGCTAAATCCCAGCCCCCCTAGCTCAAGAGCCCATCATTAGACATGGGACTGTAATTACAGCTCATGTCATTTCACATACAAGCCCTGGCCTGTACAGACTCAGCCACCACCAAGTTCACACAGGTGACCCTGACCCCCACAGGAGGGAAGTGCCGTACAGCAGGGAGCCCTGGAGAGGCCAAGTGAGCTGACCGTGGAGGAGGAAATGGTCAGCAGCTGTGGCCTTGGGGAGGAAGGGCTGGAAGGTCACAGGCTCTGGACAGAGCCACATGGCCAAGGTGGTTGGTGGCTTTGGACTGACAGTGGTGACCTGGCGTCCAGCAGGCTGGGCTTCCCTTTCCCACTTCCTTCCTGTGCTGTCTTGCTGAGTCACCTGTGGGAAGTCAGGGCAGTGAGGCGGAGAGTGGGGAGTCCCGGGTCCTCCCGCGCCTCTGTCCCCACCTCACCTCGTGACCCTAGGCCAGCCACTTCCCCTTGCCAGGGCTCGGTTTCCACATCTGTCAAGCAAGCAGCCTGTCTGGATCTCCAGGAGGTCAGACAAAGGGATTTGCGGGGACAGTGCTTTCTAGAAGACAGTTTCGAACAGAGGACCACTCGGGTAGTCACTTGTCCTCAGCTCCACAGAAACAGTTTTGTGCTCCCTGGAAACTTGCCAAGTTCTCTCACAGGTCCTGACTGTCACCTATAACAGTGGGGCTGGGAGGATGGCAGAGGGCAGCCCCTCCAAGTGCTGGCACAATGACAGCCACCACAAAGGGCCAACCTGCAGGGCCTGAACCTCTTCTAACTTAGCTCCGTCTTGCCCCTCCTTTGATTCATGTTGCTGAGTTCTGACCATGTCCCAGGCCTGGTGAGGGCCTGGCTACCTGCTCCGGCTTCTCAGGGTGGGTGCAGTCCTGTGGGAAATACGCAGCCAGCAGGGGCCATCCCTGGCTCCAGCAGTGGCCATGTCCAGCCCTGGACCAGGCAAGAGCACTTTTCCTTCTCCCAGCCCGAGGGAAGCTTTTCATGCTGCACAAAGTTCCGAACCTGCTGAGAGCCCTCTTCCTGCGGGCTGTCCACCTCAATGTCAGCGCGAACTTTTCTCTGCTGTTCACATTTTCCAGCTCCATGGTGGGGACCTCTGTGAGGTCCTGCAAGTGGAGGAGAGTCTGTTCTGAAGCTGAGGTGTCATCTGGGTGACTACTAGAGCAGGATTGTGGCACTCTCTGTGCTTCCTACGGCCCCAGGGTGGTAGCACTGAACAGGACAGGGGTATAGGGCACAGGGACTCCAATTAGAAGGGCCTTTTCCTCTAGGCAATGGCCCGATGGGCTTCGTGTGACTTTCAAGCCTGTTCTGACGTGGTCTTGCCCACAACTCCCACCCAGAGCCCAGGCTCCCTCCTGTCCTCAGCGCGGCGGCCTCATCACGTGGCTTGGGTGTTTCCCTGCCTTGCTGCATTGTTTCAGCTTTCTGTTCCTTGCACATCTCTCTTTAACTGGACCACCATTTCCTCTCCTCTCTGATCTCCAACTCAGTCCTCCTGGTGAACTCTCATTCAAGACCCAGTTTGCATGTTGCCTCTTCTGAGACGTCCCCCTCACCCTCTCCTGTCTTCCTCAGCAGGGCCTCTCTTCATACGTCTGTTGGTTCATTTCCACCCCAGTTGACAGCAATTTGGGAGCACGTCCATGTGGCTGCTCAAACACCAGGGTTGTGTCCCAGGCTGAGCCTGGGGCCCGGAGGGTGGTGGCTACTCCAGCATGGTCTGCTGGAAGGAGTGGATGTGAATCCCCCGGGGTGACCCAAGAGCTTCCACAGCCTGTTGTCAAGGCTAGACAGTAGAGAGAGGCCTGGGGGAGCTCAGATGGAGTCCCCTCCAGAGCTCCGCCACTAAGAGGTTGTGCATCTGTGGGCAGCAGCTGTCCCCAGCTGAGCTCCAGTTTCCTCTCTGAAAAATGAATTCATTTCCTGGGTCTTTTAGAGCTGATCTTTTAGAGCTGATCTTTCTCCTGGGAAATCCATAGGCTGCTTTTGCAAAGCTCCTGAGCTACCTACCACAGGGCACCAGGTGGGTCCTTCTTTACACTCTGCCCCTCCTACCAGCTCTCCCAGTGCCCACTGAAGGCTGGGCCCATTCAGGTGCTGGGGGTCCATGGTGGAATCAGACCTGGTGGCTGCCCTTGAGAGCTCAAAATCTAGTGTGGAAAGAGATACACAGTGACTGCAGAGTGCCCTGGGAGGCAGGGAGGTCAGCCCCCGGCCAGCCTCCAGCAGTGATCACAGAGGACTTCTTGGGGTGATGGGCCTGAGAGGCCTGGGGCAGCAGAGTTTACAGTGAGCCCAGAGCATGTGCGTTGCTAGATGTGGCTGATGATGTGGACAGACGTGGGCTCCACTGCTCCAGGGTGCTGGGGTATGTCAGTCTAGGCAGGTATGTGTATGCGTGTGTGTGTGTGTGTGTGTGTGTGTGTGTGTGTGTGTGTGAGAGAGAGAGAGAGAGAGAGAGACAGAGAGAGACAGAGAGACAGAGAGACAGAGAGACAGAGAGGATGAGGGGTGAGGGGCAGTAGGACAGGGCTGACACCATCTGCATCCCCAAAGCCCTTGGGAAAGAACTATCCAATTAAAGGCCTGGTAGTGGAAGCCGGGCTCCCCGGGCTACGTAATAAGCAGGGAAATGTCATCTGAGAGGGCGTCAGGGGAAGGGGGGTGCATCGGACCAAGGCTGTACCAGTCCCAGAGGTATGCTGGGAACACATTTACAAATGAACTGGGACTCACAGGCGGTCAGAGCTGGGGCAGCAGGGCCCCATGAAGAGAAGCAGACCAGCAGTCTCCAGACTGTGGCCATGGAGTTCACCCACAGCCTGACGCAACCTCTCGCTCTCCGGGCTCCTCCCTCCAGCCACCAGCCAGCAGGAGCAATGGCTCATCCCATAAGGAAGGTCTCTGGGGAATGTGGGAGGGAACAGGCCAGCTCCACACTGTGCTGGCCCAGAAGACATGTGCTAGGCCACTTGTGTCCATAAAAGAGGGCAGTGTCAAGGAGCCTCTTCTGTCAGTCATAAACTGAGGCTGGAATCAGTGGGCAGGGAGCCTAAGCCAGGTGAGCCCCTGTCGAGTATGGTGGCTGTTGCCGTGGAGAGAGCCTATCTCATTCAAGTTCAACCATGAGTTAAGAGACCTCTCCTGATCCCCTTTCATAAAACACATAGGCTTATTCTTGGCTTCTTGGGAACAATACGGGCTTCCGAGTAAGAGACTTTGCATCTCAGTTTCCTCATCTGTCAAGTGGGATTAATATCAGTGCTCTCTCCTAGGGTTATTATTGTGAGTTTTAAATAAACATGAAATGCTCAGCCCGGAGTTTGGCACATAGTAAACACTTAGTAATTGGTAGCTGGGATTATGTCCATAAACGCAAGCTTCTACAAGGGCTTTGTCCTTTTCACTTTATACTATACATACTGTTGGGAGTATTTTTATTTACTTATTTATTTACTTATTTATTTAGTATCCAAAGGAGCTGGGGACTGGTTTTGGGGAAGTGACAAAAATGGAAATAAGAAGCTGGGTGTGGTGGCTCATGCCCATAATCCGACTCAGGAGGTGGAGGCAGGAGGATCGCAAGTTGAAGACCAGAGGCAACCTGTGTAACTTAGTGAGACCTCGTCACAAATGTGGACTAGGGGTACAGCACTTTTAAAGTATGTGAGCATGAGGCCCTGGGTTCAACCCCCTAGTACCACAAAAAAAAAAAAAAAAGAAAGAAAAAAACAGGAAAAAGAATAGCATTTGCACAGCCTGTGCCTCCACTCAAGCGTCTCTAACACTGTAAATGTCCAGCTTTCATATGAGCTCCTCTTAGCCTGGGTCCTTGAGTTCACTCCTGGTGGAATGTCCCCCTCCCCAACCCCCCAAAGGCAGCAGTACCTAATCCCATGCCTGGAAACTCCACCCTTCTGCCCCCTTTCTACTGTTTCTCTGATCCCATGAAGCCTTCGCTCCCTGCAAATCTCTGGCCACCGTGGCAGGGACCTGACTGTGGGCTGAGCTGGCATGGAGCGTGTTTGAGGCTGGCTGACACCTCCAATCACAGCTCTTTGAGATTGCAGAGATCTCTTGGCTGGAGCACCGTCATAGTCTGAGCAGACACCAGGCTGGGCCTATAGGGCCTTGGCTGCCCTGGGAACCTGTCTCCAAGGGGGAGGGCAGTTGTCATAGTCACTGCAACCAAGAGGCAGGGTGCACCCAGCCCGTGGCAATGGGCTTTCTCTGGAGGGGTGTGTGGGGGATGGGAAGGGGACAGTAGTCCTGCTCAGGCCAGCTCTGCCCCTGGCAGCATAGTTGTGGCTGCCAGGGAGGAGGCTAGTGGGAGAGAGGACTGAGACCGGGAAGCCAGCCCTGGGAAGAGGAAAGGAAGTTGCTCCCCTAGGAATTCCCAGCCCTGGCCGGCAGCAGCCCTGGTTACAGTCTCCCTGAAGGAGAGAAAGGGGCTCCAAAGGAGCAGAAGCAATATCCAGGGCTGGCTAGGGAGGGCAAGGCTGAGCTGGGATTGGGAGGCTCTGTGGGTCTTCTGGCCAGCTGCCTAATGCACTGTGGTCGTCAGGATCTGGGCGAAGGGACCAGCCGGCTCAGCTTCTCTGGAGTGGAGTATCCAGATCCCAGAGGTCCCAGAGTAGAGCAGATGAAGCTGCCTTCCGGGAACAGGCTGTGGGGATCGCCAGGAGTAAACCATGCCTCCCCAGCCACCTTCAGTGGAAATCTCTCCCCAGCCACACTGCAGTAAGATGGAACCAAAACATAGATTTGGAGCAACAGTCTTCAGAATTGCTCCTTGGAAGGCAACACATAGCATCTGACCTCTCAGAGCCCAGCAGAGGGGCAGCTCCGGCCCTGCCTTGCCCTGCCCTGTCCCAGGATAGCTGGCCACCCATCATATGGGGGCTCAGAGCCAAGTTCAGCCTTCCAGCGCTGTCTGGACCATTTGCAGTCTGTGTGCTTTTGTGACCCATCACCACTTGTGGGAACTACCATCCCTGTTGGCCTCAGGACTGCCAAGCATGGCAGGCAGGCAGCCTACCTGTCAGTTAACCTCTTGTCCCTGGAGGTTTAATGGCCACTGACTTATGTTGGACATTCAGGGGACATTGAACTTCAGTTGGAAGTTGGCACACAGTCTCTTCTTCTTTTACCCATGGCCAACACTGATTCTTAGAAATAAGAACTCCCTTTCTAGAAAGGACTTCTGGGGCTTACAGGCATTTCCAGCATCTTTTAAAGCTCTCCAGGCCAGGAACCATGCTAGTCTTGCCTCATCATCCCTCCTGGTGGCCTTTGAGGTAGACGTCACTACTCCATTTTATAGGGAGGGTAGATATGCGCAGAGAAGTTAAGACACTGGCTCAGCATCACACAACTAGTGTATGGCAGAGCCAAGATTAGAGGTCAGGTCTTAAATGACCTGTTCTAGTGTCCCTTGTCTTACTCTGCCATGTAGGCTTGTCTTGAGGATTACATAGATGGCACATGTGGGGTGTTAGTGCCTCGCCCTTGGTGCATGCTCATTTTCATTACTACAGGCTTCCCAGAGAGGAAGTGAGAGAATGGGGGTGGGGGGAGAGAGATTGTCTCATTTTATGGGGATGGATGGGCTGGTGGACCTCAGGCTTGGCTAGATCCAGAAGCTAAAGCCATGTTACCATGTCATCAGGTCCTTATTTTCCTTGCACTTCTCATATCTATCATTTTTTGTCTTGATCTTAGTCTCATCTGCTGCCTTTGGGTTTTACCTTCTGCATTACATGACAGTGGTTATGGGGGCAAAGATGGGCTACAGGCTCCTGCTGGATCCTTCCCTTCACTATCTGAGCCTATGGCTGCAGAAAGAAATGCTGCCTTTTCTCCTGGCTGTTAGGGGTGTGAAGAATCCCAAGGAGGTGCTGTGATTGGCCCAGCTCAGGTCACATGACCACTCCTGGACCTGTGGACTGTCACAAGTAACCTGCTCACTGCTGTGGTCAGGACAGTTGTGTGCTGTGTAGAGGAGCCCTTCCCGAGCCACACTGCGGTAGGGAGGACAGTTTCCTGAGCAGCTCCTGCCAGGAGAAAGGAAAGAGAGGACACCAGGCTGCCCTCCATTACCCTAGGAGTGGACCAAATCCCTGGGAAGCGTGGTGTACCTTTACCCTGCCCTCACAATGAATTCCTGAGATGCCTGAGGCCACAGCTGAGGACCCGCCTGTCCATCTCCAGCACCCCCCAGGACCCCCAAAGAGTACTAAGCAATGCCTGTGGGTGGAGCAGGTGGGGTGGAAGGCAGGGGATGTGTGGCGCTAGGTGTTGCTGGTGCCTTGGCAGTTCCGCAGCCCCAGCCTCTAAGACACGGTGTCACTTCAGCTCTGTGACGTTAGCTGTGTCAAGCTGGGCCATGTGAACAGAGCCGGGTGCTGCAGTCATCACTGAGGCCAAGGCCTTGCTCTGCTCCTGCTGGCTCGCCCTGCATGCCTGCCCACCTGGACCTCCTCTGGGATGGTGCTGAGGTCTGCATTTGAACCCAACCCCGGCCAGCCACAGGAAGTTCAGGAGACCGTGACACAGTCTCCCTGCCTTTCCAGGATCAGCAGTCTCCAAGGGCCACAACACCTCAGTGGTGACATTGCAGTGTGATCAGGTTTCTGACTGCAGGGCTTGGCATGGAGAAAAAACCCACATGGTCCAGCAGGCACCATGGCAGCTTCTGGGGGTTCAGTGGTGAGCACTGCACACGGATCCCCCTAACCATAGAGCCCTGTTTCAGTGAGAGGAGCTAGCCATCAGACAGGAAACCACACAAAGGAAAACAAGTTACAAATGTGAGAAGGACATATGCTGGGGAGGGTATGACAAGGGGCTTTGTTTACTCAGGGATCAGGAAGGCTTCCCTGAGGAGGTGACATACAAGGAGAAATAGAAAGTTTGGGGAGGAGTCAACTGGGTAAGGAAGGGATCTACAGGCCAAGTGTTCCAAGCAAGGACACAGCATGTGTAAAGGCCCTGAGGTAAAGTACCTTGTTCAGGTGGAGTGAGGGGGAGCTAAGGTGGGAAGGGCAGGGCACCACCGAACCAAGTGCTGGAGACCATGTGAAAGAATTTGCTGCTTGTCTCAATAGTGGAAGGAAGTGGCTGAGAGGATTTAAGCAGGTCAGGCCTGGGTCCTACTGGGGCATGGAGTAAATATGGAGAAGAGGAGATTTTGGGTACTCGTGGCGGGGCAGGGAGTCCAGGAGACCTCAGGTTCTACAAATGAGAAGCCAGGAGAAAGCCTCAGAGGTTCTTTCACACTACGCGTGCAGCATGATGAGAATTCTGAGCTTGAAAACGGGGCTGAAGACAGGGCCGAGTCGGGGGATGCATTACAGGTAGTGTTTGCCTCACAGCTGCCTCCTCAGCTTTCTGCCTGCCACGCTGTGCATTGGGACCTCCCAGAGGACTATGTGACCTGCAGCATTTGCCCTCCCTGTTTACTAGGGCCAGGGCTGCAGGCAAAGATGCTCCACATGGCTCGCGCTGACGCAGGAGCCTGTCCTAATGCCCTGGTCAGGTGGGCCTGTTAACAGCCCAGGAGGGCCCCACATCAGGGGTCCCTTGGCTGCAAATTTTGTGGAGAGGTCCTGGGTCCAGGCCAGGGAGGGCACTCCAGAGCAGGAGCTGCTGTCCTTCTGCCCTTTTGCCTTTGCTCCCTGGTTCCAGCCCTGGGAATTCCACATCCTTGAAACACCCCAGGGTCCACTCAGCACCCTGAGGGCTCTGGACAGAGTAGAG
This sequence comes from Pedetes capensis, assembly GCA_007922755.1. Taxonomy (NCBI): domain Eukaryota; kingdom Metazoa; phylum Chordata; class Mammalia; order Rodentia; family Pedetidae; genus Pedetes; species Pedetes capensis. The sequence goes on along the minus strand of VMDO01000018.1, from coordinate 262,456 downwards.
GCGTGGATCTCACTGAACAGGCAAGGGAGCTCCAGAATAAATCCACTGGGCACAGGCTTCCCCTGGTGGCCACACAGAGTGGCACCAGTGGGTATGGAGGCTGGAGGGGGCAGGACGGAATGGCTCCCCTGTGCCCGCTTCTTAGTCATCCATTGATTGGTTCCATGAGCATCTAACAAGCATCAGGCACTGGCCTGGTTGCTCGGGGCCTGGCTGTGCAGGAGAGAGGCTCGGTGCCAGCCCTCCTGGTGCCGGGTCGGTTCCATTTCAGCCCTCTCTGGGGAGGGTTGGCCTCAGGCAGCCAGTTTAGAGATGGGCACCAGCCCTGTGTTGGAGGGGCTGGGTGAGAAGTGCAGTCTCTGTGCATGCGTTTCCTGCTCTGAAGACGAGACAACGCCACTTCCTCACAGGCTGGGTGGGGGTGGGGGAGACCCCTCCTGGCACCTAGCGTAATACCTTGCACACAGTGGCTTTTTGTTCTCATCCTCTCTCTTCCCCACCAGGATGTGACCAGGACATTTCCAATGGTCTGATTTTCCCACACTGAGCACGACATCCCCCTCCCTGCAGCTCAAGGCCACGTGCAATTTAGGCTCACAGCCAAACCTGATTTGTTCATGTGTAGGGAGTCCTCATAAGCACCCAGCCAGATATACCTTCAATTGTGAGAAGGCAGCACCATTGTCTTTTTAAAAATGTCTAGAACTACAGACACTAGGCCCAGGCTTGTGGTTCTGGTTTGCTTCAAGCAGTGAGGTGTGTCGGGAGGGAGTGAGGAGTTCGACTCCGGAATCCAGGCTGTGGTTGGCTTTGCTGCTGCTGGCTGGCTGGGCAGAGCGCAGCCCTCTGCAGCCCTGCTTCCCTCCTGTGAAGTGGGGGTAACAAGGCTTCCTCCCAGGGTGGCTGGCCCTGGAAAGTATCTGCTTCCCACAGATTGCTGAGTAGTCTCTCTCTCCAGAGCACCCAAAGGCCCTCCAGGGAAATGTGCATTCTCCCACTGCCCCCTGCACCTGAGACCACCCAGCTGGCCTCTGGGAGATCCCAGCTGTTCCTGACCCAACTGTTTGGCTCTAACTGTCCTGTGGTTAGAACATGTAGCCTGCCCTTCTGAGAAGTCTCTTTCTCAGGCCAGGCTCTAGGGAAGGAGCTGAACCCCATGGGGTGGGGGGGGAATGCTGAGAAGACAGACCCAGGGAGGGACAATAAGGAGGGTGAGCCTAGGAGAAGTTAAACAAGTGTTGATTTGTATTTTTCAAATAACTGTATGTCCACAAAGCTGAAAATGTGGTCTGACCTTCCATATTTTATGTGTGTGTGTGTTCCTGGTACATTTCCTTCTAATTTTTAAAACCATACGTAACTTCAGGGACATTTAATCCATATGGTTTTGATTCCTTAACACTTAAATCATCCAAATGTTGTTTTGTAGAATCTATTTGCAAATCTCTTTACATAAGCTTTTAGCTCATTCTGTCTCAAGGGATGGAGGCAGGACCCCTGGAATGAGTGGGGATGTTCCTCTTCTGCACTCCTTGCTTCTCACCCAATGGACCAGATGGGTCTTCTGTGTCCCAGCTGCTTAGGCCCTGTCCTCAGGCTTGAGGGAGACTGGTGGGACAAGAAGGATGGACAGGCAGGGTCCTACCTTGGCTCTTCCATATCTTGGCTGCATGAACAACGTCAAGCTAAGCTCATCAGTTCATTTCCTCATCTATAAACAGGGACAAATAAACACCTTGAAGGTTGTTGGGGAATTCAACAAGGTGATGTGGAGGAGTGCTTAGCCAGTGAACAGGACCTGCCTCCCCCACGTGGACCTTCATGGGCCACTGTAGCAGAGCAGAGACCTGTCGGACTTCAGGGTCATTCCTGAGGGATGAAGAGACAGCAGTGCCCACATGGACAAGTTGGGTCCAGAGCAAAGAGAGGATGGGGCCCTGGGGACTGAGACCAACACTAAGCCCTGGCCCAAGTGGCCAGGAGGCAGGAGGCCATACCAGGAGATGCACAGCCAGAGGTCAGGTGGAGGTCGTGGAAGGGAGTGGGCCCCCCCAGTACATCCACACTTGAGACCTGCTTCACACGTGCCAGGGATATGGAGGAAGAACTAAAGGACCTGGCAGGCCATGGAGGAAAGAGACAAGGAAGGTGGCTCCCCTAGATGAGCTACTATCTGTGAAAACACGTCCTCTAACCTCATCCCTTGGCCCGGATTGTTCCACCTGCAGACATGAACCCTGATGTTTAGCCCGGAGTAGTGGGCCAACCTAAAAGTACCTACTCCCCCTACCCACCCACTCCCCCAGCCTTCCACTTTCTTCTCTTCCTCCCTTGGGGCCAAATATTCAATATTCTTTTAAGCTTCTTCATCTGTTTTCCCTGCTTTAATGGCATTTCCTGACTTTTCTGCTGAGAGATGCCCACCCACTCTTCAAACCCTTCTTGCAGGTCTCCTCTGAGAAGCCTCTTGGGAAGATTGGCAAACACGTGGCCCTTTCTCCTGCTCCCCCAGTCTTTGTCCTACTGGGATAAGCTTGTCTAGGATGAGTGCTGCAGGACCTGTCCTGGGAACTGGGGATGTGGGAACAGATAAAAGTCACTACTGTCCAGGGGCCCCTGTTCTGCTTGAGACAGATCCCCATATGGCCCCCCCAGCTTTCTGAGAAGCAGAATGGAAATTAAAGATGGTGCCCACAGGCTTCCAGCCAGTGGTGTGAGATGGGAGAGAGCAAGAAGGACCCAGGATGTCGGGGTGTGGCACAGATTCTGGGGGCTTTCCCACGGCAGGGACTCTGATCTGGACACCGCCAGCTTCTGTCTCCACAGACCAGGATTTGTTTCTTTGGCGATTCCAGAAGGAGCAAATCCCAGACAGAGCAGCCTCTCTGGGACAGAAGAGCAGATGCTCAGTCTAAAATTAGGCTGCTGACGGCGACTTCATGGAGGCTTCGGGAGCAGATCTGCTCTTTGCAGCTGTCAGCATGTAGCAGAGAAGCGGGGTCCCTGCCGCCTGTCGAGGCTGAGCGGCGAGGATGACAGCCAATGGGGGCCAGCAGTCTGCGGTCTCCCATAGTGCTCTCCTGGGAGGGACCATGGGAGGCACAGGGTGAGGAGGGGCCTGCCCTGGCCTCAGCGGCTGCCTCTGTCTGCCTGGGTCACTGTGATCTTTCCTGGGGGTTTAAACAACCTGTCCAATGTCATCTGACCTGGGAGAGTCCAAACAGGCCTAGAGCTGAACTGCAGATTCACGCAGCCGCACACAGAGGAGTGGGGCAGGTAGGAGCACGGTGAGGGGGGTGTGGCTGGCCAAAGCTAAGAAGTGGTCAGCCGGGAAGACTGCTTTCCACTGCTTACCTCTCTCTGCTGCTCCCACTCTGTTCAGGGGCCTTGACTCTCTCCCAGCTTGCTTGCCCAAGGTAGGCCCTGCTCTTGGCAGGGGGCAGTGGAATTCTTAGGGGGCTTGCTTTGGGGGCCTTGTTTAGTTCTCCTAAAGCTGCAGTTCTCACAGTGGCCCATAAGGCCCTATCTAATGTGCCTGACACAGTGCCACCTCAGGGCCTTTGCATCAGCAGTTCCCTTTGGCCCTGAAGCCCTTCCCCATACTACAGACTTCAAGTCATTGCCCCAGTCACCTGCTCCATGCAGCTTCCCCTAACTACCCTGTTTAAGTGTGTGACCCCCCTTCCATCACTGCATCTCAATCCTCTTCTTCTCTTCTACCTCATTTCCATAGTGCATAGCTCCCACTACTATGTTATGTGATGCTCGTATTTATTCTGGTTCTTGTTTATTGACTGTCTCTTTCCTCTAAAATGTAAGCTCATGGGGGCAGAGGCTTGCCCACTTTGTTGACTGATATACTTGGAGTCCCTAGAATGGGCCTATAGCAGCTGAGCATGTGTTCCAGAATGCATGAATTCAGGGGAGACATCAGGGCTCAGGGAAGCCTCCTGTCTTTGCTAAACATTGGTCATGGCCCCTCCAGAGGAATCCCATGCCCTAGAGACAGGGTCCCTCGGTCAGGTCTGCCTCTGGGTCCTCTTTGGGCCTCTGTTTGTTCATCTGGTCCCTGTCCTGCCTCCCATGGAGCTTTGGGGATGACATGAGGTTATGGGTTTGACTGTGCCCAAATCTATAAAGGGCTGCCGCAATGAGTGTGACGTTAGCATTCCTGAGCACCTGCTGGGGCTAGGCCTCATATTGAGTATGCCGGATGGTAGAAGAGTGGTGGTGTGTGCCCATCTACAAAGAGACACCCAGCTGAGTGGGATTACCTCTAGCTGTGAGGAGGTGGGGCATCCCACTCACTTCAGGGAGTGGCTGGAGAAGGGGAACTCCATAAAAGGAATACGGAGGCCTCCTGCTGTCAAGGGGAATTGAAGCCTCAGCCATCTGTTAGTTCGGGTTCCCTAGAGAAACAGAGCCAATCAGATGTGTGTATAGGTGCACATACATAAACAGAGGGGGCCAAAAATGTGTGCACATCTTAAGTATTAAATTTGTAATAATACATAATGATGACAAAAGATGAATGAAAGTCATGTTTGGCTTTTGCCATTATAAGAGGTACTCAAAGTGGTTATTATTGTAATTCAACTCACCTTCAAAAATTCGTACATAGGTAATAGCTCTTAGTACGTTTATACACACACGCGCGCGCGCACACACACACACACACACACACACACAGAATTGGTTCATATGATTTTGGAGACCAAGAAGTCCTACGATCTGCAGTTGGCAAGCTGGAGTCCCAGGAGTGCCAGTGTGTAGTTTAGTCTGAGTCTGAAGGCCTGAGACCAAGGAGACCTGAGGGCGTAGGTTCCAGTCTGCAAGCTGTCAGAAGAGTTAATGTTTTCTTCTGAGATAAAGGCAGGAAAGACCCATATCCCAGCTCTATAGGCAGGCAGGAGGCTCTCTGCTTCCAGCCTCTGTGTCCTATGCAAGTCCTCAGTTGACAGAGTGAAGCCCACCCATTTACACTATTTAGACTACTATGTTCACTTTGTCTAGACACCCTCACGGACACACGCACAATACCGCTGATCCAGGGCTAGTCAAGATGACACATAAAATTAACTAACACTCACATCAGCTTCCCTAACCCAACTTCTCTTGCCCCTCACCTCAGAGCAGATCCAGCCACAAAATCCACATGCCTGCCGCCTTCTCCTTCCCAGCTCTCCCCTACCTCTCCAGCCTGCCAACGCACCCCAGTGCCCCAGCTCAGCCCTTTCCCATAGGCACCCAGCCAGGTGCCTCAGGATGCTTGCTGGGAACCTCGTACTTCCTGTCAGATTCAGGGTGGGTTTGAGGGGTAAGTTGCAGGAAATGAGCAGGAAGGCCCAGGGAAGGCAGCCCCGTGAAGGCTTGTTTTTCAGGCCAGAGGCACATGGCTGACTATAGTTGGAGTTTGGAGTCCCTGGGGATGAATGGAGGCTCCACCCTCTTTCCCAGGCAGTGTGGCAGATGCTGCCATATTCCACTTCACCATGAGAAACAGGAGGAAAAAGCATTTTGAATGCCATGTTTATTAAGCACCTACTGGGCACAAGCATAGACCCTCAGAGTTCTCCCAAGCTAATAGGTACATAGACACTAATATTTTTCTCTAATGGGATTGGTGTCTTACTGGTGTATGCCAAACAAGTTACAGAAACAGGGAGAGGGGAGGCTTTAAATTCTGCAGAGGCTGGGAGTTGGTCAGGAAAAAGTCAGAAAACAGATCATTGGAAGGAGACATTATAGGGTAAGTTCCCTAAATCGTCAAGGAAATTTACTAGATGAGCTGAAGGGAGGCTGGGAAGGTGGACAGGAGCAGAAGGAAGAGCGCTCTAGGAAGAAGGACTAGCACAAGCAAAGACATGGAATAAGCAAAGTCACACTGTATTTAGGGACTAGTGAGCTGTCCTGCCCAGGCCAGGCCCTTCCCTGGGAAGGAATGACTCTGTCTGGGAAGCCCCCAGCTAAAGGATGGAGGGCTGTGTTTCTCCCCTGTCCCTTGAGAGGTGGAGGGCTGGGGTGGGGGCAGGGCCTAAGCAAGGGTGGAGCCAGACTCTTCTGTATGTCCTTGCTGTTATTGGTTGGGGTCCCTGAAAGTAGCTTGGTAACCAGCCCTACCCCTCCCATATGCCTCTCGTCTTCCCTGTCTTCTGCCTCATTCGGCTTTTATTCCCTGTTGTCATAGTTATTCCATATTGTGCAAGGCTTCTCTGAAACCTGACTGTTAACTGTCTGAGCACAGGATTTGCCTTGCACTGGGATTTGTTCCTGTCCACCCCTTGCTGGTACCCAGCCCTGACGCTCCTCGCCCTGGGCTGGCCACATGGGCAGTATCAATCACTGTTGGATGAAGGGCGTATCAGGGGGCAGGATTTAAGACCATCACAGGATTTCCCTCTCCTTCTTGTTGCTCCCAGAACTCTTTCTTATACTTGTTACCATTTACCTTGTGTGAATGTTTATGGGGTTGATTTAATTCTAATTTTCCCCTTCTCTCATTTTATGAGCTATTGATAACGACTGAGTCAAAGAGCTTGAGGTATGGGAGGGGCCTCCTTTATTGAGCATCTATTGCTTACCAGCTTCTGTTCTTGGTTCTTAAAATGCATTTTCTACTTTCATTTCATCAGCTCTCATGTAAGCCTCATAATTCTTTCCTGAGATGTGTCATCACCCCATTTTACAGTTGTGGAAACTCAGGTGCAGAGGAGCTAAGCAGTGGTAACTGTTGGAGCAGAACCTGCGCCTGGGCAGGTCTGAATCCAAGCCACAGACATTGCTGCTCTGCTGCTGGTGAGCACAAAGCTACATGCACAGCAGGCGTTTGTTATTCCTGGTGATCGTTCAAGTACCTTGGCTTAAAGAAAACCTATTCTCACAGCTGCCAGAGGAGTGTGGCTTGACTACTCTTCTGATTTCCTCTAACCAAAGGACCTACCTTCCCTACCTGTAGCCTGCTGGCCTGGTGGGAATCCCCAGAAACACTAGTGAGAAGTCAGAATAAAGCAGTCTAGGGCTCAGGGTGGGCCCAAGTCTCAGTCCAAAGTGTAGGAAGAGAGGATGCTTCTGTAATTTAAAGAAAACTAGTGAGTAAGATGAGGCCAGTTGGCTTCTTATGGTTGCTGTTTACTGGACAGATGGCCAGAGGAACACAAATGTGTCAGCCATCATGCTCTGAATTCTTGTGGCATGCCTGGGAGCTAAGATGTGGTCATGGACAGAGGTACAGAATCTAAAGGGGCAATAGGTCCATGAAGAAGAGCCACACACAGAGGGGTACAAATCAGTGTAGTCCATGACAAGTGTTGAACATGTATGGAGAAGGAAGCAGCCAGTGCCACCTGGGGATCCAGGGATGCCTGCATAAGCACCTGGAAGGCTGAACAGGAGCTAGCCATGCAGATGGGGCTGAGCGGAACAGTACAGGGAACTGCATGTGCAAAATGCCCTTGGCAGTTCAAAAATAATGGATGATCCTGTACAGTAGGAGCGTAGTGTTGATGGGAGTTATATTAGTCAGCTGTTGTCACTGTAGCAGAAAAACTAACCAAAACAAACTTACAGGGGAAGAGGTTTATTGGGGGCTCACAGTTAGAGGATCAGTCCATAATGGTGGCAGGGCAGCCATGGAAGCATTGGTAGCAAAGGCTGTGGCTGATGACCTCACAGCACAGTGAACCCAGGAAAAGAGAGAGACCAGGGCTGCAGGTCCAAAAACCTCCAAAGGCCCGCCCTTAGTGGTGTCACTTCCACAAAGCTAAGACCTGTCTTCCAAAGTTCCTTGAGTTCCACAATGGTGCCACCAGCTGGGAACTCAATATTAAAGCATATGACCTTTGGGGGATACCTTATATTCACACCATGATGGGGGCAAGGAGAGCATGCAGAGAAAGCAAGGCTTAGATGAGCCAAGGCTCTGATATTAAAGGCACTAGTAGATAGGGTGGTTAATCTGATTTTATTTGAGGGAGGTCCTCCTGTGTGCAGGATAGAGTGAAGGGGCAGGCCAGGCAGAGTACAGGGAAAGGGCCTTGTGACTTGTTGATAGTGGTGGCCTGAACTAGGGCAGCAGAGATGGACAAGGGATTCTGGCTCTGGGCTTGGCATGATGGATGGCTCTACTAATGAAAATAAGCAGAATGGGAGGAGGAGGATTCTGGGTCACACTAGGGGAACAAAGTCATGATTGCTACTGTTTATTGAGTCCCTCCTCAGTTCTGGGTATTTGATGGGCTCTTGCAGTACCTTGTCAAAACGTCATAGGGGCCCTTTGACATGAGGAAGTCAAGTTCAGGAACATCAAGATTCATGCCCAAGATGACACAGTAAGTGCAGGGTCGGGGTCTAAACCCAGGTCCATGTGCCTCCAAGGCCAATGCTGTCACCTACAACATCAGATTCAGTACTGAGTCAGGAAACAGGAAAGATATTCCTTAGGCAGGGAAACTTAATCCAGAGGGCCCCCAGGAGGTGCTGTCCATAGCCTGCAAAAATCTCTAGGTCTCTGCTGCGGAGAGAAGTGAAAATGCTGAATACGAGTGTGTGCGTGCGCGTGCATGCGTGCCCCAAATGATAAAACAACACAGAGTATCTGAGTCCAGAAAACACAAGCCACAGGGGAGGAGAGGTGTAGAGGGGAATGGTTGGTAGGAATAAGACCTAAACATAAACAGTCCAGAGGGTCCGCAGGACCCATTGTTCATCCTCACCTTGACAGTGCACCCAAGAATACAATGACAGTTCCTGGCTCTTTAGGAAGAACAGTATATTCCAAAGGTGTATCTGTAGTTTGGTTGTTAGGAACTGCAAACAACATTTCACATGGAGACAGTTGTCTTGATTGCAGATCAGATGCTAGCCCTGCCCTGGCCTCCAGTCTCTTTTAGCCTGTGAAGTCTCTGCAGCGTGAAGCTGGCTTCACAGCAGAACCCAGGTGTGTGTGTGTGTGTAGCATTCCCATGGAAACAAGCACTTGGCATTCTAGCCTAGGATACATGGACCACAGTCTTCTTGAACCATAGCCCTAGCAGCAGAAGGAATCTGATTCCCATCTTGCACGCCTTCCCCTTCCTCACCTTAAACTTGGCAAACAGCAGGGGATCATTTAGTGCATGATGCTGGGGGATCTGTTTACCTGTCAGCCTCCATCCTTGGATGGAGCTCCCAGGACACAGGCTCGTGTATTATATGTTCCTAGCACGGGGAAGTTGTCTGATTCACATCTGAGGAATGAAGGAATGTGGGAAGGTCCCCAGGGCCCAGCGCTGGGACTTTTTCCTGGCCCAGTTACCTGTAGGGGCTGGGCTGAGGGGAAGGAAGTGGCACCTGGCACTGTTTGCTTTCTAAGCTGTGTCCCATCCAGGGCCCAGGGTTGGGGAGGGGCTCACAGAGCAGAGACAGGCTCATGCTGCTAGTCTCAAAGCAGGGCTGTCAGTCATCAGACTGTGTCCCAAAGCTTGGAGGCCAGAATCCTAAAGGCTTTCAATTGGGGTCGGGGCTGAGTCTCCAGGTGGCTTTGGCTGGGAGGAGTGAATGAGGGCTCCCTGGCCTGTGTGGCTTAGAGGGTTCGGGGAATCAAGGATGGCTGTGTCTAGACAATGAAGTTGCCGGTTGCACTGTGCTTTCTTCCATCCCTTCTCTCCGTCCTCTCCGTGGTCAGTTCAGGATTCTGTGTTTGGGGGTTGGCATGGGGATGTCCCAGGCTGCCAGAGACTGCAGAGGAGTTTGCCAAGGCAAAAGAGGAGGAAGAAAAATCACAAGCCACAGAAAGTCACAACCAGGGAGCAGCCCAAAGAAAGAACCTTCTCAGGCAGCATTCCCAGGGCAGGCACCACAGCCTGGCTTCCCGAGCATCCAGCCCAGTCTAGCTGAGTGCTGAGAGCTCAGAGCTCACCTTCCAGCCTAGCCCCCAGCCCCACCTGGAACCTCAGTCATGGTTCTGAGCCGGTGAATTCTGTTCCTCCTCTGGTCAGCCTGTCTTTGAGTTTGCTCCCTAGGATCCCTTGTTCATGTGGAAGAGAGAAGCATCCAGATGGAAAGCCCCCTGTTCCTGGAGGGAGGGGGTATCCTCACAACTGACCACAGTTTGGGCGACAGGTGTGTCTGTAGAGGCAGGATCCATTGAGTTGCCCACGACAGCCCAGGACAGTCCGATGGGGCAGGGCCACCCCTCAAAAGGGAGGGGTTCAGTCAACCTGGGGCAGGAGTAAGACTGTCACCTGAACCCTGCGTAAATGACAAAAAAGTCACATCTGGGAGCACTCACCTCCTCTGTCTAGAGCTACTTCCACCAGAACAGTAGGCAGGGCAGCCAGGACAGGGCAAGAGTGGAGTGGGAACAGGGATCTGTCCCCAGGGGCACCCGGCCCCAATTGCTTCCTCAAAATAAGGACCTGTGTCAAAGTGGGTTTGATTCAGGGTGGGAAGGACAGCAGGAGGGTAGAGAGGATTCTGCAGACACAGGGGAAGCCCCTGCACAGGCCCAAGGAGTGGGGACTGGTGCACGGCTGTGGGTGGAGCTGAGCTGCAGGACGTGCAGCTGGTCAGTAGGTCTTGCATGTCACATCCGGACGTGTGGTCCTTCCTCTGGAGCTTTGTCAGAAAGGCATGACCCCAGTAGAGCAGGGCTTGGATCCTAGGAGCTGGTGGAAGCTGGGGTAGACTGGGCTGGGGGGAACCACGGAACCATTGAGAGGCTTGGCAGCTGGTCAGAGGTAGTGCAATTGTGTGAGTGTATGGGTCATGGCCAGCTGCGGTCACACCTGCCTGCCCTCCCTACAAGCCCTAGAGCCATGGTTTCCTCTTCCAGCCCCTAGGAGTGTGGTGCCCGTTGGAGAGTTGAGGTTCTCTCTATTAACGCTGGTGGTCTGGAAGAGGTCTCTTTGCTCTGACCTGGAGTGGGTGGGAGTAGGCTGGCTCTGGCTGGGCCTGTTGAATGAAGGCACAGAAGCCCCCAATACTATTGCCCTGCCCCTTAGGCCCAGATGAGTTTGAGGCCATCATTCTGAAGCCAGAGGAAGCCTGGTGCCTCCAAGGATCCTTCATGGAAGTCCTGGTCAGCATACTGCACAATGACCCTGTAAGTCCTTCAACCTTAATGACTTGAACAGGGAATGCCTCCTTAAATTCTGCCTCCCAGGCACTGCCCTAGCTCTAGGCCTGGGGCTCCTGGCCCCCCATAACCTCCTCCTGAGGCTGTTCCGGGACAGGCATGCCCCACCTGGAGTCAGCCCGGCTCTGCTGTGTCAGGGGGATGCCCCCACACATCACCTGAGCAGTCTGAGCCGCTGCATCAGCATCTGTAAACTACAGCTTCTGGTGAGGTCTCAAGGCTGCTGCCATTGAGCCGTCTGGTGGCATTTGGTTGGGATCTGGTTCAAGTGTGCTCTATGCTGGCTAGAGCACGGACTAGAGTGACTCAGGCCCAGTCCCTGGAATCCAGCAGCTTCTGGTAAAGTCAGGCCATTGGGAACCCCCGGGGTCCCCCACCCCACCCCCATCCCGGCTTCAGCCCAAGGAGGCCCCAGCAGGCCTGCCCCACCCAGCGCTCATTAAAGCGGATTCCCGCCTGGGAAGGCACGGGCTTCCCAGAGCTGGGCTGGCACCTGGGAGGAAGGCGGCGGCGGGGAACGCGCACTTTGGGGACAGCAAAGGACGCCCTCCGGGCCCGGGTGCGGCCAAGGCGCAGCGCCGAGCCGCAGGGCCCCGGCGGCTGCCACCGGGGCTTCCCTGGCTGTCTTCCCCGGAGGGCCCGGGAGGAAATGACAGCGCGGGAGCCGGGGCGGGCGCGGAGGGAGGGGCGGCGCCCGGAGTGACACGGCCTGTCACCGAGGAGGCCGCCGCGCAGACCCTCCCCGCGCCTGCCAGAGCCGGGGATTCCCCAGAAGAGGAGACCCTGAGCCTGCAGCTGCCTGCCGTGCTTCGGCCGCACTGTGACCCCGGCCGCCAGGGGCATCTCGGGGCACCCGGCAACCAAGCTGGGCACGCCGAGGCCGCGCGGGCTGGAGAGTCGCCCGGGGCAGACGGCGGGGTCCCCGGGCTCGGCGACAGGAAACTCTGGGGAGTGAATGGAAAGAAGTGGGTGGTCCGGCCCCTGCGACTTCCCCTGACATCACTGCCCAAATAAGGAGCTTCCAAGCGGCCGCGGGGCGGCCCAGAGCCGCGCCCGCCGCCGGCGCCCGCCCCGCGCCCACCCCGCGCCCATCCCGCGCCGCGTGGGCCGCCAGCTAGCGCCCGGGGCACCGCCGGGCGGAGCCGAGCCGGGCGGAGCCGAGCGCGCGGGCGCTGCCGAGCCGCGCGGAGGCCGGGCGCGCAGCCCAGCGCAGCCCAGTCCAGCGCGGCGCAGCCCAGCCGGCGCAGCCGGGCACGGCGCAGCCCAGCCCGAGGCGCGGAGCCGCGGCCGCCCGCAGGTAAGCAGGGAGCGCCCCGCGCGCCGCGCGCCAGCCGGGGCCTGGCTGCCTCGGAGCTGGGCAGCGCCGAGCCGCGGAGGGAGTGGAGGAAGCAGGGCGGGTGGGAGAGGGTGGGCGCGTCGGTCCCAACTCCCCGGACCCTTAGCGCGACGGGCTGGGGCTCCGAGGCAGCCTGGGGTTGCCAGGTGCACACTCTCTGCGCTAGCGTTTCCCAGACACTACTTCTGTCACCACCCTAGGGTGACACAAGCGTTCCCGCGTTCATCCACTTCTCTGGCATACTCGCGCCAGGCACGGCCGCATTCGCCGTCGGCGTGCGCAGCCTCTTGTGTCCTGCGCGGACCCTCACCGGTCACACTCATCCACAGCGGACCCGGCACACCCGCTCGGCCCCCGTGGGTTTGGCTGTCGGTTTCAGACTGACAGAGCCAACAGCCTTGGGCAGAGCGGGCTCACTGGGAGTGAGTTAAAGTAGCAGGGCTCTTGCTCTCCCCTCCCCCTTGCGGAATGGCATGGGGAGGGAGGCGGTGCACGGCGTAGGGGCGCCATACCTGGCACGGTAGGGAGCATGTGGCGACTGGCAAGGAGCTATCCTGGCCTCACAGCCTGGTGTTTCCAGAGAGGCTCCTCCCCCCATGAGCATTTCTGGGAGCATCCTCCCCTACCATCTTGTCTAGTGCAGGTTTCTTGGGCTGGGACAGGACTGGTGGGGGCTGTAGAACAGGTGCAGGTAGCATGAGCCTTGACCTCTTGAAATGGTCTCTCCGTAGTCTCCACAATTGTTTATCTATAAAAATACAATGTATTCATGGACCGCTTGATCAAGGACATAGAAGAAAACTGGTAGAGCCAAGTTATGGGCCCATCAGTTAGTGGCCCTGTGACGATCTGAATGATTGTCGTCTCTTCCAGGCTGTGTTTTTATCATCTGAAAAATGGGGATGAGTTCCTCCAAGGTATGTTGTCAGGGAGGATTGAGATCTTATAGATAAGTAAAATTGTTTTGTGACTGTAAAGCACATGCACATGCCAGTTACTTTGGTTTGGATGACTTCTGGGCTGGTAGTTGTCATGGCTCTGCTCCGTGACTTAGAACACTTCTCTTCTATCATCTGCAAAAAAGTGGGCATCGACAAGTGTCCTTTGTATCTGCTAGCAGATTGGTCAAAGTGTGTTCCATGGAACATTAGTTCTGAAGGCTGGTCTGCAAGTAAAGGTTTCCCTGTTTGAGTAAGCCTAGCAGTTTCTGCAAGCTCTTTATTACACATCTGACCAATCATAATCCATATTGGCAAAATAAAGGCCCTGAGAAGTCTTGCAAGAAAAAAAACCTGTTTTACTTTGTCAAATTCGGCATTCTCTCATTGGCCCTTTGAAGTGATACAGGCTTGCTCTCAGGGGAAACAGTGCTTCAGGGGCTGGCCTCAGAAACAATGTGGTGTTGTACGTTGCAAACAAATTTCAAGAGCTAAATTCCAATGGCCTTCTTCTAATGGAAAGTCAGCAGAAGCCCAGAGCAGTTAAGTGCCTCATATGTGATCACATAGCTAAAGACCATCCAGGAGATCATCTAGGAATTAGTGGTAAAACAGGTACCACAACCCAGACCCCCCATCTAGTGCTCTCACTTCATTGAATTACATCTGGAAGTTGAGACAGGAACCAGCCTTACTGCTTTATATGGACACCCTACAGAGGGTATTTGGAGAACATAAAGATTTATATCATTTATTGTCAAATGAATTAAGTGATGATCTATTATGCACCGTTTGTTTCTGGGACTTTAGTGTGTAACATTCAATCAGCTAGGCAACCAATAGGGAAAAGCTCAGGTGATGGTACCGCAGTCATTCTCACATATACACACACTGCTACACACTCAAACACCCACTTCTATACACACATCTGCTCCTACACATGCGCACACACCCTTTCCGCACATGCCCGCACACTTGGTCCTGTCCACTCATTCACACACGCCCCCAGTCCTACACATGCACTGCCACACACTCACGCAAACTCCATCCTGTTGTGTTCCAGGCTGCCTTGGAAAGTCACTCAGCAGAGAACTCCTTGCCCCTTGTTTGCAGAGTTGGTGGGGTGCCTTACTGGCTCCCCAAGGTGCGTGGTGAGAGTGTCCAGCCCAATGCTGCATGTCTTCTGTGTCCCACCCCCTCTGTTCTGTTTTCTGCCATGGTTTCCCAGGTTGCCCAGCTGTTGTTTGGTTGCATATAAAGTGCATACCATAGCTCTGGGGTCTACTGTCCTGTTGGTTTTAATCAACTGTCAGAGCAGTATGGGGACGAGGACCCCAGCACCTAGAAGAATGGGCTCAGGGGAGGTTTTGTCTGTGGTTGCCAAGCACATGTCCCTGGCTGCTAGGAAGGCTCTAGCCCAGGCCAGCACCCCTGGGGATGCCCTGAGCGTGTTTGCTGGGGATTCTAGCAGTGAAAACCATCTACTCCCTATGTTCAAGGAGCCTGCATCCCCCGAGGAAAGAAGTGATGAACAGTCATGGCAAGATCAAGCCATAAGGCAAGGCAGGCTATGGAGAAACTCCAGCAGGCAGCCAGAGGGATGGCAAATGCCAGAGCCGAGATAGCAGGAACTGGGAAAAGCAAGACCTGGGACCTGAGAGTTCTCTGAGGGCCGACTTTTGTCTTGAGCCCTGAATGGTGGGAAAGCGGCCAATCACGAAGCTTTGGGAAACAACCTTCCAGGCAGAGGAACCGCAGGTGCAAAGGCCTGCAGCAGGAAGAAGCTGCGCTGCGGGAATATCAAGAGGCCACCCTTGCCACTGGGCCAGTCCTGACTCCCCTGCCTGAGCCTTCTGGGGGTAACTGCTTGTGTCGATCTGGGGCCTGATGATCATCTTGGCTCAATCATTGAAGCCAAGCTGCGCGTCTCTTGGGCTTGCGGGGCTGGACTGTCTGCTGTCTTAGAGGCCTGCACTCTCTATTTGGTCACCTCACCCCAGTAATGGGGAGGTGTAGGACTTCTAAGGCCCCTCTCTGCTGGACGGTGATAGAATCGCACGCTGCTTGCAGGAGGTTCTGGACAGTTCAGGTGGGCCATCTGGAGGGATCGTGGATTGGTTATGGCGCTTCCATTATTAATAACTATGATGTCATACATCTGTGTGGTTCTTGATCGGCTGCAGAGCACTCTCCTATTATCCCCTTAACTCTGTGCACGGATCTGCTGCTGGGGGATGGGGAGGAAGGAGAGAAAGGGTGGGGAGCACTTGGACACTGCCAAATACTGCTGCAGACTCACGCAGACCATCTCATGGCCTTGTGTCTGGGCTGCCTGGGCTGCAAGGTGGGGTTGCAAGAGAACTGGCCTCCTGCATTTCAAGTGCTCTTAGTAGCTGTTGGTTCCCACCTTATAGGCGAGGGACTCAGAAAAGCAGGAAAGGGACACTCCTATACAGTCCTATACACTCCTATACACTCCTATACACTCCTATACAGGCTGGGTAGCCTGTACCCCAGGCTACCCAGCCCAGGGCTCTGGGTACACAGTAGGCTTTTAGTGATGATCATGGTGGGTTGATTGCCTGAGGTTGCACAACTAGTCCAGGACAGAACGAGGGCTCAAACCCAGGACTTTGGGTCCCAAAGTTCTTTTCATAAACCTCACAATGTTTGGGACTAACTGCATTGTTTAATCAAAATGAACCTTCATACCGCCTTTGCTGATGATCAGGATTATTACTGCTTTGTTAAGAATCCTAGAGTTGGAAGGTCTCAGGGGTTCTAAGGCAGGACGTTCTTTGCAAACCAATGAGTGAATTTCATAAGAAGCATTTGGGAATCTCCCAGAAGAGGGTGTAGATGTGAGAAAAAGATCTGATCATTGAGAGCAGGGGTGCCTGTTGCTGTCACCCAAGGGCTTTTAACAGCAGCATCTGAGTTCTGCCCTGTCATCTGGTTCAGAGCCTCTGGAAACAAATCCGGGCATGTGAAATGGGGCTCTGCTGCTCTAAGTTCTTCCAGGGTGGAGGAGCCCAGATGCCCAGGAAGTCAGGCAGGTCTTCTGCCTGCCTGCCTTTCCCATCCTCCCTTAGCTGTGTCCCAAACCCCCTTGTCGTAGGCCCATTGAAGTCACATGGTCGGTGCATGAGCTAGGGAGTCCCACAGCCCTGAGTTTGCTTCTCCTGCTTTCTAGCTTTGGGCTGTAGCGTTCCTCTCCTGAACCTCAGTTTCCCTGACTGTAAGGTACGAATGTCCACACTGACCTGCCGAGAAACTGTATGGATTACAGAAGACCCCCAATGTCTTATAAGATACCTGTGCCTGGCACGGAGTAGGGGAACAATAACCCAGGAAGTCCCAGCTGTGACGATGAAAAATTAATGATAATGATGAAAACTGCAGTAGTTGAGAGTTGGCTGCTACTAATGGGGTGATGAAATGGGCCAGTGGGCCCTAAATGCCTGCATTTGGGGAGGATACAGTTCATATCATTGTTCCCTGTCCTTGGGCCAAAGACCTGCCAGCTGTGCCCTCTTCCTCCCCCTCTTCATTGAAGAGCTGGGGCTTAGGTGCAGGGCTGAGGCTGAATGAGGCCCGGGGCCAGCATCACTTCCCACACCTCTGGTCAGTGGGCTCAGGGAGGGGCTGGCAGGTTGGAGCCCAGTATGGAGTTTGGACTTGAACTCACACACATCAGCCCTGCCTCTTGGTCCTGAGGTCAACATGGGGACAGTTGGGGGTGAACACCTGGCTGTGGGAGTGTCAGAAGGTGGCACCCCCCACCTCCCTCGCTTTATTCACGGGTGGACTGAGTCTTTCTGTGGGCTCAACCCTGGGTTCTGCATGAGAAGAGAGCCTGCATCCTCAAGGAGCTCAGAGTCCATGCCCCAGGGACACGGGCATGTTGCTGTTCCTCTCCAGGTCTCAGTTTGCTCACCCCTAGAATAGGGTCTCTCTGGTGACTTTGCCAGAGGAATCTTTTTTGTTTTGAGGCCCCCAACCCTCTCTACATGATGCCTAGGTTTCAGGGGCTCTGATAGAGTGCCCAGGCCAAGAGAACCAAGACTTCCCTACCAGGAGGAACTCCACTCTGAGGCTGCCTCAGTCACTGACTTGCTGTGGGACTTGCTGCATGTTAAACCAGTCAGTCAGTCCTTCTCTCTCTCTCTCTCTCTCTCTCTCTCTCTCTCTCTCTCTCTCTCTCTCTCTCCACACACACATCTCACACACTCTTGCCTCTTTCTTTCTTTGACAGGGTCTCTTTTTGTAGTTCAGGCTGGCCTTGAACTCATGATCTTCCTGCCTCCACCCCCCTAATGCTGGGGTAGCAGGCTCGCACCACCACATCTGGCAGGTCTCTGTGTTTTTTTCTCTGCATTTAAACTGTGCCTAGAACCCTGTAGTGTCAGTCTCTAGGTGTGTTAGTGAGATGATGATCTAAAGTACTGGCTCATAACCAATTTTACCCCATTTCCCTTCTGTCTGGTTTCCAGCTCTGCTTCTTGCATGTTGCTACTTTGGGAGAGTCATATCCACCCACCTCTGGCCAAGTTCAAGTACCCAGGGCCAGTCAGACGTAAGCAGTCAGTTTGGAGCTCCAGCACATGCCACTTCATGAAAGATGGGCCTAAGGAAGTGATTCCGCCCCACAAAGGGATCAGGACCAGGATGCAGAGCCAGAAGTCCTGGGTTCTTTGTGGGCATACCACAAAGTTGCTGTGTATCATTTGCCATTTTTCTCTCCCCTGGAAAGCTCAGTGTTCTTATCTGCAGGCTGGCCCGTGGGATCCCCCTGGGTTTCTTCCTGCTCTGAGCAGTCTGTGGGCCTTTGATGTGCAGGTGCTCAGTGGGTCCAATAACCAAGTGAGCTGGCTCGATGGGGGCAGTTCACTAGCTTTGCCCACCTGGACTCTGTTGGAATTGATTGTGCCAGAGGCCAGCAGACAGGCTCTGGCCAACAAGAGACTGTGGTTTCTAATTGGTGAGGCTACTCATGAGAAGGGAGGCAGGAGAAGGGACATTAATGGGGTGGAATTAAATTAAAAGAGAGACATTCTTCTTTTTTTTTTCTTCAAAGGAAACTCAAAAGGCTCTGAACCACCTGCTTCCCAGATAGCTTGTCTCTCATTTGAACTCAACAATGTTTATAAAGTGGGGAGAGGAGAATTGTGTTCAGGTTACCAGGGTGGAGGCTGCAGAGGAAAACTGGGCAGCTAGTCACTGGATGACCAAATATCTGCTGGGCCCTTCCCAAGTGTCAGGCACTGTTCTAGGCACTGGAGTGTCTAAAGCAGATGACACTTGGTACTCTCATGGGGCTTGTAAACAAGCTGAAGGAGGGAGGCAGCCATAAACAAAGGGACCCGGGAGGGTATAGTATGTCCCACAAGTGTGATGGCAGAGAATAGCAGGGGCAGGGTGTTCCTGGGTGTCTTCCCTGAAGGATGTTGGGGAAGGCAGCACCGAAGGGGTGGCCATGGAGGAGTGCAGAACTGGACTGAGCAGCCCAGAGTGGATCTCTCCTTTGTAGGCGATATGGAGCTCTGTGGAAATGTCCTGCTTGGAGCTGAAATGGTCAGCTCAGCCAAATCGTTCAGACTCTTGGCTGTCCTTCCTTGTCCACTTAATGATAATCATTACAATGACAGTAGTGGTGACTGAACAGCCACTGGCTAGAGCTCTGAGCCTGAAAACACCTGTCCACAGAGACTGTTTCCATCAGCCCTCTAACCAGGTGGGAAGGATCATTGCCATACTGTGGGTGCGGAGTCTGAGAGCTGTGTATGTAGAGGAACAAGCCCAGGACCATGTGACATGGGGCACAGTGGACTCCCAAACCAGACTTGCTGCCCATCAGACACTGTTTCTCTCTACAGGGCAGCACCCTACATGCCACCTTGCATGCAGTAGACAGTGATGCCTGTTTCTTGAGAATAGCAGTGCATCCAGGAACTAAGGAGACATGATGGCTGAATACCACATGGTATTGTGGACTAGATCATGGGACAGCAAAAAGCCATTCATGGAAAAACACAAAATATGAATAAAGTCTGCAGTTTAGTCATTAGGCATGTACCAGTATTAATTTCTTCATTTTGACAAATATATCTTGTTATGTAGGGATAGGGTTTAGCCCAGTTGGTAGAGTGCTGCTCCACACTCTCTAAGTTTGATCCCGAGCACCGCAAAAAATGGAAGAAGGATGTGGTAATCCACTCCCAAAGCAATCCCAAAACAATCAACCATTGAAAACCCTACGAGGACCTCTATGAGTTGGACCTGACTCGATGACACCTAACAACAACAATCTTGTTATGTAAGATATGAGCTTTCAAGGAAATGGGGTGGAGGGTATATGGTGTCCCTTTTGAAAAATCAAAAATTATTCAAAACTGAAAATTTTATTTAAAAATGAATGAATGTGCCAGACATGGTGGTGCATACCTATAATCCCAGAAACTTGGGAGTCTGAGGCAGGAGTATTGAAAGTTCAAGGCCAGAAGCAGCTTGTGCAACTTAGTGAGACAGTGACTCAAAATAAAAATTAAAAAGGGTCTAGAAGTGTGGCTCAGTGGTAGAGCACTTGCCCAGTATGTATGAGGACATGGGTTCCACCTCTCAATATGCAAGAAAGAAGAAAAGAAAGAGAAAGAGAGAGAGAGAGAGAGAGAGAGAGAGAGGAGAAAGAATCCACATACATTCCTACCACCTAGCCTCTTCATGGTTACTTGTTGTGTTGCTAGGTGCCTGTCAAGTTTTGTCCAACTCATAGCTACCCTCACAGGGTTTTCAATGGCTAATTATTTTTCGTGATTGCTCAGGAGTGGATTGCCACCTCCTTCTCCTTCATGATTACTTAGGAAAGCCATAAAGGGTGGTTAAGCATTCAAATCTCTGTTCCTGCTGGCTCAAGCATGTCACCCAGAGTCACCAGTGTAAGAAGCAAAATTAAACCAGTGCCTGTGACCACAGTGATAGAGGAATGTTGAGATGTCTCCACTGGGTACTGCCCCCAAGTGAATGTCAGGTTTACCATATAACCTATATTTTAGGCTATCCTAACTTTGCCCCTGTGTTTGATGAAAGTTCAGAGTCATTTTCACTTATTCATGGAACAGGCAGGTGGAAGCCTAGTTTTATTTGCAGAGCTGTATCATGTGAGTGAATTGCAGTGGCTACTGGCCAGTCAGAAGGGAGTGTAAGGTCATGAGAAGAGTCAGAGAACTGAAGGGGCTTTGGAAGGTAATTGTGTTTTCCTGAACAGTGGAAAATGTTTAGGTCCAGGGAAGGGTGTCCTATGGAATGAAGGAAAGGGGTCAAGAGATTCTGAGATTTGGGGCCTGATGGCCCATTCACAAAACAGGTAACTTGGTTCAGATGAGTCTTGGGACCCTCCAGCTGAAAAACACTGGATCCAGAGCCATGATTGGACCAGGCTTCCCCTGAAACTGCTGAGCAATACAGCTTAGCTTAGCTGGGCAACTAGGTATCCCAAAGGGTTCCAAAGGGCTGCTGGCCACTCCACTCATCCTTGTCTAGATGGGTGAGCATCTGATGTTTTCCTGAAAGGAAAATGATACTCAGGTATGTGGGAATAAAATGAGGGAAAAAAATACTTAGGTGTGTGGGAAGCCGTCAGCCTAGGGCTATTAGAAATCATCAGAGTTTACAAGTGTAGGATATCCAGGCCAAGATGAACTGTTTTTTTTTTTTTTTTCCTGGTGTACCAAGGGTTGAACCCAGGTCCTTGGAAGTGCTGTACCACTAAGCTGCAAGCCCAGTCCATTTTTTTCTTCACTTTTTTTTTTGAGACAGGGTCTTGCTAAATCATGCAGACTGCCGCTGGTCTTGAACTTGCAATCCTCCTGCCTCTGACTCCTGAGTCGCTGGGATGACAGGCGTGTGCCACCATGCCTGGCTGAACTCTTCATTTCAAGCAAGCTCTGATCCTGTGAAATAAAAAAAAAATTCCAGCCTTTCTTATGGTTGTTTATAGAAGACTAGTGTCTCAGGATGTAAAGATGTGTTATGGGTAGAAAATAGAAGTCTTATAGCCAAGTACCTTAGGGAAAGTTTAAAGCCCCTTATACTGCAGGACTTCTCAGAGCTTTTAAATTGCAAAAATACATTGGAAATCTGCAAGAAAGTGTGTGTGAGGGTTGTGAATGTGAGTGTGTTTGTAGAAGTGGGGTCACATGCAGCTTCCCAAGATTGATCAGGGAACATGTGTGTGTACATATGTACACACACATATCCAAGTATATAAACTGGACTAGAGTTTTGTAGAAAAGCATTTTGGGAAACACTAAAGTTATCTGAGGTCAAAGCTAAAAAAATAACGTGAATACACAGTAACTCTAAAACTTGTTTCTGCCTGTTAGTTTCATCTTGTCAGTTTCTCACATTTTTCTGATTTAACTTAATTTCTTTTTTTCTCAGAAGAAAAGTGGCAAATGGCATGCAAATGCTCCCTCCCCCTTCACTATGTGTTGAACTTCTGCAAGGCAGAAGCACTGTATTGCACACGTTCATCACAGGGAGGGTAGCCAACTCACTTGACAAATTAGTGGCAGGTCTGCAGCCCAGAAACCCACATGGGACATGGTGTTTCAGGAGCTCAGAAAGAATCTCATAAAGAAATGCCACTGCAGACTAAAAACATCTTTGCAGAGGGTGACTTTGCACATGGAGGCTTCCAGCCCTTGCATATGGGCAGGTGTGTGTATTAGGTTCACAGTGGTCAGTGTGGTGAACACTTCTGATTTGAGGCTGATGTCTCATTGGGCCCATCTTCACCCCACTTCCTGGTCCCAGGCTTTCATGGGCTGTGTCCTATCAACTACCTGGCTTGCTCTTTAAAGCCCTTCTCAGCCTGGACCCAACCTAGCCTCACCCCTATGCTGAACCTGCCTGTCAAAACCCTGCCTCCCTCTCTATCAGCATGCTGGTGTCCTAGGAGGGCATGGGGTCTCATTTGATTTCATGATTGTCTCTTATCAGAAGCTGAACTTTGGTTTCCTTGTCTGGCACATGAAAACCATAGTCTCTTAAAGATTGTACACACATGAAGGAAATGATAAATAACAGAAAGAGGGAAATCTTAAGGGGGTCTTTCTTTCTCTTTGGATTTGACAGCAGGGGAGGGCTAGGAAGTCTTCAGGATGAACTGATTTGCAGATGGAGGGTCAGTTCTACTGGTCCCTCAGACTCCAGCCTGCTCTTCATCTGACAGTGGCTGACCTCAGACAAGTGACTGAGTCTTTGAGCCTGTTTCCTTGGCCATAGATGTGCTGAAAGCTATGCCACCAGTATTTCAGTTACCAGCAGGGCCACTCAAGATGGACACTTTTCAGCTAAGCTTCCAGACTAAGACAGACTAGGGAGAAGAACCCAACAGCCCACTCCCAAAGCAATTAGCCATTGAAGACCTTATGAATAGCAGAGAAGCACTGTCAAACAGAGTACTGGAAAATGAGTACACCAGGCTGGAAGACATTCAACAAACAACTGGGGAATAGTTGCCTCCTCAAAGTAGTTGTTATTGTTAGGTGCCGTCGAGTCGGTATCCGACTCATAACGACCCACATAGGGTTTTCAATGGCTGACTGTTTTCGGGATTGCCTTGGGAGTGGATTGCCACGTCCTTCTCCCATTTTTGCGGTGCTGGGAATTAAACTCGGGACCTCAGAGACTGCAGCACAGCGCTCTACCAACTGAGCTAAATCCCAGCCGCCTCAAAGTAGAGTCATCCTTAATGACAGGAATGGAATAAAGCCCCTGGGATCTCTGTTTGCTGATGTGGCACTACTCAAAATGAGAAGAAACATAGTGACTGCCACAATGGACTCAAACATAAAAAAAGATCATGTGCATGGCATAGTGTCGGGTAGTGTTTCATTCGGTTATACAGAGGGTTGCTATGAGCCAGACCTGACACGACAGCACCTAACAACAACAACAGTAGCCACAAGTCAGGGCTCTGGTTCAATGCTGTGAGGGTAGGGAGCCTAGAACAGTGCCTGATGCATAGAAAGTGATGTGCTAGTCACTATCACTCATAAAAAGAATTCCATCAAACAAATTTTTAAAAAGCCACATTTTTTTAAATGTCCAAGAATGTAAACAGGTAGTTCATAAGGTAAAAATGGCTTGTAAACATATGACAAACACATAAGCTACTAAGACACAAAAGATTATGTGTTAAAATGAGATTATTAAATTGTAAAAATGTAAAAAAAAAAAAGAGAGAAGATGGAATTCTGACAACGGCCAAGGGGACTTGGGAGTCTAAATTGGTATCAGTGAAGATTATAAATGCACATACTGACTTCGATCCAGTGACCTCCAGCTATTGAATAACATACGCACACAAAGATACATATGTACAAGGGTGCTCCCTTGTAGCATTGCTTGCAGTAGACAAAAATTGGAAATAACCTCCATGGCCAGAGGTGGCAATGTTTAAACAAGTTATGGTACATTTGGAGCATGGAATATGGCCATTTGAAAATAAAGAAGTAACATGGTGGAGATATTCACAACATATTCTTCACTTCAAGATAGTTTCTTTGTGATTATGTTTAGTATAATTCCATTTTTATGCAGAAAAAGTCAAACAGTTAAATGTGTGTGTGCACACGTAGATATGTTTCCGTGGTCATGGAGACTGCCTTGGCAAATTCCCAGTAAACCATGAGTGGAAATATGATTTTGGGGGTGTCTGCTTTTATACATTAAACATTTCTGTATATATATTATATATAAGCTATTTATATTATATACAATACAGAATGTATTATATAGTATATGTAATACACACACACACACACACACACACACACACACACACACACACATATATACAGTATTTTTGAAAATAGGGTCTCACTATGTAGCTCAGGCTGGCCTAGAACTTGCTATGTAGCTCAGGTTAGCCTCTAACTCATGATCCTCCTGCCTCTGCCTCCCAAGTGTTGGGATTACAGGCCTGTGCCGTCACAACCATTATTAAAAAATTATATATTTTTAAACAAAGGAAATAAAAAAAGAAAGCCAAAGATAATGAAAGAGAAGAAAAATTCTCTGGGGCACAGGATTATTGTGGCCATTGAATGAAATAACACTTGCCGGTTGTCTAATGCAGTAACTGGCATTAAATAAGTGCCTGATGAATGCGTCTTCTGCCTTCTTCCACAGAGCTTGTGCCACCCCTGCCCCTGCCATGTCCACCTAGTGCTTTTCCAAGACTCAATAAACATGCAGGGGCAATTACAGCAGCGTCAACCACCCGAGTGCATGCCCCATGGAGCTGCCAGTCTGGGAGAACCCATCCGGTCTCACTCCCAGGGAGCCCCCAGGGGCCTTTCTTCCTGGCACACTTGTAAAGAAAGGGCTGCCATTCCCTGCTGGGTGTTGGCCAGCCACGCCTCCTGTCTCCTAGGAGCCTCTGCCACCTTGCAGTATGGGGCCTCTGTCACCACTTCATTCCCAGGGTGAACCTTAATCATGTGGGTCATGTCTGCTGGCTGGGCTTCTTTTCCGTTTCCGTTCATGGCCAGGCTTTCCCACCCCCGGAGATGTGGGCTTTCCTGGTCCCCTTCCCCCACTAGCTTCCACCTGGCCCTGATGAATTCCATCGTGCCTGCTTAAAATCATTCTACTTCCAATTTGCTAATTTAATTCTAGTCTTACAGAATTTTGGCAACCCTGCCAAATCAGATGCCAGATGCAGATTTAATGAGCATATTTTCAGT
This sequence comes from Pedetes capensis, assembly GCA_007922755.1. NCBI lineage: Eukaryota > Metazoa > Chordata > Mammalia > Rodentia > Pedetidae > Pedetes > Pedetes capensis. The sequence goes on along the minus strand of VMDO01000018.1, from coordinate 237,316 downwards.
TCTTTCTCTCCTGTCTTCATGAAGATGCTGAAGGGAACAGGCTGTGGAACTCATTCCCAGGGGACTGCCTCCCTAGAGCATCCCTCCCTGCATTTGACCCTGAGCTGCGAGGCGTGGCCTTCCAACCAGGTCTCTCCCAAGCTAAGGGAAGGGCGCCTTGGAGAAGGGAGCTGGCATTGCATCATCCTCTCCGTCCTAGAAGCCCCAACCCAATTCCCAGCACTTGGACTTCACAGGAAATGTATTTGGAGAAAATTGCTTATTTCCTCCAGCCCATGTCTTCCTGCAGCTATGTGCAGCTCAGCAGATGTTCACAGATTCGTTGATCTAGCAAACACACACTGAACTCTTCCTAGAGGAATTTCTCCAAATGAGGTCCACTGATGCCCTGCAATAGAATTATGGCGGTGGGCGCACAGACTCCCAGGCTCTGCTCCATAGCTACCAACACAGGCACTGGCCTCTAGCAGAGCCTGGGATTCTGCAGCTCAAACCATTCATACGCCTCCCACATTTCCACACTTGTTGCCACATATCAACTGGTACCAACTCCTTACAGGAGACATTTTTATCCCCCAGAGTAAGACTCAATGAAGTCAGGTGGGCGGTTCAAGGCCACAGAGTGACGAGCATCAGAAGTGGGACTCTGCCTGGGCATTTGATGCTAAATATAGGGCTCTTTCCATCTCCCAGGGAAGCAGCTCAGGGCCCAGTACCTCAATCTATGATGCCCATGTCACTGCTTACGACTGACCTTGTCTAGTTTATCCACAGAAGTACACCTGCTTCCCCACTCAGATGTCCTCATGGTACAGACGAGGTCATGGAGACCAAGCATAGGTGCTAGGGAGGCATCCAATATACAGCACTGTGAGAGCAGGAACCAGGACATTCCCCACACTGGACTGATTCTAAACTGTGCCAAGCAGCGCAAAGACTGAATGGGGCAGATGATCCATTTTTTCCTCAAGGAGGAGGTAGGAGACCCAGGTGGAACTCTGCAGGGGAGCTCTTGCCTTTGGGCATTTCTGGGCCTTGGTCTTGTCATCAGTGCAAGGGGAGAGTTGGCTATAGTCAGCCATCTCCAGACATTTTAAATAGTGGAACCTCACCCAACCCTGCAACCACTTAAAACCCAAATAAAAGCTAACACTGAATTCCCAATATGTAACAAAGTAGCACAATCAGAGACATCTTCAGCAGCCTGGAGCTTTGCAGGAGGCAAATTGGAAACATTTCATTTAGCATTTATCAGTGAGGCATCTTCTCTTCCCCCCGCCCTTCTGTGTACTGTGGTGGCTGCAGCCTTGGGTTTGGAGTCTGGCACACATGGGTCCAGTCTGGGCTCTGCCACATAGTGGCTGTGTGACCCTCAGCACTTTGTTTCCCTTCTCTGAGTCTGAATTTCTTCTCTGAGATATGGGGACGCTAATGGTTGAGTCAAGGTGAGGATAGGATGAAGCAGTGTATGTAGAGGGCTTAGCACAGGTCCAGCATGGAGGAGGCTCGGGCGCTCTTGTTTGGAGGATGTGAGGTGTGAGAAATTGAAGTCATGGAGGAGATTCCCAGGCTCCCGTATGAGTTATTGGCGTACGTGTTGAGGCCCAGGATAGCCTTAGCTCATCAAATTGTTCAGTCTCTACCGTGGGTGACACTTTGTTCTCAGGAACTCATTGTTATTGTTAGATGTCATCAAGGCCCATGCGACCCTATGTACAACAGAACAAAACACTCCCCAACACTGCCATGCCTGGCACTATGTCAGTACTTCTCTGCTATTCATAGGGTTTTCAATGGCTGATTGTTTCGGGAGTGGGCTGCCAGGCCCTTCTCATTTTTGCAGTACTGGGGATTAAACCCAGGGCCTCAGAAGTGCTTGGGATTGAACCCAGGGCCTCAGAGAGTGCAGAGCAGCATTCTACCAACTAAGCTAAACCCCAGCCCTCAGGAACTCTTAGGAAGAGGAATTTTGGTGGAGGAAGGGCTTGAGCCTCCCAGATGGGGCTCCCAGGGTGGGGATGCAGATTGGGTGGGTGGCCCAGGGACAGAGGCAGAGTGGGGGTCCCTCTGTGAGAATTGGTCTCTGGCTCCTCCTCCCTGTAGATCCTGGGAGCCCCTGGGAGGGGGACAGACCACATCCCAGAGGCCTGGGTGGGGACAAGATCAGAGCATTGTGGGCTTCTAAGAAATGAGAGCATCCAGCAGTTCAAGTGTCTGGTGACAAGAGGTTAGAGATGGAGCACTGGGGGCCTGTTTGGAATATGTGTCTGGGGACGAGGAAGCTCCAGGCTCACCATGGTGGTGCTGAGCAGAGGGCACCAACGCCACCCTGTAGTCAGATCCCTAGGGACAGTCCATGCACCTGTGTCCCCTCTCCAGAGCCAGGATGCAAGAGCAAGGCTCCCCAGGCCCTGGAAAGGCCTCCAACTTAGACCCTGTGGGACCCTTGCTCTCCTGCTGCACAGCACAAGGCAGGGGATGTTTTCCATCTCAATCAGGTTATTTCTGGCTCCTGCAGTAGCTGTGGAAACTGCCTGTGCCTGGCTCAGTGTGGAAACACAAGGAGGTTTGCAAGTGTGATATGTGCTAAGCAGGCAGCCAGGAAACTGCTGCTGCTGCTGCTGTGTGTGTGTGTGTGTGTGTGTGTGTGTGTGTGTGTGTGTGCATGTGTATGTGTGTATGTGTGTGTGCGAGCATGGGCACGCTCCTTCTATCCCCTGACCCACTACTCACTGTGGCTCTCTCTCTGCCCATCCTGGGCTGCCTCCCCTGCAGCTTTTTCTTGCAGGGTGGTAGCAGAGGATGCCCCACACAGGTAAAGCTGCCATATCCTAATCTCTCTGACCCACAAGTGTGTTGGGTTACATGGCAAAGGGGAATTAGGGTGGCAAATTGAATTTAGGTTGCAAATCAGCTGGCTGTGAAATAGTGATTATCTCAGATTATCCACCTGGGCCCAACATAATCACAAGGGCCTTTAAGATATATGTATGTACATATATTTGTACAGATTTATGGAGTGTCATGTGATAATTCAGATGTGGTAGACAAAGGCAGAAGAAGTAGCATCAGGGTAATGCAAAATGAGAAAATGAGGAAGACTTGACTGGGCATTGATGGCTTTGAGAGGGGCTGTAAGTCAGGGCATAAAAGAAGCTTCTAGAAGCTGGAAGAAGCAAAGAAACAGATTTTGCCCTGGAGCCTCCAGGGAGGAATGCAGTTCTCTTGACACTTTGATTTTAGTACAGTGAGACCCATTTTGGACTTCTGACCTCCAGAACCCTCAGGTAATAAATTCGTGTTGTTTCAGTCCATTAAGTTGGTGGGAATTTGTGGCAGCAGCTGTGTGACAGGGGCTGAGAAGGTCATTCGGAAAGGGCCTCCCAGAGCCCCAGAACAGACTAAAGTTGGGGACATGCTGTCTTGTTTTCTGCAGGTCTGATCTTTGCCTCCTGCATTATTCTTGGGCACAGGTCCCCACTGTCTATGTTACTGTGTGAGAAGGTGACAGTCCCCTAGGTAAGCATGCAGCTCTTTAGGGCCCCAAGCACGGTCTCATAGCAGGCACACTGTGCAAATGCTGTCTCCTTGGCCAGGCAGCACCCCGTGCCTCTCCATTAGCCCTCCCGCTCTCAAATCTGCCTTCCTGTCTCCTCTACGTCACTTCTCCTTCCTCTGACATTGTGTGTGCCACCAGTTGAAACCCAAACTCACAGGAACTGTAGTCTGCCCCATAGGCTGAAAGGGTCTAGACTTGTACCCTGGATGCCTGGCTTTGTTCCTGGCTCTGGTGCCTGGTACCCCAATCTTGTGAGTCCCTTGCCCCTCCTCTTCCAAGGCCAGAGGTGAGCAAGGCTGCCCTAAATAACCCCTGGAAGGCACTACTCTCGGAAAGCATTGCTTTCAGTTATTTTCTCTCCTAGAGACATCATCCAGGGGCTATAACCCCGATGGTTGCACGTGTCATCCAGACCACTGGAGGCCATTCTGTCCTCACCTTGCTGAGTGCCTCTTATTGCGCAGGCCTGGGTAGAACCTGGGAAACGTGGATACAAAGGCCTGGTGATGGGCAAGGCGAGTACAGGGCCAGGTGCAGATATGCAGGAGGGCTCATCTTTGGGTCTTGTAGATCTGGCATGGAAAGTCTGGATGGAGTTCTGTTTTGCATATGAGGAAACTGAGGCCCAGAGTGAAAATGCCTTGTTCCGGGGCACATGAGTCAGTGGGCGAGCTGGGACAAGAACATAGGTGTCTTTCTTGGACTCCAGAGCAGGCCCACTCTTCTTCAAATTCAGTGCATGAGTGAATGGCTGAATAAGTTTATCAAGCCAACACATATTTTTTGAGTGCCTATTCCTTGTTAATACTGTGCTAAATGCTGGAATTTAGCTCAGTTGGTAGAGTGCTGTTCTGCAGTCTCCGAGGTCCCGAGTTCCATTCCCAGCACCGCAAAAATGGCAGAATGACATGGCAATCCACTCCTGAGGCAATCCCAAAACAATCAGCCATCAAAAACCCTATGAGGGTCACTATAAGTTGGAGACGACTCATGATACCTAACAACAACAACAACAACAACAGGCTGGGATACAGCTTGGGAACAAGACAAACAGGGCCTGGCCCTCTCTTGAGAGTTTGTATACTGGGAGGAGAGAGTAAGTGATTATACAATTAGTTATTTAATTATGGTGGCAAGAAATGCTATGCCAGGGATGGTCAGAAGCTGTGGGTGTGAAAGGTTGTACAGGTTGTACACTGCAGAAGTGCTTGTGGTCCATCCATTAAAGGAGTTTGCACTTGAAGACAGAACCAGCATGTCCTTAAAGTAACAGTACAATACTCTATACAACAACTGGGACAGCCAGGCAGGAGTAGGAGCCCCAGAACTACAGTGCTTCCTTTTCTTCTAGGGCTCTGGGTCCTCAGTTTCTCACTATCTTTGTTTGGTATACAGGCAAAATGCAACTAGCCCTTTTCTGGCCAGGTGAGGTAGCACATGCCTGTAATCTCATAGACTTGGGAGGCAGAGGCAGAAGGATTACAAGTTCAAGGCCAGAGCCAGCCTGTGTAATTTAGTGAGACCCTGTCTCAAGATAAAAAATAGAAAAGGGGCTGGGGTGCAGCTCAGTGGTATGGCACTTGTAAAAGTATATGTGAGTTCCTGGGTTCAGCCTCCTTAGTACAGAAAAAAAAAAAAAAAAAAAGATCAGCCCTCTCTGGGAGTCTCAGAGAAGAATCCCTGCAGCCAGCAGGGCCTGGTAGCCCAGGAAGAAACAGGCATGGCCCTGTCTTACTGGGCAGAGCTTCTGTTGCCCTGGCTTGCGTTCAAAGGTTTAGAGGCCTGTGGTGGCGGAAAGGGCTGGAATCTTCAGAAATAAAGGCTTCACTGCTAGACAAAGTCTAGCTGTCAGTATTGCCTGTTCTCTGGAGTGCTGGGCTTGGGGGCAGCCTGGCTTCTAGGAATTGAGCACCCCACCAGCCTGCTTTGAGGCCTGTGCACTGAGACCTCTGGCCGTTTCCGCATGCATGATGGAAGCTGGTGGAAAAATCTGGGAGATGGGCGCTGTTGTTTGATGAACAACACCTACCTGCCTGCTAGGTGAGGCCAGCGCCAGGCTGAGTCTCTCTGCAGCTGTGGTGCAGTGTACTGGGGCCAGACTCCCTGTCTCTAATACTAGCTAAAGAGCTGCGGACACCCCTCATTGATAAACTCAAAAGACAAAATATGCAAGTGTGTTTTAAACCCCTGTGATATAGGATATAGCAATTGCTACCCCCTGGAGACAGTCTTTCAAGGACCAAAAGAGGAGCTAACTTGTATTCCCAGAGTTACAGACCCATCCAGGCTTTCAGGAAGAGCAGAAAAAGACATGTGATTCCCTCTTTGGTTTGTTTTCTTCTCCTTCTTCTTCTACTTTTTCTTCTATACTAGGTGGTTGAACCCAGGGCTTCACACCCATACTTTGCAAGCACTCTGCCACTGAGATGCATCCCCAACCCCTTTTTTATATTTTTATCTTGAGACGGAGTCTCACTAAGTCACACAGGCTGCCTCTGGCCTTGAACTTGTGATCCTCCTGCATCTACCTCCTGAGTCCCTGGGATTACAGGTGTGAGTCACCGTGCCTGGCTCTTGATTTCTTCTTTAATTGGGAAGAATTATTCTGACTAGTAAAGAAATCAGCCACTTGACCAAGAATTAGATCCAAAGAGGTCCTTGGAGATGGGCTTGTTTGGGTCTCTGGGTTGACAGAAGGGGAAACTGAGGCCTACCAGTGAACATGATCAGTTCTCAGTCACATGACAGTCAGACCCAAGTTCTTCCCACATGCCTCCATCCTGTGTATGGCCCCATAGTTCTGTAAGTTTAGCTATTTAGAGAAGGGTAGGTCCAGACAGCCTGGTAGGAGCCATGCAGGAGTGGACACGGAGAGGAATAAGAAGAAAGGGGGTTGGGCACAGTCTGGAGAGGGACATGCAGGGGTGCAGGGAAGAGGCAACAATGTGGAAGGTCTTGTGGAGTGGCCAGGGGGAACGCCCTTCAGATTTCTTCCCTGCTTTGGAACCACCCCAAAGCTCGGCCCTTCTCCAGGTTCTCAGGCCTTGCAGCCAACACAAAGGCACCATCTGTCTTGCTGCCTTCGGGCCATTTGGGGTTCTGGGAGCTGCAGCCCAGACAGAGGGATGGCAGGTGCCCTGGGAAACCCCCTTGGTCCAGGTGGATGGCACACCTGCCAGTTAGCCCATCCCCCTGGTGCTTAGGTCTTGGAAAGTGAGGTCTGAAAGTAGTATGGCGGGCCTCCATGGAAGGCAGGCGGGCAGGGACGGGGGCCTGTACTGTGAGTCACTTGCCCCTTCACCCACAGCTTTCATTGAGCCACTGAATGCCCAGCCCTACGCCCAGCCAGGGCAGACAGACGGTATGGCTTGCTCCTACCCTGCAGGCTCCTGCTGTCTACAGGAAGACAAATGCAGGGCCCTGTAGCCCTGGACAGGGGCCTGGGGGCTGCAGAGGAGGAAGACGCTCCAGCACCTGCCCAGGGCACTCAGCAGGCATCAGAAGTGACCACGGAGTGCGTGGCCCACTCAGAGCTTGATGCAGAAGCACAGCTCCAGGCAGCGTGGAGGGTGGACCTGGGAAGGAGGGGCATCCAGGGGAGACCAGGAAGGAGGCAGGGGTGCTGAGGCCTTTCCAAGCCAGTGCTGGGAGGGTGGAGCAGAGTGGACAGGCTCAGGAGATGCGGGAGCCAATTCACAGAGAACCTGGTGACTCCGGGTGTGGGGTAAGGGGAGGGAGGCGGCCAGGGATCCTGCTCTCCTCATGCACCTGGACTGTCTGCAGAGCCCCAGGCTGAGATGGAGAGGCCTCACTTGGACAGGCTGCTGGGGCACTGGGCCCTGGGGCCTAGGGGAGCGGAGTGGGGTCCCAGCACGGCTGACACGGAGTCTGCAGGGTCCCTCTGGAAGACCATGTAGAAACCACGGGGCTGTGGACTCATTCTCACCCACTTGCCCGTAGATGTTTCCCTGGCCACGCAGGGGGAGTCAATTGAGAGAGCTCAGTGTCTGTTCACTCACTTAGCGTCACCACGTGTTCAAGGTTCTGAGTGCTACAGAGATGAGTCACACACATCCCAATCTTGTCCTCAGAGATTGGGAGGGGGATCCGCGGTACGCACAGGCATTTGCTTGGCTTATTCCACACAGGGCAGAGAAGGTACGTGCTGCTGTAACCAGATCACATGCTCTGACTGGAAGGTCACTGCTAGCCAAGAGCTGGGGTCCTGGAGGGCTACATGGAGGTGGTGGCATGTAAGCTGGGCTCAAATGGGCTCATGTGGGTTAGATTTGTTCCTAGTGAAATGGAGAAAAACACTTCCAGCAGAGAGAATGGCAGGGAGACAAGGGCCAGGTGTGCAGAAGAGGGTTAGCGCCAGGGATAGCTGGCATGCTGAGGAAGGAGATCCAGGTGTAGGCTGTACCCCGCTGGGGATCATGGCAGGACATGGATGAGGAGAGGCATGGGGTCCAGGCAGTCTGGCTAAGCAGAAGGAGACATCAGATGCTGCTGTGTATTGGTCCAGGTGAGAGGTGGGCGTGGGGGTCTGAGCCAGGCTGGTAGAAAGAGATCTCTGTCTATTCTGGGCCAGGCACTGCCCAGAGTGCTTTGGAGTCCTCCCCCAGACCCAGCCATGCAGGTGCTACCCTTTCTCCCTCTCTATCAGTTAGCTCTCAGAGGCCTGGAGATGTTAGAGCAATAACCTGCCTATAGTCACACAGCTGGGAAGTGGAGGAGGCAGGATTCGAACCCAGCAGCCCAGGGTTTGAGCCCAGAGCCTAGATTAAGAGTAGACCTCCAGGCTCAGTGCTAGCTGGTAATGTTGCCCCCAGGTTGCAGTGCCCTGGCCATGCCACAGGCTTCCTCACTCCCTGTAAGCTGTGACGGCCCCGAGAAGCTGCTCTGGCTCACCGACTTGAAACCAGCCTCTGCCTATAGGCAGTGACGATGCAAATGACTGAAGCAGTGGAAACTTTCTATGGAAAAAGGTGCCCCTCACTCAGCCTCACAGCCAGAAAAGGGAAGCACCCGCCACAGCCCAGTGGACTTGGTGACAAGCAGAGGCCTTTTCTGTCTGTGAAACTCTGAACTGGGGGTGGGGCTGTGGAAGGTGTTGGGGCACAGGAGTGGGGCAGGTCAGACACTGCAGCAGAAGCTCCACTGGCTCGCCAGGCTTCCCTCAACTTTAGGAGGCAGCTGGTGTAGGCGCAGCCTCATTTTGTAGTCTTCACAGTGGGCGTTGAGGTGTTGACCAACTCCACTGTGGGCCAGTGGCTGAGGGTCTCCTGGGGTCTCCCAGGGTCTCAAACCTGCTTTTGTGTGTACTGTTGTGCGTGTGTGCACACGTGTGTGTCCCCTACCTATGAATAGGTCACAGTGATCATGTTATGGGATGGGGTGTCTTATGTTAGAGGACAAAATCATCATAGTAAAGCTTCTGGAGACAGGATCGCAAGTTCAAGACCAGAGGCAGTCTGTGTAATTTATCAAGACCCTGTCTCAAAAAGTAAAAAAAAAAAAAAAGGCTGGGGGTGCAGCTCAGTGGTCTAGCACTTGCAAAGCATACAAGCATAAGGCCCTGGGTTCAACCCCCAGTACATCAAAAATAAAATAAAATAAAATAAAATAAAATAAAGTTAAAAGATCAGAAATAACCAAATGAGGAAGAGGAAGAAGGTCTTGGGTTTTTGGAAAGTTGATTCCGCACTATTTAAATCTTACACCAACCAGCTTGAGTGCTCCAGTGCCCCCATTTTAGTGGTGAGGAAACTGAGACTCTGAGGTGTTAAATCACTTGCCCAAGGTCACATAGTGACAAAGAGCAGTGGCAACCAGCTTTTTTATTTTATTTTTTTAATGTCACAGCCTTGGGCTATTTTTCTGTCATGCAAGGCCAGTCACATCTCTCTGAACTAAGCCTCAGTTTCCTTAATTGACAGAGGATGACAATGGAGCCTGCCTATAGCATTCATGTGTTGGTGACATAATGTAAGGATAGTGTTTGCACGTGGTAGGCACTCAGTGAATGTCAGGTCCCTTGCCCATCCCTGGCTTTTGTTTCTGCAAACTGGGGAGATGTCATAAGCCTTGGAAGCAGGAAGTAGCTTGGACTTGGGCTCCTGGGGGAAAGACTGGAATCACCTGTTCCTCCTCCCATTCCCCTCTAGATGGAAGCACCCTGAGGCTGGGCCACACCTCCCTCTCCCTTGCACCCGGGTCCAGCCCAGTCACAGCAGGGTCTTGTTGAAATCACTTCGCTGCATCAGCTGGGCCTCCAGTGCCGGGTGTCCCATGGACTTCCTGTTGTACCCAGGAGGGAAGGTGGCCTCTCTGCAAAAAGTTCCCTGGGGACTTTCAGGGCGGAGAGAGGGCCGCCATGTGGGATGGCTGGGCAGGGCAGGAAACAGCTCTCCCAGCCTTGCCTTGTCTGTGCGCAGGAGCTCTTAGCACCTGGACGTGCTGTGGGGTCTCACTTGGGCCTCCCTCTGCTGCTCGATCATCCTCCCCAGCTCCCTCCCAGGAGACTGCGCCCTCCATCTGCCTTTGGCACTCTCTTCCCCATCCCTGCAGGACCTGGAGACCACGAGTCTGTCTTCTCCCTGATCCTAATGCAGCATTTATGGGGCTGTGTATTCCTGCCTGTCACTAGACAGGAGCCATTCACTTGGACTTGAAGTTCCTCTTCTTGTATCACCCGCCTCTATTTTTCACACCATGCCTTTCCTGGAAGACACGTCCTGGGGTGCTGAGACTCGAGCTCTGCTGCCTCTCTGCTCACTCTCCTGGGGGCCCTCACTCACCATGAGTCAGCTGGCCTGTGAATGAGCAGCTCCTGTCTGCAGAACACATGCAGAGACCAGGAACCATCCCAAACTGCCTCTGGGCGGCGAGGTGCATGTGACCATGTTCACAGCCTGCAGTGTGGGCATTTGAATAAAGGTGAGCACCCGGAAAAGGGAGAGGCCGAAGGCTGAACACAGGGGAGGAAGGGAGAGCCTTGCAGAGCTGACTGTGGCCCCAAAACTGGAGCCAGAGGTGGAGAGGTGAGCAGAGGGAAGGGGACTTGCAAGCTTGCCTGCCATCGCTGAAGGGCCGAGGCATTTGTTGAGTGCCCCTTGTGTGCTGGGTCCATGCTGATCTCACACACACTTTGTCTTGTCTGATCCACGTGACAAACCTGGGGAGGGGTGTGACTGACTCTTTGCTTCTGACTCATGAAGAAAGTAAGGCTCAGAGAAGTTAAGAAATTCAGCTGAGGTCACACAACTATTAATGGATGAAACCAGGGTCTGGACCCACATCCCTCTGATGACATCAGCGCTGACTCTGGGCTGCCTCACACTGCTTCTGTGGCATTGGGCAAACCAGGCAGGCCCGTAATTCTCCCTGTCTCCCTGTCCCAGTTACCAGTATCCTGGCACGATCTACCAAGATTACTCAGAGTGATCCTACCATGTGTGTCCCTGTGTCTTGGATTTTCATATTTTCTTATTGATCCACAGACCACAACAGCAGAAGTAAAAAGGCAAATAGATTCATCCCACAATTTCCTACCCCAAGCAGGTCAAATTCAGCTTGCCTGAGTTGCCGGCTTCTCCTGCAGATGGTCCCTTCAGAGTAGAGGGGTGGCCACATGTCGGGAGAGGAGCTGGAGGTCTCTTCCACATCTCTGGGATCAATGCTGAGCCCAAAGCTATCTGGCCTTCCCGCCTTCTGCTGGAAACCCACTGTGTTGTGGTTCATGGAGGCTGGCCTCTCCAGGCAGCTGGGCTTGTCCTTTCGCCACCCCCTGGACCCCAGAGGGATGTGGGCCCCTCTGCCTCCAGCAGACACCACACTGGGATGCTCTAGTCATGGGCAGGAGTGAAGACAACAGGCCCCCTCATGGCCTTAGGTGCAGCCTGCAAAGAAACTGGCCCTGGTGGCTGCCCCCTTGTAGGTGCACCCCTCTTCCACCAGCCCTTCCTTGCTCAATTGTTTCCTAAGGAGAAGACATTTTTATATCATTTTTCACTTATTCTCTATTGTGGTAAAATACATATAACATTAAATTTACCACCTTCACTGTTTTAAGCATATAGTTCAGCAGCATGAAATACTCTCACATTTTTGCACACTGTCACCACCATCCATCACTAGAACGCTTTGCTGCTTGTAAAACATGAGTTCTGTGTCCATTAAGAAATAACTCCTCTGGACAACCACCATTCCATTTTGTCCCTATACTTTTGTGCCATTTTTAAATTGTAAATGTGCTTTAAGAACAGTGCTTGTTTAAATAATAAAAAGAGTATAGAAATGCATACAGAAGAAAATGCATGTTCTGGACCCCACTCAAGCCATAGTCCTGCCCTAGGACAAGCTGACAGCTGGGGATTTGTCCTCCAGGAATTTTTCTGGATTCCCTGATGCAGATAGGTGTGTGTCTGTGATTTTGCTTTTACCATCCCTCAGAGAGGAAGTGTGTGCACTCATGTAGCGGAGGGCTTTGGGCCAGGCAGACAGAGGCTCACCTCCTGGCCAGACTCTGAAGCTCTCGTGCTGTCATGGGGAAAATGGGGGTAGGGTAACGCCTTCCCTCCAGCACCCTGGGAAGAGGATTAGGCCACCGAGGAAAATCCCCATGCCGGGACTCAACACAGAGAAAGTCACAATGCATCTCTATTATTGGCTGGAGTGTATGTTTATCTTTCATTAAGAAAAGTTATGCCTGACACATCCACTGGGTGGATTTATCATCATTTACTTATTAAACCAATTCCCTGCTGATGGATATTAAGGCTGTTTCCATCTTCACTGTTAAAAATAGTGCTGCAGCAATCATCCAAACGTGTACATTTGTGTGTTTGTTTGTTGGTGTTGATATGTGCATACTTGCGAAGATGCTGGGAACATAAATTTTGGTAGATATGTGAAAAGGTCCTCTTAATCTACACCCTCCCAGCAGTGTTAAAGATGCGTACTTTGGCCATGCCTCTCTAACACTTGACAGTGGCAATGATTTTCCTCTTTACTAACAAGTTGGGGCTCCAATGTGTCCGTGAGCTTGAGGGCTTCAGTGTTGTTGTGATGCTGAAAGTTATACCACCAGTATTTCAGATACCAGCAGGGCTACCCATGGGGGACAGGTTTCACCTGACCTTCCAAACTAAGACAGACTAGGGAGGAGGACCTGGCAGCCCACTCCTGAAGCAATTAGCCATGGAAAACCCTATTGAATAGCAAAGAAACACTGTCAAATACATTGCTGGAAAATGAGCCCCCCAAGCCTGGAAGCCATTCAAAAAATAACTGGGGAAGAGTTGCCTCCTCAAAGTAGAGTCAGCCTTAATGATGGGAATGGAGTAAAGCCCCTGGGACTTCCTTTTGCTGATGTGGCACAACTCAAAATGAGAAGAAACATAGTGGCTGCAATAATGGGATCAAACATAAAAAGATCATGTGCATGGCACAGTGTTGGGCAGTGTTTTGTTCTGTTGTACAGAGAGTCACTATGAGTTGGATCTGATTCTAGGGTACCTAATGACAACAACAACCAACCAGGGGACAGAAATACTAACATTTAACATATATCTTAGTGATTAATGAGGCCAGCATATTTGGATATTTTTATTAGTTATTTTTATTTATAATGATCTTCATTTTATTGGTTATCTTTTCTTATTGCTTTGTGGGTACTTATATTATGGATCTTGACCCTTCTTATATGTGCCATAAAATATCTCAGTATCTATTTTATTATCAAATATTATATCACAAACATAAGAAATATGTCTGACAAGAGTTATTTTGATAAGAGGTATAAGATAAGAGTGTAAGTCTTCTTATTTCTAGAATTCTAGGAATTGAATCTACTCTAAAGAGTTAAAAAGTCTCACTGGGTGTGGTGGTACACACCTGTAATCCCAGCGGCTGGGGAGGCGAGGCAGGAGGATCCCAAGTTCAAGACCAGAGGCAGTCTGCATAATTTAGTGAGACCCTGTCTCAAAAAGTAAAAAAAAAAAAAAAAAATGGGCTGGGGGTGCACTCAGTGGTCCAGCACTTGCAACACATGCAAGCATGGGGCCCTGCGTTCAACCCCCAGTACTGGGGAAAAAAAAAAAAAAAAGAATTTAAAAAATCTCAAAAAAATTTAAAGCCTCCAAATATTTTTATCCAGTCTGTCACTTGCTCTTTGTATGTTGAGGGGGGCCTTTTGTTACATAGAGTAGTTAATATTTTTATATAGTCAAATCTAGTAATCTTTCCTTTTAAGAACATTGAGGTCCAGTTCAGGTTTTGGAAGTTATTTTCCAACAGTACGTTATACAAATGTCCTACTAGTTTTGGAATTTTTCATGGATTTGCTTATAGATTGTTTATATCTTTGATCCATATAAATGTGTGTGTGGTGCATGGACCCTATTTAAAATAGCATTCTCCACCTTCCCACACTCTGCATTTCATTTTGCTGTTTAATTTTCTTCAAGGCACTTACCACTATTTGACATATTATTTATTTTATCATTTGTTTATTGTCCTTCCTCCCTGGCTAGACTTTCAGCTCCATAAGGGCAAGGACCTTCTCTGTTTTGATCACTGCTGTATTGCCAGTACCTAGAACAGAGCCTGATACATAGCAAGCACTTAGTAAATACTTAGTGAATGCAGAGACAATTTTCCTATCTCTTTTTAAAAAATAATCTGTTCTTTCTCTGCTAATTTGGAATTCCCTCTTTGACATCTTTTTCGGTTTCTTCTGTAGTTACTGGTCTATTTGGTTTTTCTCTCTCTCCTTCAGTTTTATAACTTATGATTTTGTGGAAAATCAATAATTTTCAAATGCATGAACATAAAGTAATATCCAAATTCTCTTAGATTCAAACAATAATACATATGTTCTTATTAGTTTTTTTAATGTTTACTTGTAATTTTGCTCTGTACTGCTCATTCCATTTGCCAGTGGCATGTCCATGTCGTTGGTCTTTTCAGAGAACCATTTCGTGGCTTTTTATTTCTTTTGTTGAAGCTGCTATTATTTTCTCTTTCATTTATTTGCTTTCATCTTTATTCATTTCTTCTTTCTAGGTTATTTTGGCTTATTTTGCTCTTTCTTGGCTTCTTAGGTGAAATCCTTAATTCGTTTAGTTTTACTCTGCCTTCTTTTATCAAAAGTGCATTTGAGGCTTGAATTTTCCTTTAAATACAGCTATGGTTACATGCCACATGTTTAAAACTTCAAGTTCTCAATTTATAATTATCTTACAATTTCAAGTTTTCCATCCTCTTTGATTCAAGAGTTACTTAGGAAAGCATTTTAAAATTGTCATGTGCATCGTTTACTTGCCTATTTTTATTTTTTCTTATTTTTAAATTTCTAGTTCCATCTCATTGAGAGCTGAAGCCACGGTCAGTACAGCTCATGCATTACCAACAGCTTGTACTCTAAGATTCTTTGAATCCCTTGCCTTTAGAATTTGAGATTTTCTGAGATGTTTGGGAAAAATATTTTTTATCTGTTTCTTGAGTATATATGAAATGAAACTTATGAACTAGATCTTTATATCTTCCTTATTCTTCTTTGGAGGTGATTTGTCCCATCAAAACTGATTAACAATACCTGAGATGTACCCTGTTATGCCTTTTCTCCCTGTGGGTTTAGTTTTGTTGTTGCTATTTGAGACAGGGTTTCAGTTTGTAGCCAAGGGTGGCTTCAAACCAGCTACCTCAGCCTCCTAAATGCTGGGATTACAGGCCTGTACCACCTGGCCCAGCTGTCGATTTGTCTTAAGTGTATTATTTTCAAATGGCACATGGCTAGGTTTTTATTTCTTTTATCCATCTCAATCTTCTTAACTTAGACTAAGGTAATTTAATTTATCCACATTATTTTATTTGTTATTATGTTTGGTTTTACTTTTGCTATTTTACTTTATATATTTTGCTTATTATACCTTTTTCTTTCCTGTTTAAATTTCCCTTTTCTATCTCTTGCTAAATTAATTGAATTTTCTCTATTCCTCCTTTTCTCACACATGTTATTGTGGATTAAAAGGTCTGCATCTTAATTTTCTTCCAGAAATTGTTGGTCTCAAATAAAAGATATTTCTCTATTCATGTCAAGGATTAAATGGTATCTAATTCCCAACAAGATGAGGCCACCATTATGGACATTTGTTTAGATGACACTATTCATTTTCTGGTTTTATTATTCTTCACTGTTTCTTGTGTGTCTCATCTTTCCCTTCCTTGATTTACTTATTCTGGTACAGTTTTTGTTTTCCTGGAGTAATTCCTTGAGTAGTCGTTTTTACAATAGATAAGTGGGTGGAATCCTATTTTAGTACTACTCTCTTTCACTTGAGACTTGTCTGAGTATTGGATCTCAGGGTTTTAACCCTTTCCTTTCCAAACTCTGAAGTCTTTGCCTTGTTGTCCTGTAACAGTCAAGTCCAATGTCAATCTGATTCTTAACATTTTTGTAGAAACTGTCAAATGCAAGTTCCCCACATATCATTATGAGGACATGTTGGTTAGACCAACCTGAGGTGGTCCCTCATCTGTGTAGGGAGAATAGCAGCTCCACAGAGCTGGGGTGTGTCCAGGAGGAGGTGGCAAGGTTGGCTTGGCTGAGGACTGGAAGTTTCCTTTAGGTGGGGATGAAAATGCTTAAGGCACAGAACATAGGACTGTCTAACACATATAACACTATAGTCCAGGACAGATGGGAAAAGTGAGTCAAGGATTTTTGAGGCAAGGCAAGGGATTCACAGACTCTCAGGGGACAAGCTGTTGAGGAAGAGTAGAAGAACCTTCAGGAAATTTCTGTAATGAACAGTCCAGTGATCTGCCAGGACCAGAGGCTCCTTTAATAGGAAAGCCATGCAACTAAAGGTGTAAGGGGTGGAGGTGGGTAGTCTATGTCCTCCATACCTTCCCTCCTCTCCACTTTGGTCTCTTGGGAGATCCAGAGGATTCTTTTATCCTTGGAGTTCAGTGGCTGCCTCTGAGTGGCTTTCCAGGATTCTGGCAGGTGGACCTTCCCTACCCAGGCTGAGAGAGGCTGGTGGGGCTCTGATCAAGGTTTCTATGGCTCCCACTCCTCTACTTCCTTAGACTGCTGGCCAGATGGTGCTACTGTGGATCTGTTCTTATTTGTGCATTTCTCTCTATTTCAGTGGCTTACAGGGGAGAAGAGGAAGACAAATGGGCCTCATTTGGCATCTAGAACTTAGGGCTTGTGGTATTTTCAGGTAGTGGGGATACAGGTGGCTGGGCAGCTCTCTGCCCTACTGCTGGGGCAATAGTGGCCTCACTCCTGCGACTCCTACAGAAGTCTCCCTGCTTCTGCCAGCCCCATCCCCCCCCCCCCACCTAGTGCATTGTCTTGCGGATGAAAACCATTCCCTGACCTCCTCACTCCACTCCAGCCCAAGTCCTGCTTCCCCATCTAGGGAACTCCCCCTCAGTCATGGTCACTGCCCTTCATAGCCACTGGGACAGCATGTGGTTTCTTGAACATTCTGGTCATTTGGGGGTTGTCTGAATATTCCTCCTTCTCTTTTGCACCATCAGAATTGATGGCCTACTGTGGTCTCCTTGAAAGTAGGGACTGAATCTTGGCTATCTTCTGTCCTTCCCACCTACCACCCAGCTGGGCTCAACATGGGCACTAGAGGCGCATCTGTTAAATGAATGAACAACTGAATTAGGTTCTAAAGAGAATTGTTGTACACTGGGTATATGTAAGACATCAGCTAGGGGTTGCAAATGATTCAGACTGACCCAGCCGGAGCTGTGTGCAGTTTGGAAGTGTCCCCAGCTCATGGTGGCTCTGCACAGTGGACAATGTCATCTATCTAAAGAGAAGCAAAGGAGATGTGCTGTAGGTGCCCTGTGAGGCGGAACTTATATCTACCTTTGTGGGAGCTGGCTGAGCCGTGGAGGGAGGACCAGCCAGGTAGACCTGGCTGTGGGGAGAAGGAAGCACATTCCGAGCAGAAGAAAGCCCTGAGCAAAGGCTCAGAGGTGGGAAATTGTGGACTGTGTTCACAGAATAGCACATTCTGAGAAATCAGTAGGAGGAGGGGAGCACTGGCACTTTTTTTTATTACTAATTACAATGGGTTGGAGGGTATAAGGGCTGACTTGGAAGTCGGGAGAAATGGGAATTGTGAAAAACTTGGATGGTTCAAATGATAGAATCAGGAATGATAGATGAGAGCCACTGAGCAAGTGCAGCCTCATCATCATGCAGTGGTGCTGGGCTGCCCTGGGGTGTGCATGAGCCTGGTCAGATTTAATAGTGGCAGGTATGGTGGGAGGAGACGGCAGAGGGCCTGGGGGGACCTGTGTGTTCTCTAGCCATCAGCAGTGTGAGGTGGTTGCCAAGCACTAACTATTCCCAGGCTGGGCTCATACAAAGCATGGTGACCAGGAGGAGCAAGGGGACAAAGCCCCAGGTCTGCGTGCAGGTTACTCCAGACCCAGATTATCGAGCTCCACTCTGGGATAAAGCCCATAACAATTGTGTGGGTCATACCATGTGCCAGCCATTGTTCTAGGCCCTGTGCATGCACTGACTCATTAAAGCCTTGGGAGGTACTCACCATTCTTAACCCCCCTTTTTAGGCACAGAAACTTTCCAAAGCCACAGAGATCATGAGGAAAAGGGCTGGGACTTGAACCCAGGAATCTCGGGCTTAGAGCACACAAACCAGGTGAAATCCAAAGGGCACAGCATGGCTGTGACATGCTATGCTGTATGCAACTAAAACAACTCAGGCTTTCTGGTTTAGGAAACACTTTTCCTCTGTATTTTCTTATTTGATCCTCACAACAGTGTGCTAAGTCAGTGATTAAGAACTGATGCTCACTCATCCATCCATTTGTTCAGTAATCGTTGTTGAGCTTCTGCCCTGACCCAGGCTGCCGTTCACCCTGAATGCTCTGTTTCATTTACTGGGGAGCCGGGGGAGGAATACAATGTGTTTCTATGTCTATTATTGTATTTAATCCTCACCCATGCCCGAATACCAGTCACTTCCACAGGTCGGATTAATTTTCTCTTGCTGTTTAGCAAACTGTCTCCCATTTAGGAGCTAAACACCATGCCCACACATCAGCTCCACTCTGAAGGTCCAAAGTCTGTAGAGTGGCTGGCCACTGCTCAGACTGACGCCAGGTGTCCATAGGCTGAGTTTCCCTCTGGGGGCTCTGGGGAACATCCTACATTTCCAGCTCATTCTTGTTGACATAGCCCTATTCCCTGTGGTTGTAGGACCAAAGCTCTGTTTCCTTCCCAGTTGTCGGCTGTGTGGTCACTTAGTTTCTAGTGCCTGCTTCCAGGGCCTTCCCACATGGCCACTCCACCTTCAAGCTCGCGAGGACATGTGGGATCCTACGCATTCTAATCTGACTTCCTCTTCTGTAAAGAGCCAGAGAAAACACTGTTTTTGAGGGGCTTTCCTGGTTAGCACAGGCCTACATAAGCTCCTTATCTGAAGGTCAGTTATGCCTTGTAACAGGACCTAATCACTTATCATGTTCCCAGTCCTGGGATTATGCAGGACTGCATCCTGGCAGCAGGAAACCTCAAGGGCCATCCAGAACCCTGCCTACCCACTGGTGAAGAATCAGGCTCAGAGAAGTTCGGTGTTGGCTGCAAAGGGGTGTGTGGTGGGTTCCATGGCCACTATACCCCTCTGTCTGCCTGAGGGATGTGGGGATCTGGCCCTGTTCTAAGAAAAGGAGCTTGGGATGAGTTGGGGCCTTGGGCCTTCTGGGACCAGGCAGGAATTGTTTTGTGTCTAAAGTCAATCAAGAAAACTCTCTGACCATGACTTCCAACCGCCCCCTGCAGGATTGGAGGCCCAAATCCAGCTGCCTCAAAGTAGCTCATGGAGGAGCCCCAGGAGCTGCTGGCCAGGCAAGCTCTCCCTTCCAGAGGGAAGAGCAGCGAGTGAGCAGGGGCGGCTGCAGCAGGAGTGGACATGAACGCTGGTTTCCAGAGAGACCAGCGTTTCAGTTTTGGCCATCGGAAGTGGTGCCTGCAGCACAGGTAAGAAGTGCTCGCGGCTGGGGTGCCTGCTGGGAGCCATTTTGGTCAGGCATGGGCTTGCCGTGTTCTTCCTCTTAGAGTGTGGTGTTGGCACTAGGACTGTCGTTGCTTTCCTAGAGACTCTGTGGGAGCCATTCTGGAAGTCCCGGGACAGCTTGGCCAGGAACCAGCACTTCCGGTGCTACTCCTGCTGTCTCCCTGACATGTCTCCCTGCCTCCCAGGTCCTCAGTTTCCATCCTATCTCTGGCAAAGAACACAACAATGCTTCTCAAGGACCTTGGCCTCACCACACGCCTGTCCAATGTGTCCCCCTGCTTCCCAGGGTCCCTCTCACCTCCACATCCATCCCCTTTCCACCTCCTGCTCAATTAGGGAGCACCGTAGTTTTGAAGACAGAGCAGCAGCTCTTTGGTGTCCCTATTGGGAGAAATGGAAAGATGTCAGGTTTGGGGAAGGGGTCCTCAACCTTGGCTGCATGTCACGATCACCTAGAGAGTTCCAGAACTTCCAGTACCAGGGTCTCAGCTGCAGTGACACTGATTGGATTGGCTTGGGAAGGGCCCCGTATACGTTTAAGCATGTGTTTGGCTCCTCCAATATGTACTGGGGTTTGGGGCTACATATTCAGGCTGCGGTTTGGGTCAGGTGTATGGTGTTGGCAGAAATTTGGGTCAGGAGCAAGTCCTTGGGTGTTTTGTCTATTGTAGAGTGTGCCAGAATCATCCGGGAGCTAGCAGGGTTGCCTAGTTTTTTGTGTTTGTTTGTTTAAAAAAAAGAAAAAAGAAGTAGGAAGGAAAAGTAGAGTCCCCAGCACACCCATGCCCTGTGGGTCAAACGCAGGAGCTAGAGACACAAGGATCTGTATGGGGAATTCTTTGGAAGCAGTCATGCTTCATAGTGGGGGCTTTCCTGGGGTTCACATCCAGCTCCCACAGTTACTGGGCTTGTGCAGCCTTTACTGATTTCTGAGGCAGTTGCTCATCTTTCAGCTTTCTGACTTGCACAATGAGGACAGTGCAGTTTGTTTGTTTTTTTCCTTTCTTGTTTAAGACAAAGTCTCACCCTGTAGCCCAGGCTGGCCTGGAACTCACAATCCTGCCTTAGCCTCTTGAGTGCTAGAATCACTGGAGTCCACTACCATGCTTGGCTAGGTTTGGATTCCGAGGTGGCTGAGGTTCAGGCGCGTGGGGCCAACTTCGGGGGCTCTGTGCATGCTCTGCTTGGCCTGTGTTTGGGTCTCTGTGCTCTGCTATATTATCCATGGGGCCTTTCCCAGCCTGGGCCACTGTGAGCAGGAACCCATCTCCTTCCTGAGAGCAGAAGTTTTCTCCCTGTGCAGAGAGAAGCCAGGGCTGAGGGTGGCCTCAGAGAAGGCATCAATATAGCTCTATGGACAGGGGGTGACTGGGGCCTGGGCTCTGTCCCATAGCCAGCAGCAAGCCTGAGGCCACCTGACCAGGCCTGACCAGAGTTCTCCTGTGGAGGCAGAGAAAGCATTCCCTGGATCCCTAGGAACAACTGGGCATCTCAGTCCATTTTGCAGGGATGTTTGCAGTCATGCTTCATAGTGGGGGCTTTCCTGGGGTTGACTTCCCAGGCCCACAGTTACTGGGCTTGTCCAGCCTTTACTGGTTTCCAAGGCAGTTGCTCATCTCTTGCCCTCAGCTTTCCGACTTGCACAATGAGGACAGGGCAGTACCTGCCTCACAGGGCCACCACGAACATCCAGGGAAGGCCCCTCTAACACAGCCACCCACAGCAAGTTGAGAGCAGCCTTCCCTCCATCCGCCGCCATGGTGCAGGCAGCTCAGCCTCCCTGTGACACTTCTGCTATGCTCTGCTGTCTGGTGTCAGAACAGGGTCCTAGGGTCAGGGTGGAGTCACAGGACCAGCACTTGCTGCACACAGAGCCTGGCCCTTTAAAGATAAGCCCAAGTCCTACAAAAACCCTAGTGAGGCTGGTCCTCTTACCCGTTTTGTACCCTTAAGGAAACTGAGTACAGAGAGATTTAGTAATTTGAAAGCAGTCACACAATTAGTGAAGGGCAGAATCTCTGGCTACCATAGACCTAGCATTTTTTTTTCCCACCAAGATGCTTTCTGAAGAAAGCAATTACAGCTTCAGTGACTGTGCCCCTAAGAACATCTGCATTTTAATAGGAATCAAAGGAGCCATAATGAATGGGCCCCCTTCTGTGGCATCCTAGGGTACCTTCTGGTACCTTGACTTGGCATTTATTTCCTTCTGTGCATATCGAAGGTAGCTGTGTGAGGGTCTCCTCCATAAGCAGTCTCAGGCCAGGGCCTGAATTTATTCCAGAGGGGTTTTCTTTTGTTTTGTTGTGCTTTGCTTTTTTTTTTTTCCCCCCCAATAGGATCTTGAACTACTCTTTAAACAGATACTTTGGAGGGATGAAGGCAGAGCCAGGTTGGGGGGCGGGGGTTCTGCCCCAGGATCCCCCATTCCTGGCGTTTGCCCTTCCCTACTTTTTTGCCCAAATTCTCTTGTCCACGTGGGCTCTGCCTACCAAAGGGGAAATGTGTAGCAGAGGAGAATTGCCCAGCAGGAAATGAGCTGTCAGTTCCATCCAGAAATCTGGCCCCGCCCCTTCCCTTCCTCTGTTCTCCCTGGGAAAGAAAGCATCTTGATTAATGGGGTGCTGACCCAAGGGTGCTAGGGGATCCAGTCCATGGTGGGCACAGCTGCCCCACCAGGGAGGATGTTGGAACATATATGGCTTCTGTGGAGGTGGAGAGCCCAGGCCCAGGCTGGCAGGTGGCAGGTGTGTAGTATGGCAGACTCCAATGTACCTGGGATGGAGAAGCCCTGTTGGCCCCACCTGAGGCTTAGGGCTGTTTCTGTTCCCAGCAGGGTGAGTTTGGAGTCATTTGGGAGCAAGGAAACGGAGTCGTAGCCTCTCTGCAGAAGAAGCCTGATCTAGAGCTCTGTCCCGAACAGTGTGATTTCTGAAAGAGAGGCTAGAGAACAAAGCTGATTTGAAAGTGGATAGGGAAGCATTTTCTCAGCAGTAAATATCTCTGCTTGAGGTTTTCAAACTTTTATTGTCCTAGAAGCTATTTTTAAAAGTCAAATCTTGCATGGAATGCTAATATATAAAACACGTTAAAGTGGCAGTTTATTAGTACACAGAGATTTTAAGTACAATTCTTTAACATTTATTTATTATAAAAGTCTAACCATAGATTAATAACTATTTCAATGAGTAACATTAAAATCTGAAGTTCTATAAGATCAGGGATCTGCAAACTCTCGCTTATAGGACTAATGCAGGCTGCTGCCAGATTTGTAAATAAAGTTTTATTGGAACACAGAAACTCAATTCATTTACACATTTCCTATGGCTATTTGAGACCATCTGGCCTTCAAGTTAGAATTATTTACTATTTGGCCTTTTACAGATAAAATTTGCTGACCTTTGTCCTAGATGATCATTGCGTTACTCCATCAGCTGCCGTGTCCGATATTCCTTTCTCTTTCTTGTCTTGTGTAGCATCACTGCACGGTATTAAGGAATCCTAAATCACATCAGTAGGATGATATAATGAATTTTCAACAGTGCACCTGGCAGGTGCAGGGTGGTTTTTGATTCCTTATTATCTGCTCATTCAGGGAGGAGTAAAAGGGAATTTTAGGTTGTGTCACTGGCAGTATCCAACAAACTGCTTGAATTCCTTCTTATTATGAACACAAGTCAGATGTTATTGTTGTTGTTAGGTGCCGTCAAGTCATGTCTGACTCATAGAGACCCTAATAGGGTTTTCATTGGCTGGTTTTTTTTTTGTTTGTTTGTTTGTTTGTTTTCCGGGATTGTCTCGGGAGTGGGTTGCCATGTCCTTCTCCCATTTTTGTGGGGCTGGGAATTGAACTCAGGACCTCAGAGACTACAGAGCGGTGCTCTACCAACTGAGCTAAATCCCAGCCCCACAAGTCAGATAGGACACTTATACTTATTTCTAATTCTTGTGTGATAATCCTTGAAACACATTCTTTTATCATTGAAAGCCTGGGGGTGTATTTACTGGTCTGGTTCTACATAAGCAATGTATAGTCCTGAATTTTAACAACAATAAGATGCCCAATAAAGACCTCAAACCCAGTCCTTCTGGTTGAAGACACATCTCACCAGTGAAGTTCAAGATCTACCCACCCAGACCTTATTCCAAAGTCTCAAGCTGGCAAAACTTGTTCACTGTGTTACAGTATGCTGTAGAAGATGTTTGAATGCGCAGGTCTGTTTTCCGTTCAGTATTGATAGGAGTCAAACTATATTTTTAGAATAAAATTCTCATGTAAGGATTACAGAGCCTCTGAAAGAGCTCCTGGAACACAATTTGAAAACTGCCCTTCAGCAAGTATTGGAGGTTCTTATTTTAGTGCTAAGAAATCATGGAGGAGCCCAGGAGATGGTGGGAAGCAGAGGACGAGGGAATGAAAGGTAGCAGAAGGGAGAAGAAAGGTGATCTGGGGGACAACAGCAAGAATCCCTAAGCAGGGAATGGGGTCGATGCTGGAAAAAGTCCTGCAGGGACACAGGAGGCCTTGTGAGCTACTTGCTGCTGCGGCTGGTGATGCTCCTAGCCACTACTAATGACCCACACTCAGCTCTCTCCATGTTTTAATGAGGGGCAGCCATGAACGAGGAGGACAAGGTGTGGATGAGCATGGGGAAAGACAGCTGGGAGCAGAGAAGGGGCGGGGCGGGGGAAGCACAAAAGTGTCTTCTAAGAGGTGTGCTGGGGCCTCTGTGGCCATTCAGTAGGTCAAGTTGTGGGACAGGAAGAGAGAGAGGGACAGCCAATGGGACAGGCTGGGTCAGCTCACCAAGCCAGGGCTTGCAGTGGAGGGCCTGTGAGCATGGGGACAGGTGTCGAGGTCCTAAGGATGCGGTGCTACAACTGGCTTTAGGCCTGCGAGGCAAAGCCCACAGAGCCAGGAATAAAACCCAGGAGTTTCAGCTCCCAGTCCGCCCACCCTTCCCTCTGCGGGTGTGAGGGAGGGAGGACCAGGTCTGGTGGCTTGGGAGGCTGCGGGCTAGAGAGGGTCTCAGGGGGATAAAAAAGCCCCAGTCTTTTCTGAGGTTTTGCCGCTTACCCCATAGAAAAGGTACATTTTTAGATTTTAAAGGGATGACCTCATTTTTTTCTTATTTACATAGCCCTGTTTGTTTATATAGTCCTTTAAAAATAGCCAGCGTGTGCTAAGCTTAGTGCCCATGCTCCCAGCACCAGGGCAAGTGCCGCAGTGTGGGGAGAAATGCCTTTTTATCTAAGAGAGGGGCAGCCTTGTTTCCGAGGACAGATGGGAGCAAAACAGGACAGGTAGGAAGTTTCGTGGTTTTTCATGTCGCTTCTCCAAAATAGTCACACTCCTGGCTCCCACTTCCTGCCTGGCTTGGCGCAGGGTAGATTTTCTCATTCAGAGGACTCGTGTTCTGTGAATTCTCAGGGAGGCTCCAAGGAATCTGTCAACAAGCAAAGATATTTGACCCCTCAGACCTTGCCTTGAGCCTGGCATGGAGGGCCCCAGCTTGTGTATGGACCACTGAATTTGCATCCAGTTCTGCTGCATGCTAACTGTGTGCCCTTGGGCAAGCAACTTAACCTCGCTGTGCCGCATCTGTAAGACAGAGATAACAACTCTAGCTTTATCAAGCAGTTCCTGTGCAGTTTAAATGAAGGAATATGTGTAAAGGGCCTAGCTCAGTCTGCCTCATAGCAATACTTATTGCATCTTTTAATAAAAATCACCGATATTGTTGTTGATATCCGTCCCTTACCTAGCCAATTATACCAGCCTTCTGGCCACTCTTCTTCCACCAGCTTGTCTGCTCCAGCCCATTCCTAATAATGTCATCCCAGAGTGGTAAGAAAGTAAGGCACAAATTTGACCATTCTGTCCCCTGTTGAGGATCTGTCCATGCCTTCCTATGGCAGAGGTCAGTGAATTTCCCCTCTGAGTGCCAGACAGGACATGTTTTAAGCTCTGCAAAGCATAGGGACTCTTGCAACTGTGCTGTAGCAGCAGGAAAGCAGCCATAGGCACTGTGTAAAAATGGCAAGCTACGTTCCAGAAAAACATTATGTGCAAAAACAGGCAGCGGCTGGCCATGCCCACCCCTGACCTACAGGAAGAATCTAGACCCTGAGCTCAGCATTCCTGGCCAGCCTGCTCCCGTTGTCTCCTTCCCTGTTCCTGTGGGGAATGCTTAGCACTTCGATCCTTTCACATGCTGTTCTCTGTTTCTGGATTTTCCTTCCCAGCCCCATGGTGTACCCTGGCATTAGGAACCCTTGCTCTGGGCTTCTGTGGAAGCCTATGTCTACATAGATCAGTTGTGTAAGAACTTGCTGTTTCTACCCTTCCCTGTGGGCTGCCCGCCAGGTGTGGGGATCCTGCCCTCCTTCTCTGGACCCCCAGTGGATGCTGGAAGGGTTTCTATGGGTGCACAGTAAGCATTTGTCATTGAACACAAAGATCTGCAAAACAGACAGCTGCCTCAGGGAGTTCACAACCTGGCCAGGAGGCTGGGGTGTCAGCCAGTGCAAAGCCAGCCAGCAGCTCAGGTAGGAAATGGCCACCATGTGTTTACTGGGGTACCCATGACAGGTGAAGTTTCTGAGCTTCATGAAGGAAGAAGACATTTGAACCAGACATTGTAGGCTGGGAAAGAGACTTTCAGAGAGGAGGAGTTAAGGCAGGCTTGCCAAGCTGCGGAAATGGCCAGAAAGAGCAGCCTCTGTTCTGGGCGCAGGGTGGTGAGTTTCTGAAAGACCAGCCTGGCTTCAGCTGTGGGTGTCATTGAGAGACAGATTGGACCTATGTCAGACAGGCAGGGTAAGGCCCCATTCATGAGTAGGGGTTGAGATCCAGGAGTTTGGACTTTGCCTCATGAGCCAGAATTTCTCTACGTGTGGTTCAGAGACACTTCCCCCCCAACGCACAGCATAATCACCTAGGACGTTCCTTTAACACACAGGTCCCAGGGTGCTCTCTCAGACTGGAGGCTAGGAGGCCAACGAGGTAAGGGCATGGAGGCTGAACTCTGTCTGCAAGAGGAAGAAGGCTGTTACTGTAACATGGCCGTGGATGATGATCACAAGTACCGTTCAGATCAGTGTCCTCTGCCGCAAGCAGGTGGATGGCCCTTCCCTGACAGAGGGGGGAGAAGTGAGGCAAGAATGAGGAATCTTTCCATGAGGAGAGAAGAACAGCAAAGCTCAGTCATGGCAGGTGACTTGCTCAGGGCCACACTGTAGGCAGTTGCAGATGTGTGACCAGCTAGGTCTGGAATAGGCTTTCTCTCATAACCTCAGGCCAGGTTAGTCTTGGAGGTGCTATAGGACAGGCCAGGGTCAGTGGTCCTGGGGCCCCAGTCAGATTGACACATGGTTGTTTGTCAGGAATCATTGAGCAAAGAGGGAAGAGGTGAGGCAGAGGGTGAGTGCTTAGAGGAATGGGTGGGGTGGGACAAGGGAGAATGGAGTTCTGAGGGGGTTCTGGCGATGCAAGCCTCAAGGCCCAAGAGCAGGGTGGTAGCCAAGGCAGAGGGAGAGAAACAGCAAGTGTGGTGCAAAGCATATTGAACTTGAGAGGCCAGAGGGACAGCCAAGCCAAAGTGTCCAGCAGCTGGAAATGCAGGGCCAGGGAGTGCTGGGCAGGCAGGCAAGGTGTGCAGCTGTGGGAACCCCTAAGGAAACCAAGTGAGAAGAGCAGAGACAGACATGCCGGGGAGTAAGGCCCAAAGCCTGAGGCAGGGGCACACACACCTATACAGAAATGCTCAGGCAAGTCAGAGGCAGGCTGGGAGAGGTTCAAGCAGAGCAGGGTAGGGAGGGAGGGCCCAGGAAAGGGAGATTGGAGCCTCAGGTCACTAGGGAACTTAGTTTGGGTCTCACTTGAGGGTAAAGTCAGCCAACCTAAAAAATTATGCCATGGGTAAGTAAAAATGTTGATCACAATAAAGCTGAAACTGCTGGTTTCTGTTTGCTTGCCATGTGGGCTCCAGCAGCCTGGGTGCAGGTGTGCCATATGGGTGAGAACAGGAACTGCTCGGCCTCCTTGTCAGGACAAGCTCTGCCATCTTGGTTCTGTTTGGGTATTGCTGGCTTGCACCCTTCAGGGCCTCCATCCTCTTCTCCTGGATCAGCTGTCCTCAGTACCTTCTCCCTTCCCTGCCATCCCTCTCTTTATTCATTCATCTTGGTAAAGAGGGTCTCAGCCCAGGGCCCAAGCCCAGGGGGGTTCTCTGAGTCACTGGAGAGCTTTAAACATATAGGAGAGATTCCTGGACTTGCAAGTTCTAGGTGCCCCAAAGAGGCAGTGGCTGGCTGTGCCTGAGTTCTCACAGAGGCCTAGTCTGAGTGGCCTCTCTGTGGCCGCCTGGAAGACTTTATTGTTCTGGAGCAGCTCAGCCTTGGCTGGGGAGACACTGAGGCCTAAGGGGCTGGGTGTTTCCCTGCTCCGGCCCTAAAAATATAGCTCTTGGGCAGCTTCCCCACTGACTGCCCTGGAGCACCAACCCTCCTTCCCTCAACCCCATGCATGTGCCAAACTCCCCAACCCTGGGCACTCACACCTGTCAGTGATAGGTGCCACTACCTCACCTGCCCTCAGAGAAGCCGATCATCCTTAAATTCAACCCTGCTTAGACACAGGTACCAAGCCCCGTTCCAGGCAATTAAGCACAATGCCTGCCTCCTGAGGTTGTATTCTATAGGGAAAATAGACTGTGGGTGTACAACTTTCTTGTGAGTTATTAAGATATCTTTTCCTTAAGTAAAACACTTTATAGCATATGTGACAGCAGTGGGGAAAGGAATAGGGGTGCCAGGGATGGCAGGTCATGGTGATTTTAAGTCAGATGGTCAGGTGTTCGGTAGGGCGTGGAGGGTGGTGTTTGGGTGAAGAGTCCCCGAGGGAGGAGAGGAAGCACTGTGGGTATCTGGGCCTGAGCACATGGGCGGGGCAGGACCCTGTCTAGTGGAAACATGCAGGAGGCCAGTGTGGCTGGAGCGGGGGATGGAGTACTGGGGAGAGGTGGGGCAGCTGGAGGAGAATCATTGGTGGTCTAAGTGGAGGAAAGAGTGGCCTGAATGTTCTTGGAGATCCCTTAGGAGGTGAGGATGGTGCCAGGAGGTGGCAGAGCCACAGGCCAAGACAGCAGCTTGGGAAGCCTCCAGGGAGGGACTGGACACTGGCTGTCATCTGAGGTCCAGCCAGCGTGGTTTGCTGAGAGATGGGATGTGAGGCATAAGAGAAAGATTTTGCACGGAGAGCCCAGTGGTCTCCTACTTCTCAGGCTAGTTGCCTTCTCTGGGTCTTGGTTTGCTCATCTGCAAAATGGGGCATGTGCCTAGATACTTCCAAAGTTGCTTTTGGCTTGAAAATTCACTGTTCCAACTCAGATCCCTGAGGGTAGGAGTGGCCATGGAAGGCTTGGAGAAAATGAGATGGACCATGGGCTTAGGAAAGGACTTAGACCTGGTACAGCTGTCAGGGAGAGAAGAGGAGAGGAGAGGAGCAGCCAGGCAGAGGGTGGCAAGACCCAGGAGTGGTGCCTACAGAACCGTGGGCATCACAGTAACTAGAGCGCTGGCCTGGGCATGCAGGTGGGGGCCAAAAGCTACAGGGATGGGCTCATTAGCTCCCCGACACTATGTCCTTTGGAATAGACCAGTAGGTTCAGGACCTGTGCATATTTTGCAAACACTGAGGCCTTCGATTTTGAGCATTTTCAGACCAACATGCTCAGGCAGGAAGGGACAAGGCCTGGCTCCCGGCCGGGGAGAGTTAACCTTCTGGCCCAGCATTGCATAACCACAGAGACTGCTGAGCGCAAGGAGACTCTTCTGTGTGGCAGCCAGAGTGGCAAGCCTGGTGGCTCTGGGCTCTAGCACCGTCCCGCAGCAGAACAAACAGCCCTCCCTTCCCAGATAATGGCCCTCATTGAGCATTGTGTCCATGGCCAGCGCCCAGCACCGGGCAGCTCAGCCTGGGTAAGTTTCCTCTCTTGGCTGCTTAGCAAAATTTTACACGGCGCCTTTCTAGTAAGGCAGTTCCTAAGAACCAGCAGGCAAGAGAGCTGGAAAAGCCATGCCCACCCCACCCCTCCGTCCCTGTGACCCTACTCCCAGCTGGGGAAGTGTACTGCACACCCAGCATGTGACCCTGGCTCGGTCATTGTCAGCCAGGACTCTGCTGCAAAGCCCATTGAACCAGAAGGTACTGGAAGGCCTGCCCCACTCTGAAATCATTGATATCTCCTCAACGGAAGAATGAGGTCCATTCTTACTATGGGTGGGTAGAATGTGGCTGGATGCTAATCGCTCCCACAGGGCCTCTTTCTCACCAAAGCATATGTGCCATTGGGGGTAGATGAAGACTGGAACACTGAATCCTGCCGACTTGGACCTTTCCTACTGTGCATTTAGTGTCAGAAACTATTCCCTCCCTATGAATGTGGGTTTCAGTGAGGGGAAGGAACAAGGGCCAGCTCAGCCCCAAGGCTGCAGCACTTGGCGAGATCCCTGGACCAGTCCTAGGGAACACGCACCATGTTGTCAGAGGAACATCAGAGGAAATGAGGAAGAGAACGTGGGATGGCAGAAATTACTTTCCTTCCTTCCTTCCTTCCCTCCCTCCCTCCCTCCCTCCCTCCCTCCCTCCCTCCCTTCCTTCCTTCCTTCCTTCCTCCCTTCTTTCTTTTTTTGGTAGGGAATGGGTTAAGACTGGGGAGGCATTTCTTTGTTTCTATAAAAACAGTATTCACCCTATGTACATTTCTCTGCACCTGCTTTTTCTCATAGACAATCTTTCTAGGTCAAAGACCAAAGGCACGTGTATCCTCCAAACCCAAGGAGGAAAAAGGGTCAGAGGTGTTCTGTGTAGTTCTTGGGATAGAATCCAAACTAGTGAGTGAAAAGCGCATGGCTTGTTAATAGGAAGATGCCCTAAACAATAGGCCCCACAGCTGTTTTAACCCAAAACACACATAATCTTTGACTCATGGTGCCACTTCTTCTGGGAATCTGGCTTATGGAACAATAACACCAGTCTGTAAATATATGTCTACATAAGATGTTTATTGCAAAATTCTAGTGGCAAGGAAAATCAGAAAAACAACAGTTGGTCAAGTTCAAAGGTACTTTATCCAAACCATGGCCCATTATTCAGCTCTTACCAAGAATGAGGCAGATCTTGTATCTGTTTAGAAAGGCAGAGTGGTATCCTAGCTAGAAATATAGGGTCTGAGGACAGACCTCCAAGGTTCCAGATCCTACCACTTACACACTATTTTGCATGACATCTCTGAGTCTCAGTATCCTTCCTCTTCAGTAAGGTACAGATTATAATAATATCTGTCCTAAAGGTTTGTTAGGAGGAATAACTGAGTTGACATGTACAATGTGCTTATTACAGTGCCTGGTACATGCTAACTGCTTAAAAAAAGTTGGCCTTTGATAAGATTGAAAGATTGTCTATGAGAAAAACAGATGCAGAGAAATGTACACAGGGTGGTACCATCTTTATAAAGACAAAAAATGCTTCAATAATCTTAACTTCATCCCCCATACAAAAGAAAGTAAGGAGGGGGAGGGAGGGAAAGAAAAGAAGGAAGGAGGGAAGGAAGGAAGGAAGGAAGGAAGGAAGGAGCCATTGCTGCTGCCCTGGGTAATTGTGGCTTCCTGAGTACAGTCCTTAAGGAAGACTTGAGTCTTATATGGAGCTCAGGCCTGTGCCTTTGAAGGTTCCTTCAAACCCTGAGGCTTTGTGACTTTGGCGATCTCAAACTCTATCCTATCCTGGTGTTTTATTGGGTGGTGTAGCCTATTGTTTGCAATATTTATATTCAGGTTAGGAACAAAGGCATCAGTAGCTTGGTTTTATAGGATGCTTATTGCCCTGGTGTGGCATCCACCAGCAGGACCACATGGCTCCAGATGGCATTCTCCAAGTGCCCTGCCAGGCCCGGCTGGGCTTATGTGAGCCACATCCACACTGATACTGCAGTCCCGTGTGATGCAGACTCTGCCTTGGTGGGCCACACCATGCTTGGATCCAGCCCTGAGCGCCGCAGGCTCTCAAAGTGGGGGGACAGGTAACAGGCTGAGAACATCCAGCTGAGTGGTAGCTGTCATGGAAATCAGAGCCATTTCTTCTGCTTGAGTTAGAGCCACTTGAATTAGAGCCACTCCAGAGTGTTAAATCCTCAGGGAAAAACACATTTGTGAAAGGGAGTCTGGAGTTTTGGGTTTAACACATCTAAAAAAATTTTTAAGTATTTTAGCCAAACAACAAAATCAATGGTAATATAATGAATATGAAGAACTCACCACCTTGCTTTAAAAAACATGGAATAATACAGTGGAAGCCCCTGCATTGCCCACCACAATCTCATGTCCCTCCTTTCTCAGAGGTGGCCATCATCCTGAACTTGGAATGAATGTCCCATGGTTGTTTCTTGGCACTTAGTATGTGCCAGGCAGAGTGCTTGGTACTGAATGTCTCCTGCCTCACAGGGCTTGCCTGTGAGTTGGGTAAGGCGCCGTCCCTCTCTGCTGATGGTTCTTTCCTATTAGACTCCCTCAGTGAGTTCCTGTCTTTGGTCACATTAACTGTCCACCCATGCATCTGGGGCAGTAAAGAAAGCCAGGCTGGGATCCCAGCCTCCTCCCTGTCATCAGCCTTGTGATCTGGGGCAAGTGCAGTCTCCTCCCTGGGCCCAGCATCATCTGCTAGGTGCAGGCTTTCCTCTGGATGCACTGAGGCCCTTCCAACTCAGCAATCATGTGGTGGAGGTAAGGGCCAGCTCTGCTCTGAGAGAATAGGCCATGCTGTCCCTAAAGGGCTGCGTGCCTCTGTGCACCTCTGACCAGGGATGGGGGAGGGGTTACAAGGGAGGGTTTATTTCCCAAGTGTAGGACATTACCACTAGTAGAACTGTTGTTGTTAGGTGCCACCGAGTCAGGTCTGACTCATAGCTACCCTCATAGGGTTTTCAATGGCTGATTGTTTCAGGATTGTTTCGAGCTTGGATTGCCACGTCCTTCTCCTGACTAGTAATGTAGGGAATGATTTTAGAGTGAAATTCTTTATTTTCATAACCATTTATTTAACTCAATAACAACACAGCATTGGCAGATACAGTTGGGTTTGTAATTGCTTAGGACTAGGCTATGTTCAAACAAGTCAGGTTCAAGTCAGTGTAAATTAGAATACTGAGTAAGTAACAGCATGATATGATGGTATGCATTTCAGACAAAACTTGTGATTTGTTGTTGTTATTGTTGTTAGGTGCTGTCAGACACAAGGTCCCGTACATAAGCTCAGGACCTAAGGGCAGACCCACTGGGCATTCTTGGACCCTGGGAGAGCTAGATGCCTGGCCCACACTGGCATGTGGGAGCCCAAGAAGTATGGGGGGAGTGACTTCATGAATGACTCTCTACTTAAAACACCAAGTGAGAAATTTCCTTCAGATCTTAGTGCCAAGAGGAGATCTGCTGGTTTTGAGGAATGATGTGTCTATCACCAAGACATGGAGAGCATGTAGTTTACGGGCCTGCACATCTTTGACGCTAGGCAGCTGCACGGTGACTCCAAAGCTCTGCTAGAACCACCAGCCAGAACTTCCTAGCGACTTACCCACCTTCTTCTATCCTTTCCGGTTTAGGCCTTAGATCTCCCACTTCCCCTGGGTTGACAGATCTCATGTGGAATAAAGCAAATTAAAACTGCAAAAAAGGCAAAAAGGGAATTCACTAATTAATTAATCAAGCTGAACACATACAAATAGTACATGACTATGATGTTCTTGGCTCTGCTAGGCCTGTTGGGGTTTTCTGTTAGGAGCCTTTCCCTGGTAAAAGGATGCCTGGGATAGACAAACAGCTTGCTGAGAAGTTGGGGTGGCTACAGTCTGCATCCTCAGATTTGAACCAACCAGACCCTGGGGTCTGCACCCCCTGTTCAGCATTTAGGTCATCTGAGAAATAGGACTCTTGCTTCAGACCCAGAATGGCAGGCCCAGGGTTGGTGGCCTTTGATACCCCAATCTCCCCACCAGAGAATTGGGTTTGCAAGCAGCTGTTCCTTGGGGTTGTAGCCCCCAGAGAACATTCTGAATACAGTCAGATGCCTCATCGTTCCTAACCACTCATCCTGCTGCAGGCCCAGGACTGCTGTGCTGTGACCACACTCTTCCGTCTGACTCCTACACTGGCCTGTCCCATGTACTTGCTGCCAGACCCCCCACACTGTCCCCGTGGCTCACAGTGGCCAGCTCCAACCTGCATGATCTCATCGGCCTTAAGACCTCAGAAGCATTGGGGTTGAAGGCACTAAGAGAAGCACTATGAAACACTGA
Source organism: Pedetes capensis (assembly GCA_007922755.1). Classification (NCBI taxonomy): domain Eukaryota; kingdom Metazoa; phylum Chordata; class Mammalia; order Rodentia; family Pedetidae; genus Pedetes; species Pedetes capensis. The sequence goes on along the minus strand of VMDO01000018.1, from coordinate 203,330 downwards.
TGTTTTTAAAGCAAATGACTAATACCATTATGCGAAGTGAAAGAAGCCAGACACAAAAGGCCACATATGAGATGATTCCATTTATGTCAAATGACCAGAGAAGGCAAATTCATAGAGACAGAAAGTAGATAACCTAGTGGCTGCCCAAGGGTTGGGGGGAGGGGAACGAAGAGTGACTGCTAATGGGGGTGGGGTTTCTTTTTCTGAGTGCTAAAAGTGTCCTGGAATTAGATAGTGGTGACGATTGCACAACCTTGTCAATATACTAAAAATCACTTAAGTGTATATTTTTAAACAGTGTACACTTGTAAAGAAGTGAGTTTGATAATATGTGAATTATATCTCAATTTTTCCAAAAGCAAATGACATTATCTAAAGAATTATGATTATGAGAAAAACACTCAAAATTTAGAAAATTCCACTCACTAACAGATTAGTATGTCTGGTTTCAGAAATTAATATGTTGTCATTAGGTGCCATCAAGGTCCAACTCATAGCAACTCTATGTACAACTGAATGAAACACTCCCTGATTCTGTGCCAGGCACACAATCTTTTTTATGCTTACTCCCATTGTTGTAGACACTGTATCAATCCATCTAGTTGAAGGTCTTCCTTTTGTCATTGACCTGCCACTATCTCAAACATCATGTCCTCCAGGAATTAGTCTCTCCTGACAATATGTCCAAAATATATAAGACAAAGTCTAACCATCCTTGCTTCTTTTTTTCTTTTTTTTTTTTCCCGGTACTGGGGGCTGAACCCAGGGCCTCGCGCCTGCATGCTCTGCAAGTGCTGGACCACTGAGCTGCACCTCAGCCCATTTTTTTTTTTACTTTTTTTTGAGACAGGGTCTCGCTAAGTTACGCAGACTGCCTCTGGTCTCGAACTTGCGATCCTCCTGCCTCCGCCTCCCAAGCCGCTGGGATTACAGGTGTGCGCCACCATGCCCAGCCACCATCCTTGCTTCTAAGGAGCACTCTGGTTGCACTTCTAGGACAGATCTGTTGGTTCTTTTGGCAGTCTATGGTATATTCAATATTTGTCTCTAGCACTATAATTCAAAAACATTAATTCTCTTGTCTCCCTTATTCAATGTCCAGCTTTCACAACCATATGATATGACTGAAAATACCATGAGTCAGGCACACCTTCATCTTCAATGTGACATCTTTACTTTTCAGCACTTTATAGAGGTCTTTTACAACAACAGCTTTTCCCAGTGCAGTGTGTCTTTTGATTTCTTGACTGCTGCTTCCATGGGTTTTGATTGTAGAACCAAGTAAAGCAAAATCTTGGACAGCCTCTATCTTTTCTCCATTTATCATGAAGCTGTTTACTGACCCAGTTGTAAAGATTTTTGTTTTGCTGATGTTGAGGCGAAATCCATACTGAAGGCTATAAATTCTCCATTCATTAGGTTTCCCACAATTATAACTTCATTCATTTGCTCACTCACTCACTCCCAAAGACCCACAAGTACCTATTGCATAGCAGGCACAGGGGACATGAAGATGATTAAAATACAGCCCTGCTCTCTAACATGTGTAGCTGGGAGAGGGCATGTGAAAAAGTCCAGTGAAGGGTGCGGTATAAACAGTCACCAGCCCAGCTCCATGAATCACATTATAAGCATTCAAGAATTGGCAGCTTCCGCTCATATGGGGAATCTAGAATTGTCTGTCTCATACAAGAGAGAGTAAGATAGTGGGTCCCAGAGCCTAGGGAAGGGAGGGAAGAGGTGGCCATAGGGAAAAATTGGTCAATGGGAACAAAATTAAAGTTAGAGAGAAGGACTAAGTCCTGATGTTCTTCCACATGGTAGGGTGAGTATAGTTAAGAATATGTATTGTGTATTTCAGAATAGCTGGAAGAGTTTTGAATGTTCTCACCACAGAAAAGTATAAATGTTTGAGGTGATGGATATGCTAGATGCCCTGATTTGATCATTGCATTGTGTATAGGCATCAAAACATGATACTGTATCCCATAAATATGCACAATTATTACATGTCGGTTAAAAAGAAAAGAATACTTAGATCATAAAAGTACATCCAGAGTGCTCCTTGGAAGTATGGATGGCTAGACTACATCTTGTGTATTTTGGACATATTGTCAGGAGGGACCAATCCCTGGAGAAGGACATCATGTTTGGGAGAGTAGTAGATCAACCAGAAAAAGGAAGACCCTCAATTAGATGGACTGACACAGTGGCTGCAACAATGGGCTTAAACATGAAAAACATTGTGTGCCTGGCACAGGTCAGGGAATGTTTCGTTCTGTTGTTCATAGGGTCATTATGAGCCGGATGCAATTTGATGGCACCTAACAATAACAACAACACTTAGATTAAAAAAAGAATACTCAGCTATCATTGCCATAGGGGCATCATGAGTGACCTGGGCAGGAAGGCAGGTGTGTGATCCTGTTTGGGAAAGAGAAACCCTGCATACTTGACCCCAAACCTCTGAGGAAACCCATGCAAGAATGCAGGCATAATAGAAAACCATACAGGCATGATAGATTTGGAGTTCTGGGAAAGGGAATGGGGAGTCCCTGTGGGTGGGGGCTGGGGAGCGGGGCTGGGCCCTGCATGCTCGGAGGGGATGGACTGGTGTGCGCTTGCCTTGCTGAGTGGGTGGCTGACTAAGCACCCAGCCTTCCTGGCTGCTTCTCCACCCCCTCCCCAGGGCATCCCCATTTTCCTCTGTCCAAGTGACTCTGGGGCTGCTTCCTGGGAGGAGGTGCTGCATTAACTCTGCCAGCCTGGCTGTCAGCAACCAGCAGGGCAAATAAGAAACTCAATGACTAGGTTCTCTTGGGGCTCTGGGTAAAGGGAAAATGCACAAGGGTTTCAGGCTCTGGAGGGCGCAGCTCTGCTTCTGGGCCTTGCAAAGATGAGGAGGAAGGCTATCCTCCTGGCCTCTGCAGGGAGGCCCTTAGGAGGCAGTGCTTCCAGGCCTTGGCAATTCATTCTTCAAGTCAGCAAGCCTGCCTGGTCCCTACATCCAAGCTGAAGATAGGTCAGACATTCAGAGATGAGTCAGGCCTTGGGCAGGACAGGGAGCACGAGATGTCCTTGGGAAATGTGGGTCATTTGCCTTGCTCCACCTCTGTCTCCTCATCTGCACAATGGGGTGATAAGGTCCTCCCCAGGGGGCCATGATATCCAGACAATGTGCTTACTGGCCTGGCACACAGTCAACACTTAATACTTTTGGCCTCTCTTCGTCCTGTCCTGGCTACTGTGCAGTCTGTCTCTTTGTCACAGGCTGTGCTTCGTCTTTCTTAAACCTTCAGTGCTTTTGCTGATGCATTGCTGATGTTTCCTTCTGGCTCTTGTCCTTTTTTCTGAATCCCATGCACTTGATTGGAGCTTGTTCTAGAGGAGGAACTGAGGTTATACTTATGCTATAATCCATCCCACTTAGCATTTGTCTATTCATTCATTCGCTCATTCATTTGTTCACAGTGCAGTGGCAGAGGACAGCCTGTGCCTGGAACATCGGGAAGCCCAGAGCAGTAATTCTCACAGGGCCCCTCTTTGGCTCCATGCCCCCAGTCCACAGCCTCCTGCCAGGGCAGAATTTTCAAAATCACCTGGCTTGGATGGAAAAAGGACATGTGTTTTGCATGAGTATAATTTTTTCTAACACATCCTCAGAAAATCATACCCGACCATGTCTTCTTGCTCAGAGAACAGAGAGGGAGCTGGGGGGCTAGAGTACCTTTTAGCACAGCTGGGAATGGTGCCCCTGGATGACATGGGCAATGCACTCCCCAAACACTTTCAGAGATCAGAGGTTGTCAAAGCAGGAAGACCCAGATGAGGACTGGAAGTGAGAATCCCTGACCAGGAAATGGGGCTGGAATTCAGTGTTTATTGAGCTTAACTGAGCTCCCTGGTAGGGCCTGAGGAATTGGCCTGGCTGTGCCCTGGCCCTTGGGGTCCTCTGCTAGGCCATGCTTAGGGATGCCAGTGGGCTGCTCAGGTGTGAGGCCTGAGGTAGCTACCCTGTCATCAATGTCCTGTTATCTAAAAGGGTGCTATGAGCCTGGTTTTTAGGAACTGGCCATCCTGACTTTCTTTGGCCTCTTTTGCAGGTCCCTTGCCAAAAGACTGAGAGGGAGATCTTCTCCCTTCACCCGGGAATCCCCCATTAGGCCACAGCCTCAGTCCTCTCTTGCCACAGATTCACCCACCCTTTGGCAGACAATAATTATTAAAGTGCCATCTGTGTGCCTGCCATTGCTAGGTGCTAGGGATATGGCAGTGAATGAGACAGGCTCCTTGGCCTAAAAGAACACTGTCCCTTAGAGGGAGAAAAGCCTGTAAACAAATTAGTTACAACAGTGTGAGGAATGCAGGTGGAGCAGCATATCCAGGGTGCAGATGCTCCTGATTGCATGTAAGGGGCCATGGGAGCTGGGGTGTGGCCCACTGGTGGAGCACTTGCCTAGTATGTGCAAGGCCCTGGGTTCAACCCCCAGTACAGGAAAAAACAGACAAACAAACAACCACCACCACAACAACAAAACCTCTTGGCCTAAGGGGCCATAGGAAGCTGGTTGGAGAGCTTGAGTCCAGAGTGGTGTATTAGCCAGGGTTCTCCAGGGAAACAGAGTTCATAGGACATAAGCACACACACACCTAGATCAGCACAAAGAAGCTAGACATTGGCAAAGGATAATTGGGAAGCAGTGTGTGACAAAGAGATAAACTATGGAGTGACTGGGATAATAACATTAAGTGCTGACATTATTGAACTCCATCTACGTCCCAGGCACTGCACTAAGCACTTGAGACACATTGAGCCCTCAGAACGATCTTGGGAGAGAGGGCGAAACAAGACATACGGAGAGAGAGAGAGAGAGAGAGAGAGACAGAGAGACAGAGAGACAGAGAGACAGAGAGACAGAGAGACAAAGGAGATCAACTTAAAGGAATTGGTACCACAATTGTGGAGGGTTGGTAAGTCCAAAGTCTGCAGGGTCGGCCAGCAGGGTGCAGCCCCAGGAGGACCTGCAGAGTCCAAAGGCAATCTGCTAGCAGAATTACCTCTTTTCTGAGGAAGCCAATCTTCTCATGTTAAGGCTTCCAGCTAATTGGAAGAGGCCTACCCACATTATACAAGATATTCTATTTGATGCAAAATTTATGAATTTAATGAATTCTTATGTAAATAAACACCTTCACAGAAACTTCCAGAATAACGTTTGACCAAGTGTCAGGCCATGGCCTAGCCAGGTTGGCATGTAACATTCACCTCTAGGTGGGTTTGAAGGAGAGTGAGGAGTTTGCCACCTGTCTAGGAAGTAAAGAACATTTCAGGCAACAGGAACAGCTTGTGTTCTGAGAATTCTGCAGCTCACATAGACTGGGAGGAGAATGGGAGAGGTGGACTAGAGATACAAGCAGGAGCCCTAGAGATACAGGGAGCCAAGCCATGGCCCTGTCCTGGTGGGAAGCCTGAAGGGTCGTATGCAGGGGAGTCCTTGTGGATTGGGGACAGCCGGTGGGCAGCCTATAGAGCGTGGGAAGAAAGCCCTTCTCCTGGCACACTCTTTGCAGACCACGTGCTGAGTCTCAGCTCCTGTGGCTGACAGGGGATAGGGAGCTCATCTTCCTTCAAAGGCCCTTCCACAGGGCAGAGAGAGAGAGAGAGACACAGCCTGCCAGGTGCCCACACAGAAGCTTGAGGCACCTCGAGCAGTTTAGTTCCTGATGCTATCCTTGGATCACTAGGACATCCCCAAGAGCAGGGCCAATCGTTGCTGCCTCAGTGGAACTGGGTGGGCACCACTGCCCTGGTGGGGCCCTGATTCAGGGGTGTCAGGTGCATTGTCCGGGGGACAGGCACTGTGGAGTTCTGGGATGGTGCCTTTCCATTAGAAATCCCCTCTTCCCTTCTGGTGTGAGAATCCTAGAAGCCAATGAGTTGTGATTTCTGTACTGCAGAAGCATAAGGATCCCCCTCTCCTCTTCCCTAGGAATCGTGATGACAGAGAAAGGCATTTTTGAATGGATGACGTCATAATAGTTTTGGGAAACAAGACGGGAGGCCATGCATGGACCAGAACATTCCTAACTCTTAGGAAGCTAGAAAACCCACAAGACTGCATAGACAGAGATGAGAGCCCAAAACATTGTGCCCCCCACTCAAGACATCAGCATGATTTTTATCCCAAAAATGCCAAGCACAGTTCACAACAAAGAAAGAGAGCTAACAAAGAAAGAGCCGGACTGCCTGCCATGTTCTTCCCCAAAGCGGCCTTTAGAGACCCAAGTACAGTTTGACCCTCCCCTTCCATAAGAAGAGGCAGGTGCCAGGGGCAGGCCAAGTCCCAGGAAATGGTCTCTATGGAATGTCTCAGAAAGAAGGAAAGTCATGAGAGGCCAAGTGAGGGGTTCCAGCCATTAGTGGCAGACTGGGTGTGGGACAAGGAGGGAGCTGAGGAGTCTGGTTGCTCTGCCTCCCTGAAGGGTCTCCCTGTACCCACATAGAAGGCATGGTTCTTTGGCCAGTAGTAGGGCTTTCCCAGCTGGCTTCACACACATGCCTTCCTGGGAGACAGGTCATCCCCATGCTTTACCCTCTTACAAAGGACCCTGCTAGCATCCCCACCCCACCCAAGGTGCACTGTCAGAGAAGTGGAACAAGCAACTCTCAAGAAGCCCTAGGTAGTTAGTTGTTTCACCCAGATCCTTTTTCTCTTCTTCCTTAGTGATGGAGATTTTTAGCAAGCCCCAAAGACTGGCTTTCCTGGCTTTCCTAGCAGCCAGCTGGGTGTGGCGATGTAAAACCAAATGACGTGTGTGACTCCCTGTCCTGCCCGCCCACTGCCGCTGACTAGGGTGTGGACGTGATGGTAGGAAATGGGAGCCACATGCTGTGGGTGATAGAAGGGCAAGATCAAAGATACTCACATTGCGAAGTTACCATCCCAGCCCCACCCACTGACACTCAGTTACAAGGGACAGACACAGACTTCTGCTCTGTCTGAGCGCTTTCTCACAGGAGCTCAAACCCATATCCTCATGCAAGCACTAATTTCACATCATAATCCCCCATTTATAGCTATGTGCATAACCAGGATTACCAAAGAATGGACAAAAACAAACCTAAAATGCAAAAAAAAAAAAAAAAAAAAAAAAAAAAAAAAAAAAAAAAAAAAAAAAAAAAAAAAAAAAAAAAAAAAAAAAAAAAAAAAAAAAAAAAAAAAAAAAAAAAAAAAAAAAAAAAAAAAAAAAAAAAAAAAAAAAAAAAAAAAAA
>VMDO01000018.1:164785-195957 GCA_007922755.1 Pedetes capensis | reverse complement strand
TCTAATTATTATCTATATCCTTAGCAATAATTGAAAAGTTTCTTTTATTTAATAGAAAGGAACAGGTTGCTATGAAGATGGGACAATCAGAGAAAAGGAAAGAATTACTGAAAATTTAAAATATGATTGCTGAGAAAATTGAATGGATAAACTGAATGGTACAATAGATGTAGATGAACACCAGGTTGGTGATCTACTGTGTCCAGAAAGTAGAGGAAAGTGTCAAGGAGAGAAAATTAAGGCCCATTGAGGCTCAGGATCCATCACATAGGAGACTTAGAAGTAGAGACCATAGACAGTATGTGGGGGTGGGTAGAAGTTGTCAAAGATACAACCAAATAAATTTTCTATGAGTTAAAGAAACACATACAGATTTTAGAATAGGAAGAATGCACTGAATTCAGGACAGGACCTAGTAAAATTAACATTTAGACCCATTTGGTGAGATTTCAGATCATCATGGCTGAAAGACAAAACATTCCTGAAAGAATCAAAACTTACATCAAAGCTGGACACCATGGCATACCTCTGTAATTCCAGCAGCTCAGGAGACTGAGCCAATAGGACCATGAGTTTGAGGCCAGAGGCATCCTGTGCAACTTAGACCTTGTCTCAAAATAAAAAATAAAAATGGGACTGGAATTGCAGCTCAGTGGTGGAGCACTTGCCTAGCATGCACAAGGCCCTGGTTTCAACTCCTTAATGCTGAAAAAAAAAAAAAAAAACACTTAACATGTTACATCAGAATTTCTCGTCGGTAACACAAGATGCTCAAGCATGTTGGGGAAGTGTTTTCAAAAGTCTGGAGGACAGTGATGTTGAGCTAAGAATCCTATCCTGTTAAACTGTGAAAGCAAAGACTTTTTATGTGTGAGAATTCAGAACATTTTATTACTTGTTGTTGTTGTTGTTAGGTGCTGTCAAGTCGGAATCCAACTCATAGTGACCCTCATAGGGTTTTCAATGGCTGACCGTTTCGGGATTGTCTTGGGAGTGGATTGCCAGGTTCTTCTCCCATTTTTTGTGGTGCTGGGAATTGAACTCGGGACCTCAGAGACTGCAGTGCAGCGCTCTACCAACTGAGCTAAATCCGAGCCCTTTTTATTACTTAGTCTGCTGTATTTTCAAAAGAAAAAGCACTACTGGAGTTATTTCTGTCAATCGAAAAAGGAAACAGAGATGATGACATGAGATTCCAGAAGTGAAGGAAGCCATACACTTTTCTTCTTGAGGCAAAGTTTCCGCGATGTGTAGTTACTTTTGTTTCTCTTGTATCCATTCCTACTCACTGGTTCCAAGGTGATGATATTTTCACCATAGTGTTTATTAGCTTTACTTTTTAGAATAAATCTATGGACTAAATTATATAGAAGAGAGTGTATATTAATAAACATGAAAATGTAAATGTAGGTAATATAACTAACAAAAATTTGTAAATGAACAGGAGAAAGGACATAGAAAAAGAGGAAATGTGCACCAATTTCATCATCCATAGTAGTATGTGAATAGACCATGTCTCAAGTTGACAGACCAGAAAATAGCAAGTTAAATATATTATTTGAAGATGCTAAAGATAACTTCCATAAGCACCATATATAAAATTGTGAGGTGAAGTGGAAGGAAGTTAGGGGTAAAGGTAAATGCAAAAACTGCCTGAGTTTCATAGCAGAGAATCAGTACCATCATCCAGTGAGGATGGTGTGGAATTCTGGGACTTAGAAGGCATGACACTTCTGGAAAATAAACAATTTCAGAAGAAGCAAAGTCTATGACCACACCAGTACTGTGTCTTACCAGTACTTGCTGCTACCCAAACACATCTTTCTTGTGATTTTAGACAATGGATATATCGAGCTGAGGAGAAGGCTCATCCATTCAGTCAACAAGTGTTTATGGAGAGCTCATTTAAGAAAACAGATTGAAGACTGATTTGATCCAGATACTCAGCCTCACCTCCCACTCCTAAACCATTTACACCTGACACTGCAACCACACTCTGTCTTCTTCACACTCAGAGTTCCTGCTACCTCTTCTTGTCCTGCCCATACTGGTCTCCTTTTCTGCTTGGTACAATCCCACTCATCCTTCAGAATCCAGTATGCTTGTCTCTAAAGCTATTCTCATGAACCCACCTTGTGACCCCTAGAACATAGCTCTTCCCAATCTGTGCTTGGAACCTGTTTCTATCATGGCACCTACCATAGCTTATTAACTATTTTTGTTTGTGTCCTTCTCTTCATAGGCTTTAGATTTTTCAAGTGCAAAGTCCATCTCCTCCTCCTCCTCCTCCTCCTCTTCCTCCTCCTCCTTCTCCTCCTTCTCCTCCTCCTCCTCCTCCTCCTCCACTTCTTCTTCTTCTTCTTCTTCTTTTTCTTCTTCTTCTTCTTCTTCTTCTTCTTCTTCTTCTTCTTCTTCTTCTTCTTCTTCTTCGAGAGCCTTCCTGTGTTACCCAGGCTGGCCTCAAATTCTTGATCCTCTTTCTTCAGCTTGCCACCACACCCAGCTTTTTCTCTTTTTCAATAGTAACTATCCTAATGTGTGTGAGGTAGCATTGTATTGCGGTTTTGCTTTTCATTTTCCTAATAATTAGTGATGTCAGCAGTTTTTCATGTGGTTGTTAGCTATTTGTAGATTTTCTTCAGAGAAATGTCTGTTCAAGTCTTTCACTCTTTTAATTGGGCTGCTTATTTTTCACTGTGATTAATTTGGAATAGTTTATATGTTCTGGATATTCTTTATCAGATATATGATTTGAAAACATTTTCCCTCATTCAGTAGGCTGCCTTTGCACTCTGTTGATTTCATGCTTTGATGTATAGAAGTTATTAATTTTGATGTAGTCCAACTTATATATTTTTTACTTTTGTTGCCTACTCTTTGGGTACCATGTCTGAGAAATTTTTACCAAATCCAATGCTGTAAAGCTTTTCCAATATGTTTTCTTCTAAGAGTTTTATAGTTTTCATTCTTATGCTTAGGTCTTTGATCTGTTTTGAGTTAACTTTTACTATTTTCAATTGGGCTATCTATAATTTATTATCTGTTTTCATATTATTGGCTTGGCATTGAGAAGGTCCATGTAATATACTTGCAGACTGAACGGATAATTGAAGAAATGAGTTGCAGAATGATCATTATAACTACTACGTCATTGTTGTTGTGGTTAAGTGCCGTCAAGGCAGGTTCAACTCATAGCTATCCTATGTACAGAATGAAACATTCCCCGACACCTCGCCATGTACAGGATCTTTTTATGTTTCAGCCTATTACTGTAGACCCTGTGTTTCTTCTCATTTTGCGTCATGCCACATCAGCAAATGGAGGTCCCAGGGGCTTTACTCCATTCTCATCATTAAGGTTGACTCTACTTTGAGGATACAACTCTTCCGCAGTCATTCCTTAAATGCCTTCCAGCCTGGAAGGCCCATTCTCTGGTGCTATGTTTGACAATGCTTTCTGCTAATCGTAGGGTTTTCAATGGTTGATTGTTTCAGAAGTGGGTTGCCAGGTCCTTCTCCCTAGTCTTAGTCTGGAAGCTCAGCTAAAACCTGTCCACCATTTGTGGCCCTGCTGGTATCTGATATACTGGTGGCATAGCTTTCAGCACCACAGCAACACACAGGAACCCACAGCACAACAAGCTGACAGACTGTGGGGGTGTTATTATTAGTACAGTTATATTCATACTGTCATATGGGCAAGAATATTGGAGACCACAGGAAATCCCTGTGTCCACTGTTGGATTCCACAGCCTATGTCACCATTCTTCCTGGTCCTTTGTCCTTCTACAGTTTGTTTTATGTTGTGTGAGTGTGGCTGTGGGTGTGCGTTATAGTGTGTTCTATATATTGCCCTTCATAGTAGACAGAACTTTAACTACCTGGCAAGTTTGTAGGCAGGAATGCTTTTTGTATGACAGTCACTTGTGTAGAGACAAAATACCATCAAAGGAACAGCCAGAGACCTGCCAGAAGCTGTCAGGCTGCTGTGGAATCCAGGTCTTTCTTTGGAAGCATTGATGAGACACTGGCAGAACACAAGTGGCCAGAAGACAGGTGCCTGGCCTGCCCAGCTCTTCTTTCCAGCTTTGTTCTTCCCGAGTTCTTTCACCCACAAGCACTTCATGGACCATTGAAGATAAATAGGTCAACTTAAGTTCATAGATGCCTGTTGCGTTCTCCCAGGTGTCCAGATGCCTCTTTTAATCCTTATGGGGAAAGCAGATATAAATAACTGACAAGCCAAGTAGGTAGATAGATAACAAGATATTTAACAATAGATACCTTCGTAGATGAGTTAACCACAAGCACCTGGGCTTCACCAGACGCCTGTTGAGACAAAGCTACTGTTCCTGATCTCAGCTCATTTTCAGTCTCAATGGGAACAAGACTTAAACACTATAGATACTTTTCCAGGTGAAAATAAAAAATGGTCGGGCAGGGTGGCCCACGCCTGTAATCCCAGCAACTCAGGAGGCAAAGGCAGGAGGATCACAAGTTCAAGACCAGAGACAAGTCTGTGTAATTTAGTGAGACCCTGTCTCAAAAAGTAAAAAAAAAAAAAAAAAAAAAAAAGGGGCTGGGGGTGCAGCTCAGTGGTTCAGCACTTGCAAAGCTTGCAAGCACAAGGCCCTGGGTTCAACCCTCAGTACCAAAAAATAAAAATAAAGAAAAAAGAAAGAAAAAGAAAACAAAAAAACATCTCACAAGGCCAGCCCACATGATGAGAAGGAAGGCTTCTGGGAACAGTGGTTACCCACACATCTGGGACTTTGAGTGAAATCTGAGACCTGTCTGCAAGGCTGGCATGGCTCCATCTGCTCTGAGGGTCTCCACTGCAGAAGTCAGCTGGTGGCCCAAGTTCAACTTCTGTCTCTGCTGCTTGGCAGTTTTGTGATTTTGTGCCTCAGTCTCCTCATCTGTAAAATGTGAATGACAATGGTATCTGCCTGGCAGGGTTTTTGTGAGGAATGAATAAGCTAACTTATATATTCACGAGGAACAGCCCTGACACATAGCAAGAGCTCAGTGCTCAGTGCAGACACAGAATCTTGGCTTACCCTTAGTTGTCACTACCACAAATACCCAGGGGTAAATCTGGGCCTCTGCAAGTTTGCCATAGTGGGGCTCTGGCTGCATCCCTGCTTGGTGCTGGTTATGAAACATGTTCCTACTTTCCATGGGGATGTTGCTGGAGGCTCTGTCCTCCCTGGTGATGACAATCTCACATTGGGCCCTGGGTTCTCTTATGTCAGGCAAATATCAGCCTGATGTAACTAACCCAAGATTTTCTGGGTTTCTCTTTGTGTGAACAGAATGTACTTTTTGATCAATGTGCGAAAATGCTAAGTCCTCTTGAGGTCTTGGGGTTGGGTGGGAGGTGAAGAGGCAAAATAGCAACACAGAGTTCAATCATCCAAAGGAAATTATTTAAGAACCTCCCATACAATGAATATTCCACCACTCATTGTTGGAGGAAAAAGCACTTTTCAAGGTACTCAGCCCTAAGGTTAATCTGTTAGTCAGCTTTGCTTTACTGTAACAAAATACGCAAGGTAATCAACTTTAAAAAGAGGAAAGTTTTCTTTGGGTTCACAGTTTTGGAGAGTTCAATCCACATTCCGTTGGATCCATTGTTTTGGGGTCTGTGGGAAGGCAGTTGATCATGGTAGGAGTGTGTGGTGGAATGAACCATGGACTTCATAGCAGCTAGGAAGCAAAAAGAAAAAGGGTAGAGCAGAAGAGACCAAGGTTCCACGATCCCCGTTAAGGGCACACCCCAAGCTACCGCCTCTAGGCCCCATCTGCTAAAGTTTCCCACCAATTTCCAATAGCACCATGTGAGGACAAAGCCTTTAGCATGGGCTGCTGGGGAACATTCAGGATCCAAACCGTAGCAGTTACATGGTCGCAGTGATTTGCCCCTGGGGAGCCTCTCTGGGGCAAGTTCAGAAGGCTGTCATTACTGGGAAAGACTTCCTGGAGGATCTGGAAAAGCAGAACAGCAGGCAGAATGCCCCTGGGATGCTCTAACCCACATTAGCACCCCTGGGACATTCCTAGGCATTGGCCCTTCCCTGTCTGATCTGAATACTGTTATATTTTGCTTAGTGCTGAGTCCTGTGTCAGGTAGTGGAAATACAAAGAAGAATAAGGTCCAGGTCCTGCCCAGAAAGGGGTGGCAGGCCACCGGGTGGGAGGGGGAAGTTTGGGGGACGATGGCAATGAACTGTCTAAGCACAGGCCCAACCTGAGGCAGATATCCCAGGCTGCTCAGGGAGGCTGTGCTATTTCACATACTGGATTAGAAAACTGCTCCCTCCTGGCACATGCTGGTGGTGGGGCCTTGATGGGGCCTATTTTCCCTGAATGAATCCATGCTAGAGGGTATAAGAGGCCAGTCATCCCAAAGGCCCGGTCCCATGCTGCAGCAGGCCCCTGCACACCCCACAGGAACACACCTGTCTTCCCCCTGCTTTCAGTGGCTCAGTCACTGATTGCAGCTCTGTTAGAGGATCTGCTTGGCACGGCTGAGCCTCCACCGTTTGGGACTAAGGTGGGGATGTGGGGGAGCGCCTGCCAATTCCTGGAACCCTCCCCAGCACAGCATGGGGCCTCCACCTGGACACCCTGGGTGCCAGAGTGCCAAAGCTTGATACTGCCTGCAGCCACGTTCCAGCCTCCTGTGCTTTGCACATGTACCTCCCACCTGGGCTGAGTCCCTTCCTTCCAAATGTAATGTTCAATGTGTTTCCCGTCATTCAAGGCCTTGTGCAAGCATGTCTCTTTCCTGGCAGCATCCCCTGACTCCTCCATGGAGTGGCTGCCCCCTCGGAACTGCAAGGTATAAAGGCAGAATTCCAAGCACAAATGTCAGGTGGAGAGGCAGGGAGGTAGGTGTGCCTGCTTATGACAGGACAGAAATGCCATTGGCTGAATCTCTCTGCACTGGGAGCTACTGAGATTTCTTAGCAAAGGGCAAGCCCTTGCAAAAACCTGCTGAGGGTGGTCATTAAAGAGTCTCTCCACAGTGAAGGAGGAGTACATCAGGGAAGGTTGGATGGAAACCTAGAACCGAGGCCATTAGTTATAGGAGGCAGAATTGTTTCACAGCTTCCCTAAATGTCAGGCTGTGGGAAAATGTCTGTCAGATTTATATGGGGGAATTTTGCAAAAAACATAGATTCTGGGATTTTTCCCCAGAGATTCTGTTTTAGCAGGTATACAGTGGGGCTTGGGAGAAGGACCTGGCAATCCACTCCCAAGGCAATCCTGAAAACAGCCATTGAAAACCCTATAAGGGTGGCCATGAGTCGGATACCGACTCGATGGCACCTAACAACAACAACGACAACACAATGGGGCTAGAGCCTGTGCTTTGACACACAAACCAGGATCTTTCAGGTACAGGGAAGATAGGCTATTTAATAATGGCATTAGGGCAACTGTTGTTAGGTCCAACTCGTAGAGAATGAAACAACAGAATGAAACATTCCCTGACACTGTGCCATGCCTGGCACTGTGTCCGTGCTTCTCTTCTATTCATAGGGGTGCAATAGCTGATTGTTTGAGGAGTGGGCTGCTGGATCCTTTGCCCAAGCCTACAGCACCTGGTATTCCCAGATGGTTGCCCATCCAAGGACTAACCAGGCCTAACTCTGCTTAGCTTCTGAGATCAGATGGGAGCTGAGGCCAGGGTAGTAGGGAAACTGGCTAGTTACAATTTTAAAAATAAAGTTTTATCTTTAGTTCACTTCTTATACCCAAATAAATGCCAAGTAGAGCCAAGATGGCAATGGAAAGAGAGCACTGGAGGAAGGGAAAACAAATCATAAAGGAACTAGAGGGAACATTTTGGTGACTTTCTAAAATGCAAGCTTCATCATGAACCTTAGAGTCATAAAAAAGAGTGATAACAGAGGTGACCACATAGAAACAAAAGTGTTTCTGTACCCCAAGTTCAACAATAATGATAAATAGAAATATTTGCAGCCCAGAAATAAAAGATTGATGTTCCCAATATGAAATATGAAATTGATGTTCCCAATATGAAAAGAGTTTCAGTAAACCAATAAAAATTGTATCCATTAGAAATATAAAGGATATGGAAAATAATCTTCTGAGTGAAATAATTGGTTAATAAATTTATACGGAAATGCTAAGCCCCACTTAAGATCAAGATGTTGTTGTTGTTGTTAGGTGCCATCGAGTCGGTATCCGACTCATAGCGACCCTCTGTACAGCAGGGGAAACACTATTGTCAGTGCTTCTCTGCCACTCATAGGGTTTTCAATGGCAGACTGATTTTTGGGAGGGGGTTGCCAGGTCCTTCTCCCAAGCCTACAGCTTCTGGTGTTCCCAGGCGGTCTCCCATCCAGTACTAACCAGGCCCGACCCTGCTTAGCTTCCGAGATCTGACAGGATCGGATGCCACAGGGCTACAGCTGCAGGCAAGATCAAGATGTAGAGATTTTAAAAAATAAGATACTAATCTGGTAGGCAGAATAATGGCCCCCAAGATAGCCACCTTCTAATCCCTGGAACCTGTGAATATTTTGCCTTTCATGGCCAAAGGGACTCTATGGTTGGGACTAAGTTAAGAATCTCAAACTGGGGAGATTATCCTGGAGTATCCACATGGGCCCAGCATGATTGCAAAGTTCCTGATAAGTGAAAGGGAGAGATAGAGGAGTCAATATTGGAAGGATTTGATGGGAAACAATATGACTTTGGAAAGAGCCACAGGCCAAGGAAAGTGAGCAGCCTCTGGAAACTGGGAAAGGTTCTATTGAGCCCTTTTTGGCCTCCCAGGGACCACCATCCCAGTCTGGCCCCTAGTCTAAGTTGGCACATTTGTTCAACTGTTCCCAAAGGGACCGATAACTGTGGCTTCAACAGACAGAGGGTGCATTTCTCCTTCTTGGCAGAGGCTTTTGCTTCACACTGCCCTATAGTCTCTTGCCCCCCATCCCTTGGGGTGATGTTCTTGTCTGTGTGGTCAGAATTGACTCAACACCACCACATCATATTCCTCCCCTAGAAAATGGCAAAATTAGCTGGGCACAGTGGCACACTCTGGTACCTCCAGTGACTCAGCAGACTGAGGCAGGAGGATTAAGAGTTCGAGGCCACAGGCAGCCTGTGTAGCTTAGCAAGATCCTGACTCAGAAAATAAAAAATGAGCTGGGGATGTAGCCTAGTCGTACATCACTTGCAACGTATGGCAAGGCCCTGGGTTCAACCCCCAAGTACCACAAAAAAAGAAGGAAGGAAGGAAAGAAGAAAGGAAGGAAGGAAGGAAGGAAGGAAGGAAGGAAGGAAGGAAGGAAGGAAGGGAGGGAGGGAGGGATGAGAGAAAGAGAGAGAGGAAAAGAAAAGAAAGAAAAAGAAATGAAAGGAAAAGAAAAGAGCTGAGCGCGGTGGCGCACACCGTAATCCCAGTGACTTTCCCAGAGCTTTCCCAGTGACTGGGAGGCAGAGGCAGTAGGATCGCAAGTTCAAGACCAGAGGCAGTCTGTGTAATTTAGTGAGACCCTGTCTCAAAAAGTTTAAAAAAAAAAAAGGGCTGGGCATGTAGCTCAGTGGTCCAGCTCTTGCAAAGCATGCAAGCGCAAGGCCCTGGGTTCAACCCCCAGTACCGCAAAAAAAAAAAAAAAAAAAAAAAAAAAAAAAAAAAAAAAAAAAAAAAAAGAAAAAGAAAAAGAAAAAAAGAAAAGAGAGAAGAAAAGAGAAAATGATGAAGTGGAGGGCAATCACTTGTCCTGCTGGCATGACCCAGAAGTTCGTGTACATGACATTGGCCAGAACCAGCTGTAAGGGAGGCTAGGAAATACAGGTTCCAGCTGGGTGGCCATAGACCCATCAAAGGCAGACTTTGATTACTAAAGGACACATGGCTAATAGAAGAAATGTCCAGTCACTGTCAGGTTTTCCACTTCCAGCCAGGGACCCACCGTGGGCCTTGACTACTTTCTTTGTCCAGAATTCCTTCTGTGGCTCTCTGACCACCTCTGTCCTTGTGTCTACCCTGTCTTGCCACCATCTTAGCCCACTGTCACTTTTACTTTTCCTTGCAAGTGATGAATACCTCTAGTTCACACACACACTTGTGCGCATGCTCAGATTCTCAGAGGAGCTCTGGTTTGCTGCTGGGTTTTTAGGTGAAAGTATTTACTACTTGCCTCCTGTCCAGCCTATGGCCTGTGCCCTGGGTTCCCAGCTACTAAAGTTGGTAGGTTCACTTTCCTGGCATTTTGAGGTCAGTATAGTTTATTATTGTCAGAAAAAATTTTGACCCGATCTTGATCATATGTGTGTGTAAGTAAGTTACCAGCAAAGAACTTTGTTGAGCCCTACAAGCCTGGAGTTAGACTGACCAACAGCTCCCTGGGCATGGGGCCCCTGTCCCTGTCTTGCCTCAGCCTTATCTCTTTTAGCTGGTGGCCCAAGCTCCTCAGAGGCAGATTCCAGCAGGTCTCCTGCCCGCCTGATAGAGCCCAGCTCCCATCTTCCCCTGGTTAAGGCCTCTGGGTGTCCTCGCTGGGCTCTGGCCATGCGGTCTCAACCCTGGGTGCAGAAGGTGCTTTCATGTTTGCCTTCAACGCTCAGACCACCTCCTCTTGGACCTGTGGGCTCCTCCTTTGCCTCGCATGTGCCGAGGGCTTTGTGGCTGCAGCCCCAGCAAGCCCTGCTCTCTTTGCTGTTGGGCTGTTCCCATAGCTAGACCTCTGGAAACTTCTGGGAGGGGGAGCTAAATTGCCTGATATGTTAATCAGTTGGATGTTGAGATCATATCCTCTCTCTCTCTCTCTCTCTCTCTCTCTCTCTCTCTCTCTCTCGTGGTATGGGCCTCACTCATGCTTTGCAAGTGTTCAACCACTGTGCTGCCTGCCCCCCACCCCCCCTCCATTTTTTAACTTTTTATCTTGAGACAGGGTCTTGCTAACTTATGCAGGCTGCTTCTGGCTTCAAACCTGAGATCCTCCTGCCTCCACCTCCCAAGTCACTGGTATAACAGGCATGTATCATGGTGCCCTTGGTGGTTCTTGGTGGTTGTAAGCTGGTTTCTAAGCTCTCAGAGACAGGGGTCCACTGTGTCAGGCAATGTGAACCCCAAGGCCATTCTGCAATCATCAGCTGAGGACATCCATCATTTCTGGCCCCTGCTGGCCTGAAAGGAAAACCTTGAAGCTCCACCCTATTTCTCTAGTGACTTCCATAGGTCCCTCACTAATTCTCTGAAGAAGTGGATTTTTCTCTGTCACTTCATGTTTCTGTGAAATCTTACGCACACCCTCAGAACCACAGAAAGTAGGCAAGAGCCATTTCTTAGTGCCCTTCAGTCGCTGCGACTAGCTGGCTGTTCCTGAAGGAATCAGAGTTGATGAACACCTTCACACCACATCTGAATCTGACACGTGCCAAGGCTGAGGAATTCTTAGTCTTGAGGCTCCTGGCATCTTCAGAGCCCCTTTATCAAGCACCCTACACCTTTCCCGACATGGTAGAGGAGGATAGCAGAGGGCACTGGCTCTTGGAGTCAGAGGACCATGTGGCCCTGGGCTGGCTATTCCTGGCCAGGTGCCCTGAAGGAGAATAAAGGGATGGCTTGTGGAGCCCCTAGGCCCTCTGACTCTGCACTCCCTGGGGCTGATCCCTCAGAGGTACCGGAAGGAGGTCCCTCCCTGGAGAAGGTCCAGGCCCAGCTCCCAGGTGTGGGCTGGATGTTAACCCGGGGCAGGTGGTGTGGGTCAGTGAGTCACCTGATGACACAACAGTCACATGGCTGTCTCCCTCAGGTGCCCTGCGCCTTCTACCTGGCCCTGGGAATTACACTGAACTCCAACCTCTGGGCTTCCTCACCTGCCCCTGGAGAGCCTGTGGCTTGGTGAAGGGAGAGGCAACCACAGGACCAGACAATGTAGGGTCCTCCTTGGCCACTGGATGATCATCTCACCACCCAGGCACGCCCATCAGAAGAAGCAACACTTACCAGTAGCTAGCATTTGGGGGTGCCATGAGGTCCTTACACAAAAGAGCCAATAGAAACAGTAAGTATAGTCAACCCTTCAGTATCCACAGCCAGCACCCGAAGGCCTCTCCACACTGCCCTGACACACACAGGTGAAGCCAGGCCCAGCCCAGACAGAGAACAGGTCTCCCTGCACTGCAGGTGACATCTACCTCTTCTGACATTGGACGGCTTTAGCATTTCTGCTCCCTTACCTGGGATAAGTGTGGCAGGGAAAGGCCACCAGGATGGGCTCTTCCCATTAGCCAGGCTCCCCTTCCTCCAGTACAGTAGCACAATGAGGTTAGGACATAAGATGAAAGTTCAACACTTCTCTTCATGCTCTAGATACCTCCTGGTGCTGCTCACTGTGGACACAAGGATGTTCCCTGGGGCCATACTAGCGCATCGCTAGAACAGAGCACCATAGGCTGCAGTGCCGATAGAGCACAAAAGCCACACAGAATGTGGAGGACAAACCTGGCTGGCAGGTCCCAAGACAGGACAGTCTAGCTCTACTACCATTACTGTGTAACATTTAGGGCAAATCCTATCATCTTGGCAGCCCTCAGTATCCTCCTATGTCAGGTAAGGGGACTGGATTAGACAGCCAAGCTCTAGGAACCATCAGGAGACTGATGTAACTAGATCATCATAGCAAAGATCCACAGTTTAGACCAGACGCCTGCGGACAGTCAGCGTGTGTGCCTGGTTTCCATCACAGAGCACACAGGGATCACCAAGGTACTATCTGTCCCCATTTTCCTGGGAGAGTCTTGATTCATTCCTGCTGTCCCTCTATCATTTGCTCACAAAAGCATGCCCATTTGGGTAATCTTTTGTGGCAACACTGTGGACTGTGATGTAGTGAAATGAGATTCCCTGCCTCCCCCACACTCCCTGCCTTGAGAGGTTACCTTCTCTGCCGGAGTCAAAAGAGGGATTTCAGTGCTCAGAGAATAGCCTGTTGCTGAGTTATCTTCCACTGACCAAAATCAATCACTGCATTTGCTAGAGGGATATCTCGAAAACATAGATGATCTCCTGCATCATTTACTTTCCCTGACTGAAATACCACATGAAAAAGTCCTTTTCTAGCAACCCTTTCCTTTTTGCAAGAACATTTCTCTTCCTCTTGGTCTATAAGTATATCTCTCTGTTCTCCTTGACTGCCAGAAAGCTCATAAACTGTATAGCTGAATTATAGAAGTATTGAAAGCTTTTATGATTGGTACAGCAGAGTTCTTTTTATCCCATCAGTTCTAACTTCTTCCCCTATTTACATTTTCTTTGTTCTGATTTGTTATTCTTATTTATAGTTGTTTTTCTTCTATAAATATGATTTGGTTATAATTACTCTGAATTCTTTATAAAACCAAGATTAAAAAAACACAAAGGCAGTAAACTTATAGGATATGATCTCTAGTTCCCTCCATAGCATATCCTGAGGTCTGAGATCCTTCCATTAGAAAGGCGGTTTGTGGAGTCTTATGCCCTCGTTATTCTGAGCAGCCTATCAAAATGCAGTGAGTGAGCTCTTCAAGACTGTACCAGCAAACACCTGGAGAAATGCAAGGGGAAGGCTTAACAGGAGCCTGGGATCAGGATGCCAGGGGCAGGTCCTACTTACTGGAGAAAAGAAAAGTGCAGAAACACTGGCCACTCCCCCAGGGCATGTCCCAGTGGGTAGACACCAGGAAAGAGGCTGGAAGAAAACCTGCCTTGGAGGCCTGAGTCAGGTGCTGACAGTGCCTCTTATAAACCTGGGTTGGGAATGTAGCTCAGTGGTAGAGCACACGCTTAGCCTGTACAAAGCCCTGGGTTTGATCCGTAGCAGCACACATGGGCATGTGCACACATACATACATACACACACACACACACACACACACCAACCACAAGGTCTTAGGTAAGCCACCTTCCCCCTGTGGTCCACAAGTTACTCAACTGAAAAGTCAGGTGATTGGGTGAGACAAGTCACAATGACTTCCAGCTTTGAAATTCAGCCATGCCACTGAGAAGGGCCCTGAGGATTCACAGGAACCTAGGGAGCCTTTGTTGTTGTTAGGTGCCGTTGAGTGGGTATCCGACTCATAGAGACCATAGAGACCCTCTGTACAACAGGGGAAACACTATTGTCAGTGCTTCTCTGCTGTGCATAGGGTTTTCAATGGCAGATTGATTTTTGGGAGGGGGTTGCCAGGTCCTTCTCCCAAGCCTACAGCTTCTGGTGTTCCCAGGCGGTCTCCCATCCAGGTATTAACCAGGCCCGACACTGCTTAGCTTCCGAGATCTGATGGGATCGGATACCACAGGGCTATGGCTGCAGGCCCTAGGAAGCCTAGATAGCCCAATTTCCATCTGGCCTTGGGAAGATGCACATGTCTGGGGGTCCACTCAGACCAGCAGATCAGCTTTGTTTCCCCTATTGTCAAGATCCCCCATTCTAAGTGACTTCCAGAGCCTCCCCAGGGCACTGAAGGGACAAGAAAAGGCTGCAAAGCTGGAGGAACCTTCCAAAAGGATCTTCCTGGGTATTATTTGGATCATTCAGTGGTCACAACTGTGTTCAAGCAGGAGTTCCCACTACTGTGGAAGTCGTTTGCAGCTTTCCTCTGAAACTGCAGCCGGGGCTTGGGTTAGCAAGGGAGTGAAAAGGATGAATGATGTCTCTCATGGCCACTTTCAGCTCAGGGGCCAGAGAACATTACCAATGGAGAATAAGCTGCCCCTTGGAAAACTCGCCCTGAATGCCACAGGTTCTTCCCCTGCTCCAGCCAAAGCGTCACTACAGTTCATCCAGCAATATCCACATCCACTGCCTCCCCAGGTGCAACTGAGGCAGGAGTGACTGTTACCCATTTTATAGATCAGGCCACAGAGGCTTCAAGAGCTAGAGTTAGAGCTAGAGCTCATTTGGAAATGGTCAGGTGAGTCAGGAGGAAGGGATGAGAGCCCAGGCCTCCTGACCTGACTGCCCAACAGTCCCCAGAGACCATCCTGCCTCTGGCCCTGCACACCTGCACTTTGCAGAGGTGGCTGCAGGCAGGGTGGGCTGCATTCTGGTCAAGTTTCTCTAGTTAACCTTTTAGGGTCTCAGCTGGCTTTGACACTAAGTCCTAGCTGCCCTGGCAATGGACATATCCCAGTAACTCTCTTCTTTTTCTTGTGTGTGTATCTTTCTGTATGTGTATCTTTCCCCGTAGAAGAGCGTGATTTGTCCTCTGACAGCGCTGATCTCCAACACAGAACTAAAGGGGAGAAGAGGCCAGGACGGCACGGCCCCCAGCATCCGGTGTGACATCTCTTAGGCCGGGACCAGGGATGACTGGGCCATGGACACAAACATCTCCAACCTTCAGCCGTCCGCATAGCACACGGCGCTTTTGTGGGGACCACTTGCCACTGCCAACCGAAACAACACAATGGCAATACTGACATCCTTCATGATGTTTTTATGGCAGATATTCAGGCAGGAAGCACTGCCCTGGTTTCTGGCTGGGAAGTAGAGAGCCATGTCTCACCGATAGGAATCGCCTGGTCCCTGATGATCTGCTCTGAATCCACTTGCAGCCACTGACACTTGCAAAAACAAAAAAAAAGAAAGAGAAAAGAAATCTCCCAAAGCTGTCTTGGGGTTGGCTTCCACAGTTCTTGCTTAATGTGGCCAAAGCTGGACACCTCCTTGGGACACTTGGATTATTCATAAATGCAGCCTGCCCCAACCCTCCCTGAGTAAAGCGTCTGAATTCTCTGTGAAGGTCATGGATCCTGAACAAAGTGTCAAGGGCACCAAGAAGGCTGAGGGAAGTCCTCGGAAGCGTCTGACCAAAGGAGAGGCCATTCAGACCAGTGTTTCCGCCAGTGCCCTGTACCCCGGCAGTGGCCCGGCTGTCCCCCAGGAGAGTGCCCCCCAGGAGCTCCTTGCCCCACAGTCCTTTCCAGGCCCCTCATCAATCCTTAGGGAAGGCTCTCAGGAGAAAACAGGCCAACAGCAGAAGCCCCCAAGAAGGCCCTCCATCGAGGCCTCAGTCCACATCTCTCAGCTTCCGCAGCACCCTCTGACACCAGCATTCATGTCGCCCGGCAAACCAGAGCATCTCCTAGAGGGGTCCACTTGGCAGCTGGTTGACCCCATGAGACCCGGGCCATCTGGCTCCTTCGTGGCCCCTGGGCTCCCTCCGCAGAGCCAGCTCCTCCCCTCGCACCCCTCTATCCTTCCCCCTGAGGACCTGCCTGGCCTCCCCCAGGTCTTTGTGCCCCGCCCCTCCCAGGTCTCCCTGAAGCCTGCCGAAGAGGCCCACAAGAAGGAGAGGAAGCCCCAGAAGCCAGGCAAATACATCTGCCAGTACTGCAGCCGGCCGTGCGCCAAGCCCAGCGTGCTCCAGAAGCATATCCGCTCACACACGGGTGAGAGGCCCTACCCCTGCGGCCCCTGTGGCTTCTCCTTCAAGACCAAGAGTAACCTCTACAAGCACAGGAAGTCCCATGCCCACCGCATCAAAGCGGGCCTGGCCTCAGGTGTGGGCGGTGAGATGTACCAGCCAGGGCTGGAGATGGAGAGGGTCCCTGGGGAGGAGTTTGAGGAGCCCACCGAGGGAGAAAGCACAGACTCAGAAGAGGAAACGGGCACCACCTCCGGCCCCCCAACAGAGGTCTCCCCCAAGCCTAAGCACCCACTCCTCTCTAGCAGTCTGTATAGCTCTGGGAGCCACGGTTCCAGCCATGAGCGCTCCTCTCTGACACAGTCCAGCTCGGCGACGTCCCTCGAAGACCCCACCTCGTTTGGAGAACCGTCCTCTGAGCATCCCCTGAGCCATAAACCAGAAGACACCCACACGATTAAGCAGAAGCTGGCTCTGCGCCTGAGTGAAAGGAAGAAGGTCATTGATGAGCAGGCATTTCTGAGCCCAGGCAGCAAAGGCAGTACTGAGTCTGGGTATTTCTCACGCTCCGAGAGTGCAGAACAGCAGGTCAGTCCCCCAAACACCAACGCCAAGTCCTACACTGAGATAATCTTTGGCAAGTGCGGGCGGATCGGGCAGCGCACCACCATGCTGACGGCCACCTCCACCCAGCCCCTGCTGCCCCTGTCTGCTGAAGACAAGCCCAGCCTGGTGCCTTTGTCTGTGCCCCGGACACAAGTGATTGAGCACATCACTAAGCTCATCACCATCAACGAGGCTGTGGTAGACACCAGTGAGATCGACAGTGTGAAGCCTCGGAGGAGCTCGCTGACAAGGCGCAGTAGCATGGAGTCCCCCAAATCCAGCCTCTACCGGGAGCCGCTGTCGTCCCACAGTGAGAAGATGAAACCGGAAACATCGCTGCTGAGCCTCCAGCACCCACCCAGCACCACCCCCCCTGTGCCTCTCCTGAGAAGCCACTCAATGCCTTCTGCCGCCTGCACTCTGAGTACCCCCCACCACACCTTCCGAGGTAGCTACTCCTTCGATGACCACATCACCGACTCCGAGGCCCCAAGCCGCAGCAGCCCCGTGTTCACCTCCCACCCCCGGATGCTAAAGCGTCAGCCAGCGATCGAGCTACCTTTGGGAGGTGAGTATAGCTCTGAGGAGGCTGGACCAAGTAGCAAAGATGCAGCCTCCAAACCCCCCGATGAACCGGAACCTAAGGAAAGCGAACTTACCAAAAAGACCAAGAAGGGATTGAAAACGAAAGGCGTGATCTATGAATGTACCATCTGTGGTGCTCGGTACAAGAAGAGAGATAATTACGAAGCCCATAAAAAGTACTACTGCTCGGAGCTCCAGATCACCAAGCCCCTCTCCGCAGGTGCACAGGCGTCTCCCGAAGCCGAAAAGAGTCAGGCAGAGCACGAGCCATGGTCCCAGATGATGCATTATAAACTGGGGGCCACCTTGGAGCTCACTCCACTGAGGAAGAGGAGGAAAGAGAAGAGCCTTGGGGATGAAGAGGAGCCACCTGCCTTTGAGTCAACCCAAAGTCAGTTTGGCGGCCCTGGGCCATCTGATGTGACTCGGAACGTTCCCCTGGAGTCCACCAAGTCACCAGCAGAACCAAGTAAATCAGTGCCCTCCTTGGAGGGACCCACGAGCTTCCAGCCAAGGACTCCCAAGCCAGGGTCTGGGTCAGAACCAGGGAAGGAGAGGAAAACAACGTCCAAAGAAATTTCCGTCATCCAGCACACCAGCTCCTTTGAGAAATCCGACCCTCTAGAGCAGCCCAGTGGCCTGGAAGGGGAAGACAAGCCTCTGGCCCAGTTCTCGTCCCCGCCACCTGCCCCTCACGGACGCTCTGCTCACTCTCTGCAGCCTAGGTTGGTCCGCCAGCCCAACATTCAGGTTCCTGAGATACTGGTGACCGAGGAGCCCGACAGACCTGACACAGAGCCTGAGCCACCCCCCAAGGAACCTGAGAAGACAGAGGAGTTCCAGTGGCCCCAGCGCAGCCAGACACTCGCCCAGCTCCCGGCTGAGAAACTGCCACCCAAAAAGAAGAGACTGCGCCTGGCAGAAATGGCTCAGTCTTCTGGGGAATCCAGTTTCGAGTCCTCTGTGCCTCTGTCCCGCAGCCCGAGCCAAGAAAGCAGTGTCTCTCTGAGTGGCTCCAGCCGCTCAGCCTCATTTGACAGGGATGACCATGGGAAATCAGAGGGCCCTGGGCCCTCATCTGACACACGCTCCAAACCCTTTGGCACCCACATGCTGACAGTCCCCAGCCACCACCCGCATGCCCGAGAGATGCGGAGGTCGGCCTCGGAGCAGAGCCCCAATGTGTCCCATTCCACCCACATGACGGAGACACGCAGCAAATCATTCGACTATGGTAGCTTGTCCTCGACAAGCTCCTCTGGGGCTGCCCCCACGGCTCCATCGGTCTCTGTGGCCCCTCCAGAGAGAAGAAAATGCTTTTTGGTGAGACAGGCATCTCTGAGCAGGCCTCTGGAAGCTGAGCCAGAGTCTGCCCCCAAGGGAAGACAAGAGAGCGAGGAACCTCAGCTCTCATCGGGCAAACCTTCAGCCTCCTCCACAGCCACCTCACACAGCGGGCCCCTGGGAAGCAAGAGCCAGGGGCAGGACAGGCCCCCGCTGGGGTCCACCCCACCCTACACAGAGGCTCTACAGTTGTTCCACCCCACTGTTGCTCAGCTTCCCCTGCAGGAGAAGCCATACCTGCCCCCGCCAGTCTCCCTCTTCTCCTTCGAGCACCTCTTACAGCATGAGCCAGGACAGTCTTCAGAATTCTTCTCCACGCCGGCCATGGCCAGCCTCCTCTCCTCTCCGTACTCCGTGCCCCCACTCCCTCCATCCCTATTCCAAGCCCCACCACTTCCTCTCCAGCCTACTGTGCTGCACCCCAGCCAGCTCCATCTCCCCCAGCTCCTGCCTCACCCCGCCAGCATCACCTTCCGGCAGCCCCCCTCGTTTCTCCCCATGCCGTGCCCTGCCTCCTCTGCACTCTCTTCCGGGTTTTTCCTCCCTCTGCAATCCCAGTTTGCTCTGCAGCCTCCTGGTGATGTGGAAAGCCATCTCCCCCCAATCAAAACCAGTTTGGCCCCACTGGCAGCAGGACTTCCTGGCCCCTCCAGCAGCACAGAGTACAGCAGTAACATCCAACTGCCCCCCGTGGCTTCCTCGACCAGCTCCTCAGCATCCACGTCAGCTCCACCTCTGGCCCTGGCTGCCTGTCCGGACACTATGGTGTCCCTAGTTGTGCCCGTCCGCATTCAGACCAACATGCCGTCCTACGGGAGTGCGATGTACACCACCCTTTCGCAGATCTTGGTCACTCAGTCCCAGGGCAGCTCAGCAAGTGTGGCTCTTCCCAAGTGTGAGGAGCCCCCATCCAAAGGGCCCATTGTGTGCAGGGCAGATGTGTATGAGGCTGGGCCTGGACCATCTGGGCTAAGTGAAGAGCAAAGCAGAGGTTTCCAGACTCCATACCTGAGAGTGCCTGTGACATTACCTGAAAGGAAGGGCACTTTGCTGTCATCAGAGGGTGTTATGAACCCAGAGGGGAGCTCATCCACAGTTGGAGGAAGCAAGCGTGTCCTTTCCCCAGCTGGCAGCCTTGAGCTTACCATGGAAACCCAGCAGCAAAAACGGGTGAAAGAGGAGGAGGTTTCCAAGGCAGATGAGAAACTGGAGCTGGTGAAACCATGCAGTGTGGTGCTGACCAGCGCTGAGGATAGAAAGAGGACAGAGAAATCCCACCTGGGCAGCCAGAGCCAGGGCAGGAGGGAGCCAAAAACACCGTCCAGCCTGTCCTCAGATCCATCTGATCCCAAGGAAGTTCCTCCCCTTCCTCATCCCACATTACCCCATGGGACAGTCCCAGGCTCAGAAGCTTTGAAGGAATTCGCCCAACCATCTAGCAAACCTCACCGAAGAGGGCTGTCCCCACTGAGGGTGAAGAAAGAAGATTCTAAGGAACAACCTGACCTCCCTCCTGGGGCACCTCCCAGTTCCCTGCCTCTGTCAGAAACGTCCCCTAGACCAGCCAAGTCACAAGAAGGTACGGACTCAAAGAAGGTACTGCAGTTCCCCAGTCTCCACACGACCACTAATGTCAGTTGGTGCTATTTAAACTACATTAAGCCAAATCACATCCAGCATGCAGATAGGAGGTCCTCTGTTTACGCTGGTTGGTGCATAAGTTTGTACAACCCCAACCTTCCAGGGGTTTCCACTAAAGCTGCTTTGTCCCTTCTGAGGTCTAAGCAGAAGGTGAGCAAAGAGACATACACCATGGCCACAGCTCCGCATCCTGAGGCAGGAAGGCTGGTGCCGTCCAGCTCCCGCAAGCCCCGCATGACAGAGGTAAGTTCAGCCTTATTCTTTTCACCATTGAGTTCCAAAGCCCTTGTTGAGCTTTTAAAGCCACATTGTCTTCATGTTAAATTTGTAGTAGAACCAGCTAAAGAGGTGGATTTTCATCAATAAAATGACCCTGTTTTCTACTGACAAATCAAAGATACAACCTCAGAAAGGATAGACACAATTTTCCAAAACATTGAATTGGGAAACTTGGTTGATGGGAATGCTCATGTTAGTTTTAGAACTTATACTATTCCTTTTTCGGAGGGTTCTTCTTTGTCTTGTTAATCCTTTTCTGCTTTCCTTATTCCCTATATCTGTTGTTTCCACTCTCTAGTACCACATAAAACCTTCCCATTTCCAGAGATGTGAGCATTTGACACAAATCATTCCTGAAATAGTCCTTCTTTCTTTTCTGTGAGGGGTATAGCAAATATAGCTGAGCTGCAGTGCTCCTCTTTATCTGTGGGAGGAATATCACTCACAGTTTGACCCATCCATGCTATGTAGTAGCATGAGCTCTCTCTCAAGCTCATGTTTACTCCTATATCGCCTCTGACCTGAGGCTACATCAGTACCTGTAAAATTAACTGATTGCTTACAAGTTCAGCAAGTTTGAAATTCAGTAATTCCAAATTTGCATAAATAGGACACCCCCCTATGCCACAAAGTCTAGCTTAAGGCTTTAGACCATGATCTGTTGTGCCAGTGTGGCAGCTGTGGAGTGACCATTGATCTTCTTTGGTGAACAGCCTCACTGTGCCAGGAACTGTGCTGGGCCCTGGAACACAGTGCCTGCTCTCCTCCATCTGTGAGGCAGTATTTCCTTCTCCATTCTATAGAGAGTGAACAACTGGTCAGAAGCTGAGAGAAGTCAAGGACATGTGGCAAATATTTGGCAAACTTGGAATTTGGAGCCCAGACCTGTCTGACTCTAAAGAGTCTATTTTTCTTCTTTTAGTTACTTGAGGAAAGAAAACCTTAAAAGACAATTGCAAATTTGAAGATGTTCACTAGTGCGTCCTCTGGACAGATATTTTGACAAAGCCAGCATAAATCTCCTAAACTGAACTCATTGTAGATCAGTGAACAAACTGTGATCTGTAAGTCCCCACAAATGCATACCTTCTTCTTTCATTGTGGAGTGAATGTTGTACATTGAATTTGTCCTTAGCTTGGCCAAGTATTCTTCACAAACTGTTTTCCTAATTTATTCTTTGGATGTCTTTGTCAGCCATGTTTCCAAATAGGATTTCCGCTTTTGCCATAATGCTACTTTGTCTCTTACTAGCTGTGGCTACTGCCAAGGTGCTGTTGTATTATACTCATAGTCATAATTTTGGGGAAATCTACTATGCATGAAGTACAATGCTAAACTTTACACTCATCTTCATAATCATCTTGAAAGTTAGGATGCAATGTCACCATTTTATAGATAAATAGACTAAGCACAGGGAGGTTAAGTAACTTGCACAAAGCTGCACAGTAAATGGCAGAGACTGTATACAAAGCCCTTCTAGATAATCTAGGTACCTCTATTCCCTAATGAGACTTAAACAGGCCTCTTAAGAAAAAGGAAGAGTTAATTTGGCTTAATTGGAGTTGATAGTCATTCATTTCTAATGCTTCTTTCCCTTGGTTCAAAGGCATGTTTCCTGCCAAAAGACTACCAATGCATCAATGTACGTACATGGTCTACAAATTGAGACCTTTCTACAATTACACCTTTCTCTCTGGCCTCTGCTTGCATATCTCTAGTGGAGGGGGGGGCTTACTACTTCCTGGCACAACTCAATCCATCTTTGGATAGTACTGTAAGAAAGTTCTTGGTCCATTGAGCTGACAGTTGTCATCCTGTGTCTCCCATTCTCTGTTAGTACTTTTGAAAATGTCACTTAGTTTATCTTGGCATTTGGAAGCTTTTCCTAACCACCTTCCTTTCGGACTAGGCCACCCTATCATATGTGAGATCAGTCATGGGTATTTAAACCCTAGAGAAACCCAAGCTTGTCTAAGAGTCTGTTTTGCAGCCTCATTCCCTTACTTAAGTTTCTCCTCCCTTTTTCTCCTTGGGGATCATTTTAACAGCTGTAGCACTGTCACAAAGGGATTAGAACAAAGACTTGGGCACCAAGTTATCCTGGTTTGAATCCCACCACCTCACCTACTAGTTGTATGACCTTAGCCCAGTTACTTAACCTCTCTGTGACTTGGTTTCTTTATCTGTAAAATGGGAATAATAATAATACTTGGCTCACAAGACTATGAGTTAAAATCTACAAAGAATGCATAGAATGGTGATTGGCACACTGAAACCCAGGGAATGTCTTTAGCTATACTTATTCATATTATTATCATTAATAGCTAAAATGGATCCCAGGTTCCCTGCTCAATTCCAACTCTATGTTTCCTGATAAAGTAGCACATTGCCACCCAAACCAACTTCCTTTAGCCTGAAGCAGATATCACAGCTGGTTGTAAGGGAGAAGCTGTCCATCAGCCCCCAACAGGCCCTTTGATCACTCCATGGATCACAGGCCGGGTTGGGAATAGAAAAAGTGTACCCCAGAAGCCCACAGGTATTGCTTCTGCCAAAGCAGCAGTCTAGATTTGTGCCTGATTTCCATTCCTGTCTCCCAGTTTGAAAAAATGGCCTCAGGATCCACAGGTCACAGATGGTGGCTTTAGAGTGGATCTTTCAGGTGTTCTCAATCCCCTCAGACTCCAAGGCCCAAAGAGGTAAAGTAATCCACCCAAAGGTAGCTCAGCTTTCAGTTGCCTATTTGGTGCTGGAACTCAGATTCCCCTAGTTCCCAGCCCAGTAACTTGTTGCTCTGCCCCACTCATGCCAGCCTTCAGCACAGCAGCCTTGCTCTGTACATGAGGGTATATCCACTCCTGGTGGGTTTGGAGGACATGTTCTTAGGCTAGTGGAAGATGTCAAGAAGTACAAGGTCAATGTCACTCCTCCCCCTGGAGTCAGGGCTCATTGAGGCCAATAACTCTGCAAAGAATGGGTCCCTTAGGTCAACAACCCAGAGCTGAACAGCCTTCCTGGGTCTGGCTCTGGGGGTTCTATTGGTCTGCGTTGCCAGGCCCCTAGCCTTTGGTGCTCACTCTGGAGAGCTTGCTGGGGTCGCAGAAGCAGGAAACCCATGCTGTGCTCTCAGCTCTGCCCTTTACTGCTTGGTGGCTTTGGCTTTGTGACTGGAAAATGAGAATTAGACCAGTTATTCTCCAAAGGCAGAGTAGACTTTTCACTTATTTGCCTAACATCCTTTAAGCATCTTCTGTGAGATGGCCCTGTTGTGAGTGCCAAGGACAGCAAGAAAAGGACCTGTCCCCAGGAGTTCCCAGATTAGTGTCAAAGACAAAGAGCAAACCTCGCTCCTATGGGAAGGTTAATCTGAAAGAGCAGGTCTTGGTCCCAGTATGGAAGACAGCCTCCACCTCTCTGGGGTTGCTCAGTTCTGTTAGGTGGGGTTTGATAGCACACTTCACAGGGAAGGATGAAAATCAGGTGAGCCCCCTGTGCTCGTGTGCAATGCCGCACAAGGCATCAGTATCAGGACACTCCTGACTGAGAATGCAAATTTAACCAGCGATGATTTTGTCATCCCTGCGGTGGGCAGGTGCACCTCCCGTTGCTGGTTCCCCCGGAAAGCCAGAAAGACATAGCTAGAGCGGAGAAGGAAGAGGAGCAGCGAGGGAAGCCGGAGGAAGATGCTCCCTCCTCCAAGAGAGGGGAGCCGGCGAGGATCAAAATCTTTGAAGGAGGGTAAGACTCACACTTGGTTTCAGTCTGTTTGCTGTAGAGTAAGAGCTCGAGCCGCCTGGGCATGTAGTTGGTGAGCGTCTCTTGACAAAGCAGTGCCCACAGGTGCCCGTGGCTCCCACAGTGCCTGTGCCTTTCCATGGGCTCCTTGTTGGGGGTGAGCAACACAGGGTGTTGAGTG
Source organism: Pedetes capensis (assembly GCA_007922755.1). Classification (NCBI taxonomy): domain Eukaryota; kingdom Metazoa; phylum Chordata; class Mammalia; order Rodentia; family Pedetidae; genus Pedetes; species Pedetes capensis. Next base: position 171,191 of record VMDO01000018.1, on the reverse strand, counting down.
CTCGCTGAGGAGCTGGAGGGGTCTGGACCCTTCTCCAACCTGGTACCATCAGCTCCTGGCTGGGTTTCTCGCCCCCTACAGTGGGGTGATGGTGAGCTTCCCAGCTCCTGTCTAGACTACCATTTCCTTTAGTGTGTATTTCCCCAACGTCGCCTCTGTTCTGCCCCGGCTACCCTCGGGCATGCTCAGTTTCACACGGGCACTCAGGCTCTGCCCGCGGGCGAGGACCCAGGGCTCACTGATGGGAGAGTATTTTGAACTTCTTCCCTGGTTATCTGCCTTTGCTACTTGTCTTTGGAAACCTGATGAACTAAATGTGTCCGAACTCACCCTGGGCCCTGGAAGGGGAGCTGGCTTCAGATGTGCTTTGTGGAAGCTTTGTCCCAGCCGTGTTCTGTGTGGCCATGTGTTTGCTCCCAGGATGTGATGTCTGTGAGCAGGTGCTGTGGTGTCTGTCTCAGGGTCTTGTGTCTGTGTCCCTGTTGGGATCAGGGTGGCCTGAGTCCTACACAGTCCTGGGGGAAAGCTGGCCTCCTGAGGAGGTCAGTCCCTATGAGCCTCGGCCAACACAGGCTGTCAGAGGGGGTGGGGGGATCTAACTCTCCAGCACCTTCAAGTGACTGACTCAAGCTGAAAGTGACAAATGCCTCAAGTGACAGGCTCAGGAGTCCTCTGGAAAGTTGGGGGAGAGGAGAGCAGAGATTACCACTCTCCCCAAGTCCACCAGGTGGTGTCCTCTGGTGGCACTGACCAGAAGGGCTCTCAGGAGGAGGGGCTGGTCATCACAGTGATGGGGTTGCGATCTGGGTTGGCAAACAGGCTGCCAAGAATACCAGTAGTGGCTCCACAGAGGAACACTGGACGGAAGGTGTTTCAGAGTGACCCTCTCTCCACAGGGACGGAGGGTATCCACTCCTGCCGTTTGCTTAGAGCGCCCTCGTGTGTTTGTTCTCAAACCACTGCGGCCTGGGAAGGCTCTGAGACAGGATCCCAGGATCCAGGCATCACAGACAAGTGCCCTCTTCCCTCCTGACTGAGCGGCAGGCTCTGGGACTCTGGGGGGCTGTGTGGCACTTGCTGGTGGCAGGGAGCCCATCACTTTGTGGCATTGAGTGGGGGCACAAAGAGGCAGTCTTCTCCAGAATGGAGGCGCGGTTCCCCAAGACCCTCCATCTGCTGGTGTCCTAGGGTAGGCTGAGTCTCTGGCCAGGCAGCTGGCAGGAGCCGCTCCCTGTCCAGCTACCTGTTGGACATCTCTGCCCTCAGCTGAAAGGTGACAGGTCCCACCCGAGTACCCTGCTCCTCTTCCTGCAGCCTGGGCAGTATCCCCATTCCCCTCTATGTCCCACGAAGGTCATCACTTAGTTTCACCTGGTACCTCAGTATCTCCTTCTCTTTCAAGGACCCCCAAGGAATGGCCCCACCTACCTCTGTCAAACTTCGGACATCCCTCACCTCTCTACAGCTCAGTGTCCTCACCTGTGAAGGGGACAGTCTCACACCTGTGGGGCAGTCAGAGACCATGTGAAGCCCGTGGGAAGGCCTGAGTTCCCAGGAGCTCAGCACATGGGCATGTGGGGGGCTCATCATCAGCATTCCCAGCTCTTTATCTCTGCCCAGGGTACCTTACTCAGCTGTCAATTGTGGGACCTGGCATCCTTGCTCTTCCAGCTTGTCACTTGAGATTTGGGCACATAGGGGTTTATGTGGTGTTGCCCATCAGATCCTCCCCTTCCCTAACCCCTGTCCTGCCTGCACCGTGCCTCTGACCCTCCCTTCTGGTGACCCCTTTCCCTTCGTGGTTCTTTTGGCACAGGCATCACCCCCCAGGCACCTTGAAGTTGTGGTGGAGAAGGGGAGGGTGGTTGTTGCTCATACCCAGGGGCACCTCTGGTATCTTGTGGATGGGACCAGGGATTCTGCCAATTCATTCAACCTACCAAGCAACCATTTGTCCCACCCAAGTCACCAACGCTGCCCCCAACCCAAAACCCTGCATTTGTCTTTCAGACCCAACCACCTGTATCACACTGGGCTTTGCCTTATACTCAACCCTTCCTTCTTCTGTTTCTTTCTTTCTTCTTTAACATAACATCTATTTTTCTCTCCAGTACATGTTGAAGAAGGTTCTGCAATGGTGCATGTCACAGGGGCCACTGAGGGATCCGGGCCAGTGGAAGCCTAGACAGGAAGACCATTGTGCGCCGTTCCTAATACTTCCGCCCAGGGCTTCTGCTCATGTCTGTTGGCCAGAGCGAATGGCATGGCCTCACCAAGTCTTTGGGAGTGGGGAGGTATACTGTGCTTGGGAGAGCCGGAAACATTTGGCAGATGGTGGTGGTGATGACTCCACTCTGTTTACATACTTTTTTGTTTGTTTTTTGTTTTTTGTTTGTTTTTTGTTTTTGTTGTTTTATTTTGTTTTGTTTTTTGAGTACTGATAGGTTGAACCCAAGGCTTTGCACATGCCAGGCAGGCACTCCATTCCTGATCTACATTCCCGGCCCCTTTTCTCCTTCTTTTGAGACAGCGTCTCACTAAGTTAGGCAGACTGTGTCTGGCCTCAAACCTGTGATCCTCCTGCTTCAGCCTCCTGAGTCATTGGGATTATAGGCGTGCACTGAGGCATAAGGGTACTGCGCATCTTCAACTGGTTAGTTTTACTCAGCAGTGTTTTTGAGATGTGCTCCTGTTGTGTACAGATCCAGTTCGTGGTGACAAGCTAATAAGCCAGGCATGGAAAAGTAGATATTGTGAGAATACAGCAGTCTTGAGTTGTCCTACTACCGGCTAAAATCGCCTTACTCTTTTTCTTGTCCTCTAGTCCAGCAGTCAATCTATTAGTCAATCCTTCAGGGAAGATCTATTTAATCAGTGCCCTAGGGGTGCTCTGGGCCAGAAGATACAATGACCCAAATGGAGGTAAACTGCCATCCAGCCCTCGAGGTGTTGGTGGACCCCACCAAAGTAGGAACCCAATGCCCAGTGCTGAGGTGGGGATGGCTAGGGCTGAGGAGCTTACATCAGAGAGGGCTACTTGGGGCTGGAGCCACTGGAGAGGGTTTCCCAAGGGTATGAGTCCAGGCCTGAGAGGGTGGTGAGACCAGACAGCCGGAAGCTTAGGTAGTCTCAGGGTGAAGGCAGTCTGTGTGTCTGACCAGTGGGACTCATTTCTTCTTATCCTGAGTGTCGCTCTTGCTGACATTATCCACCTCCTTGGCTTCGAACCTGATCATTGTGCCAAGGATCCTGTGGCTGGGTCCCTAGGTGACCTTGCTCCTGAACTGAGATGCTTGCTGTAGGCACCTCCTAGCATCTTTGCCTGGGAGCCCCAGAGCCCCTCAAATTCACCACATGTCCACCAAGCTTTCCACTCTCCACCCACACCACCTCCTTCCACATCCAGATCTGCCCTTCCCACCCAAACCTCGGTGTCACCTTGGAGACCTTCTCCTTTTACAATGAATCCCCAAACTCTGGTATCTACATGACATAGCCAGGGATTCCGTGAAGCCTCTTCATTCCCTCTGCCACTGCGCTGGCCCCCCATTCTCCATGTTGTGCCATTGAGCACCTTTGAGCGTACTCCATCTGTGCTATACCTCTTTTCCAGAGCTTTCCATGGCTTCCTTACCTTCAGCCCAATATTCCTCACCCCACCATCAGACCTGCCCCTTCCTCTGCCTGCCAGGCCGTGGCCATTGCCAAATCTACCTGGCCCTCCAAGGCTAGTGCTTGCCAGCCCCCTCTAGTTAGCCTCTCTGCTCCCCCCACACACTGCAGACCTTTATGTTAATGTCTGACATAACTCCTGGGCTAAGATCCATTTCTGTCTCCTCCCACAGCCCTTCTTGACTTGATCCTAGGGCAATGCTTTGCGCATGCTGAGTGCAGGCCCCTCTGTGTTGCGCTGACTTCCAACACATGGTCCCCTCTCTGCATTCCCCATCACTTCCATACCTGAACAAAGCCTTCATTTTCCAGGCAGCCTGCTGGGAGTGCCTGTGAGGCATGTGCTGGCTCTCCCCCAGCACCCATGTGTTTGCCTGGGTTGCGTAGAAGGACTCTTCTGTTAAGCAGTGTTTTCACACACACACAAAGTTGTATTGTTCCTTGAGGGTAATGACTGCATTGTCCTAACTCAAGTTCCCTTGCTACAAGGAAAGCTGGGAACTCAGCCTGGGGGCTGGTGGAGAAGAGGAAGCACCTGGGATATTGGTAGGCAGTACCTGGCTGCAGGCAGTGGCCATCCATGCCCCGTCTGAGTCAGGTGTGAGGGCTGTGGTCTTAAGGGAGTGATGAGCTTAGCTGCTAAGGCACAGGGAGGCCAGGTCCACTGGGGTGGAGCCCTCAGCAAGCTGGCTGAGGATTAGAGTGGCAGCCGGCCTCGGCTGGGAGCTGGAGTATGGGCCAGCGACACAGAAGCCCCTATGTTGGCTGGGCCAGGGAGGGTGGAGTAGGGTGACTCACAGGCATGGGGTTGCCCAGGGCCACTCCTCACCATCAGGCCTTTGGCAGAAGGAGCCCATGCCAGGCCCTGCCAGCTGCCAGACCCAGCTGCTGATCTGAGGAAAGACCCGTGTGTCTCCCATGGGAGGGCACTGGGTCCTGTCTCTCCCACCTACCAAGACCTTGAGCCATTCAAATGAGCATACCCAAATGTTTCCACTGGAAACGCTCCCAACCAGGGGGCCTGGATTGTGAGACTCTCCTGTTCTTTTTAAAGAATTCCAGAAGGAGTTGACTCTTGCTCACTGCCACCCCACCTCCCCTCCAGTCCCATTCCAGGGAGGTTGGGCCTCTCCCACCTTGGCAATTGCTCAGTCAAGGTCAGCAGTGATTTATACCTTGCAGAGGCCAGTGGTCATTCACTTGTAGTCTATCTTGACATTTGCCAGCAGTGGGTACAGCTAACTCTTCCCTCCTCCTTGCTGTATTCTGTCCAACTGGTGGCCAGGGCACTATCTTTCTTGACCTTCTTTGTCCTTGGACGGCTGTAGTTTCTCATAGTCTTGGAAAAGTCCCAGTATCACCTGATCTCTAAGCATTAGGGCCCTCAGGGCTCAGCTGTGTGTTCCTCCCCCTCCCCCAAACTCCCTCCCATGGTAATCTGTTCACCATCAGTAGGCCAACAACTAGCATACTCCTATCCTCACGGACCCCTCTGAGCACCATGCCCTATGACCATGTGTGGCAATCCAACTGAACACCTGAGAGATTCAGCCTTAGTCCCCAGCACATGGATGCTCAAGAACAACTATGACTCAGGACTCTTTGACATTCATTATGGAAATTATTTGAAAAGTTTATTTAGTTTGTTATTGTTCCACTTGCAGGGATCATATTTTTAACAGCTATTGTGTTAGTCAGTTGTCATCACTGTAGCAAAACAAAACAAAACAAACAAACAAAAAAAACAACCCAAACAAGCTTATGGGAGAAAAGGATTTGGGGGAACTCACAGTTAGAGGATTAGTCCATGATGGTAGCAGGGCAGGCATGGCAGCTGTGGTGGCAAGGCCTGTGGCTGACAACCTCATAGCATGGCAGACCAGGAACAGAAAGAGACCACGGGTGTAAGTCCAGGATAGAAATCTCCAAAGGCCTGCCCTTAGGGACACTATTTCTGCAGAGCTAAGACCCGCCTTCCAAAGTTCCATTACCTCCTCAAACAGCACCACCACCTGGGGACCAAATGTTCAAACCCATGACCTTTGGGGGACATTCAGATCTCAACCATAACAGTTGTTCTGTTCTATCTCATGTATTTTTATTTCTTATAGCTGAATTAATATTTTTTCAAGCTTTAGAAGTCATTCAATGTACTCAACACAAGTTTTATGGTACATCTGTATTTTTAAAACTCTGTGTGTGTGTGTGTGTGTGTGTGTGTGTGTGTGTGTGTGTGTGTGTGTGTGTATGTGTGTGTGTATGAAATAGTGACTTGGAAAGAATAGCTTTAATTTTTAAAAATTTAAAGATTATATTCTCTTTTAATAAATTATCACAAATTCATCTCTTTTTGGACTTTGGGATTCAGAAATGCAGTACATTTTCCAGCCTACATATGTGCTCTGCCTTGTGCCCTTTCACTATGAACTCCAGACCTGAAAGGATGTCGTATTACATCTTTGGAAATATTTATTGCCTATGTATAATTATTGGGGAGAAAGTTGGTTAAAATTTGAATTAAATAGTAATAAATGGGAGCCTTTTGGATAAGTATAAATAATAAACACCTCACGAGGTGTGGTGGTGCAAGCCTGTAATCCCAGCACTCAGGAGGCTGAGGCAGGAAGATCCAGAGTTTGAGGCCAGCCTGGGCTACATAGTGAGACCCTATCTCAAAAAAAAAAAAAAAAAAAAAAAAAAAAAAAAAAAAAAAAAAAAAAAAAAAAAAAAAAAA
>VMDO01000018.1:0-164685 GCA_007922755.1 Pedetes capensis | reverse complement strand
ATAAGACAGATACACAGATTGTGTGCATCACCACACACTGGCTAAGTGACTCTTTAAAATAGTTTAAGTTATCAAAGGGGAAAAGAGGCTTCTTTTAAAGCATAAAGCAAGATGAACCTTCTGCAAGGCAATTTCCCTTTTCCAGATACTCATGCCCAAAACCACTCTGTCTCATGTCCATTGGCAAAATACTGCCAACTTGACCTTGAAACCATACCCAGAATCTATTTTTGTGCTTCTTCTGAGTGAAGCCCCTGCCAGCTCTTACCTGGGTGATGAGAGTGTCCTACCATCTCCTGCTTCTGCTTTTCCCGCCCAATGTATTCTCAGCCTGACAATGGTGACCCCCATGAATGTTTGCAGACCCCATCGCCCCTGCTCTGTGCTCTCTGAAGCCCTCATGGCCTGCATGTGCTGTCCCCAACTCCTTCTAGAACTCTGCCTACTGCTCTGTCCCTGCCTCCCAAGATCCAGCCCGCAGTTTCCTTGCTCTTTGTGAGACATGCCTTTGCTTCAGGGCCTTTGCACCTGCTGCACCTTCTACTTAGAAGAATTTTTCCAGAGAGTGCCATGGTACCCTTACTTCCCTCAGTCATACTTAAGTGACGTCTTCCTAAACTACCCAGTATGAACTTGTACTGTCCTCTGGAATGTCTTATCCCCTCTCTTTCTTTGCTTTATTTTTCTCTGTACATTTATTTGAGTTTCTGTCTCCTTCACTGGAATTTAAGTGCCGTGAAAAGGCAGGCACCACATTTTGCTCACTACTGTATCCCCAGTACAGAGTTGATAGTGCCTAGCATACAGGCAGTGCTTTAGAATGTTCATTATGTGAAAGGATCTTCATCCAGCATGCTCACGATGGCCCAAGACATCAGGTCTGAGCAGCTCTTGGATCTGAGTACAGGATCAAGATCTTGAGACTCAAGTAGGAGCAAAAACATAGATGGGGCCACCCCAGGCCAGGCAGGATCCACCCATCAGCCTGACTTCAGGCTCAGCCTGGGGAAGGGGAAGTCAGTGGGCCCCCACTCTGGGGCAGGCATCTGTGGTTGGGAGCCAGGGTACTTGCTTGCTGACCATTCTGCAGAGGAGGTGCTAAAGGTAAAGATGAAGCAGATAATGCCCCAAAGGGCAGCTCCTGCACTGCCAACTCCTAGGCCTGTGCTGAGCACAGCCTGCATGTTCTGGGGGCTGGAGGGACTGACTGGTCCTGGCCTGCTCCTCAAGATGGAGGGGCTGGTGCTCTTCTCCCTGGTGAGTCCATGTCCTCAGGGCCCTGCCTGCTTTCCTTGTGACCAGTGCTCCATCTCTGACCATTCACAGGCTTCTCCTTGGAGTGTAGACATGCAGTTCTGAGCTCGGCTACCATGGGCTAGGGAGTGAATTATCCAGCTCCATCTCATGGACCATGCTGGCTTCTGTCCTCTTTTGTTGATGCCCCCAAATCCTGTCCTTCCTTCACCCCTAGGCAATGTGGCTGTAACTCTGGAAGAAGGTGGTAGTTATCAGGAGAGTAGGGAGGGCGGGATAATGGGAGTCCAGGTGAGACTTTTAATACTAGATTATTATTGTTGTTGCTGTTGTTAGGTGCCATTGAGTCCAACTCATAGTGACCCAATGGACAGCAGAACAAAACACTCCCCAGTTCTGTGCCAGGCACACAATCTTATTTATGTTTAGGCCCATTGTTGCAGACACTGTGTCAATCCATCTAGTGGAGTGTTTTCCTTTTTTTCGTTGACCTGCCACTCTCCCAAACATGATGTCCTTCTCCAGAGACTTGTCCCTCCTGACTACATGACCAAAGTATGTAAGATGAAGTCTAGCCATCCTTGCTTCCAAGAAGCACTCTGGTTGCACTTCTTCTAGGACAGACCTATTGGTTCTTTTGGCAGTCTATGGTATATTCAATAGTCATCTCCAGCACCATAATTCAAAAGCATCAATTCTTCTCCTGTCTCCCTTGTTCAATGTCCAGCTCTCACAACCATATGATGCAACTGAAAATACCATAGCACACATCAGGTGCACCTTCATCTTCAATGTGACATCTTTACTTTTCAATACCTTAAAGAGATCTTTGCCACAGATTTTCCCAAAGCAATGCATCTTTTGATTTCTTGACTGCTGCTTCCATGGGTGTTGATGGTAGAACCAAGTAAAGCAAAATTGTGGACAACTTCAATTTTTTCTCCATTTATCATGAAGTTGCTTACTGACCCAGTTGTAAGGATTTTTGTTTTGTTGATGTTGAGTCACAATCTGTGTTGAGGGCTATGTTCTTTGGTCATTCAGTAAATGTTTCAAATCTTCTTCACTTTCAGCAAGCAGAGTTGTCATCTGCATTACATAGGTTGTTAATGAGTCTCCTTCCAATCCTGATGCCATGTTCTTCATAGAGTCCAGCTTCTTGGATTATTTGCTCAGCATAGAAATTGAAGAGATATGGTGAAAGGATATAGCCCTGATGCACACCTTTTTCAGCTTTAAACCAAGCAGTGTTTCCTTGTCATTTCAGAGTCCAGTGATTAGGGCGGTGGCGGTGACAATAGGGTAGGAGCTGTAGACCTCCTGACAAAGGTGAAAGTGAAGAGGATGGAATCAGGGATAGCTACTCACTTTGGCTCAAGGAGCCACTGTCCAGCTGGGGATGGGCAAGAGAGGAGCCTGGGAATCAGGTTGGGAGGAGAGATCCAAATTGGTAGACATATGACTTTGAGGAGTCAGTCATATGTCCAAGTGGCTATGTTCAGGGCATACTGGCGACTGGTACATGAACCTGGCACTCGGAGGACAGGCTGGTATTGATATTTAGATGCAATTTGGGTCTCTGGGACTAATGGAGTCACCTAGGGAGATGGAGAAGAGAGAAAGTATATCCAGGACCAAGCCCAGATGCACCAGCTATTAGAGAGCAGGTAGAGAGCAGGCTGCAAGGGACACCAAGAGAGGCAGGAGGAGGCCTGACCAAGTGCAAAGCCCTAGAAGGCAGGAGCAGAGTGTGCAAGGAGCTGGGTTGCGCAGTGCCTGCAGGCCCAGGATGGCTGGGACCGGCAAGTGGTTTTTGGCTAGGGCCCTTCGGGGGTCTCTGGTGGCCCAGATGGGAGCCTTTTCTGTGGTGATGGACTCGCTATGGTACAAGCTGAAATGAGAGAGGCAGGGTGACCTGTCCTAAGAAGCCAGCTATGGACGGGAGCAGGGCAGATGGGGGAGGCGGTACCTGCGTGGAGTGTGAGGCTGAGCAGGTGTGTGAACTGAAAGACCCTCTTCATATGTGTGTGCTGCTAAGAATGAATGACAGAAAGAGGCAGGCGAAGATGCCAGGAGAGATGGGCTGCAAGTAGGAGCAGGTGCAAGGGCTCGTCCAAAGCATGGGTGAGAAGGCTAGCAACAGGTGGAAAGGAAGGTGCTGGCTGTGTCTCCAGTAGAACCGGAGGTCTTGGGTAGAGAGCAAGAGGGCTCTGAGCCTAGCGCAGGCCTTGTCATGTCCCAAGGGCTTGAGGTCTCCACCTACAACAGGTTTGTGAATGGCAATTGGAAAACAAGGACAAAATTTCTATTCCCTAGAAATCACTTGGATTCTTGGACAAGTTATTCCTTAGTACGGATTACCTCCAAAATAAAAATATCAGAACACTAGGTTGGCTCGGCTGACCCCTTGCCTTTTTCTAAGTCCTTGAAGGCCTTCCCAGGGGACGCTCACTCCAGGCATCAGACGATGCCAAATGTCTCCCTGTGAAACACGAGTCATGTTTCATGGAAGAAAAAAAGAGAAAACATGAAAAGCAGAGTGGAAAAGAAAAAGGGCCCATTGGTTGCTAGGCAGACTGTCTGTGTGGGATGAGGTCCAAGCCTTCCAGAGAGGAGGCCTGGCAGGAAAGACCTTGCTGCATCCCATTAAAATGTAAACGAAGCCCCAGTGTCACGTGGCACAGCCCGTAATCCCAGAGACACGGGAGGCTGAGGCAGAAGGATCACAAGTTCAAGGCCAGAGACAGCCTGTGCAACCTAGCCAGACCATGTCTCAAGATTAAAAACAAAAAGGGGTTGGGAATGCGGGTCAGTGATGGAATGTTTGCCTAGTATGTGTGAGGCCCTGAGTTCAAGCCCCAGGTACTGCAAAATAAATTAATAGATAAATAATGCGTAAGTAAAAAATAAAATAAAATTAAAATGCACAGCAGAATCTATTCATCCCAGGCCCAGCCTGTGCTTCCTGGGTCAGGGTCTAGGGCAGCTCGTGGTGACCCAGCACCCACTGCTGCAGCAAGGCCATAGCCTCCCGTGGCCTGGACAGTGGCTGCCTGAGTCTCAGCCTCTGTCCTGGCCTGGGAGTCAGGCTGGCTCCAGAAGGAAGCTGCTTCTCTCTGCCTCTCCTTGGTGGGAGAAGCGGCATCCTGGAGAGCAGTGGCTGGCTCCCCACGCCCCTTCTCTCTTCCAGTTTTTATTTCTATCAAAGTTGCACATGTGCTGAGTTGATGGCGTCAACCATTTCCATGACTCTGTTTCCAGCAGACAGCAGTCCCCTTCCTCTTTCCCTGCTTTGTCTCTTCCCACCCCCACGCTCAGAAATAATAACTCCCACCTTCCTTCACAGACCATCTCGATTGAGCGCCACATGTTTAACTAGCAAGCTAGGATTGCCACCACTTGACTTTGCAGACTCAGGCATTGTCCATTGGCTCTGAAGCACCCCTGCCCTCCAACCCCTGCCCTTCCCTTTTCTCCCCATCTTCTCATGAGAGTTGTGTCAGGCAAAAGTCACAGCTAAATTATACAATGAGCTGTGCTTACTTTTTTCTTCCTGCACAGCTTTTCTTATTTGGTCTGGATAATCGTGTGCGCGAGTGCATGTGTGTGTGTGTATGTGTGTGTAGTAAACTTCACTTCGTTTTCTACAGATTTATCACTAATTCAAACCCCAGTTCTCACCTTACCACAATCTCCCTTCTAGACAGCCAGCTGCCTCTGGCATTGTGATCCCTCTCACCACAATGAGGCAGGGCTGAGGCAGGCACTACCCAAGCTGTGGGCAGCCCCAGGCGTGCAAGTGGCTCTCTCTACGTGGCTCTCCTCAAGGCCCTCCCTGCCTCCCTCTGAAACCTCATGCCTTCCTTTTCCTTGGTTTTCATCCTCAGTTCCACAAAGGGCATCCTTTAGTGTGGTTTTCTTCAGAGAGCAGGTATGAGAGGTAAGTTTTTGACACTTTGCAGGTCTGAAAATGCTGGAAATGTCTTTATGCTGTTGTGCAGTTGGTTGACACGTAGAGTTCCAGGCTGGAAGTCATTTTCCTTCAGAGTTATAAATATGTTGCTCTGTTGCCCTCTAGCTCCCTGGGGAAGATCCCAGATCTATTCTGATATCTGTTTCCTTCTCTGTGACCATCTTAGGATTGCCTAAGGTGTGGAATTGCTCACTGATGCACCTTGGGGTAGGTTAGTTTTCATCATGACATCTGGTGACCAAGAATTTTGGCTTTTAAATTTTTTCTGAATGGTTTCTTTGATCTCTCTCTCTCTCTCTCTCTCTCTCTCTCTCTCTCTCTCTCTCCCTCTCTCTCCCTCTCCCTCTCCCTCTCTCTCTATATATATACATATATATATGTATATATATGTACATATATGTGCATATGTATATACATATGTACATATGTATATATATATGTACGTATGTATGTATGTATGTATGTATGTATGTATGTATGTATGTATAAAATAAAGATTGTCAGAGAGAGCATCTAGCAGCAGCAGTGAGCATGGGTCTCCCTGGCCTTTCTTAGCTGAGGATCACAGGAAGCATTTAACTTTCCCATCTTTGGTCCTCATCTGACATGAGGTCCACAGAGAGGGAAGCTGTGCACTGTGAGCCCTGGAGCTGGAGACTCAGCAGGTCATGTTCCCTCTCTGGCCTCGGTTCCCCGCTTTGTCACTGAATTATGTGGAAGGGCTGGGGCTGGAGTGTGGGGACCAGGGTGTGAGTCCTGACTCTGCCATTATTAGTTCTGTGGTATAGAGCAGTTCTTGGTGCTTCGTGATACTCAGTTTTTCCTCTGTACAGTAAGCAATGCTGTGTGGTTTGGACGAACTCTCTGCTGATCACAATCATGACGTGACAGGTGGGACTTTTCCTGCTCCTGTTAGCCAATGGGCTGCCTCAGCCCTGAGAATCTCAGCTCAGCACTGTATACTGGATGTGTGGTTCAGAGAGCGCCTACAGGGAAAGGCCTTCCAAGCCATGTCTCTCCCGTTCCTGGCACCTCGCCCAGAGCCCACATGCTCCTCCCCAACCCCGCCTCCAATCAGAGCCACTTAGGGGCATCCTTCACTGCCCACCTCCACAGTAGCATGTTTTTTGATTTAGCAGTAGGTGACAAGAGACAACTTTGGCACCAGCCAGATCCGGATTCAAATCCTGGCTCTGCTACTAACAAGAAAGTCCTTGAATCTCTTGATGGTAGTCTTTCATCTGGAAAAACAGAATAATAATGGTCCCTGTTCCTCTAAGAAGTTGAGGATGAAGAGAAATGATGTTTGTGTGTCACATTGTTGGCCCAGTGCCCGGCATGTAGTAGGTCAGCCTTGTATTCTACCACGAGCCATGGATATTTGCTTATGTGACTGCCTCTTCAGGTGCAGCGGGAACCCTTGTGACAGCCACCTTCTCTAAGTGCTTTGTGGAGGAGGGTAAACTCAGAACACACTGTGGGGACATGCTGGGTCTCTCAGAGTGGTCAGTGATCTTGAGTAAGTTATGTGGCTACTCTGTGCCTCAGTTTCCCCATCTGTCAGATAGAGATGGTGCTAGTCACTTTCTCATCCCTGTGACAAAATGCCTGATAGAAACACTTCAGGGAGGGAAGATTTATTCTGGCTCAGGGTTCCAGAAGTTTCCGTCCATGGTTGGCTGGTAGCCATGTTACTGGCCTGTGATGAAGCAGAATATCATGGTGGAAGGGGGTGGCAGAGATAAGTTGCTCACCTCCTGGCACCCAGGAAGGGACCAGGGACAAGGTACATCTTCCCAGGACATCCCCTCCAGAGACCCACTTCCTCCAACTAGACCTCACCTCCCAGGAAGTCAAGCCATCACATTAGGGCTCCATGGAGAGATTAAGCCATTGTTTAAGGCTGAGCCCTCAAGATCCAGTCCCTCCCCAAAAGCCCAGCAGACAACAAAACCTTTAACACAGGAACCTTGGAGGGTCCTTCAGCTTCAAGCCATAAGAGGGATGACAACAGTAGTCACAGGCTTACAAGAGGACTAACCAAGATGCCACCTAAAAGCACTTACAGAGTTTGGCACATAATAAATGCTCAGTGAAAGTCTACTGGTGCTATTATTATGAAAGGGTCCCTAGAAATCATGCAATCCAGATTCTTCCTTTTGCCAATAAGGAAGCTGTGTCCCAGGGAGGCATTGACACACGTGAGCAATGGAAGTTGGGACCTGTCATCCCTACTCCATATATCCCAACAGGAAGAAAGAAGGAAAGGGCTGACCAGCTCAGTGGATTCCTTTGGTTTAAGAGACAACCCAAGCAGGTTGAGGAGGGCACTGTGCATGGGGATGGCTAAGCAGGTGTGAAGGGTGTCCTTGCAGGGGCCTGCGTGGCCTTGGCTATAGGAAACACATACTGATGAGCTCAGGGGTGATGAGCAGCGAGTTGGTGACTTGCTTTCAAACGGCTCAGGTGAAAAGGATCTATTTACACTCTGCTCTCAGCCTGCCTATATGTTAGTGATTGTTTCAAAATACAAACCTTAAGAAAGATAACAGTATGGCTCAGGGACAAAAAATAGAAGGGGAAAGAGAGCCAGGAATAGAGAGAAGAATTTAAAAGGGGCAAAGGTTGTTGGGAGCTTCCAGGCAGATTTCTGAGCAAATGGAGTCAGCCAAGGCCAAGACGGGCTGGGATTTAGCTCAGTGGGTAGAGCGCTGCGCTGCAGTCTCTGAGGCCCGGAGTTCGATTCCCAGCACCGCAAAAATGGGAGAAGGGCCTGGCAATCCACTCCCAATGCAATCCCGAAACAGTCAGCCATTGAAAACCCTATGAGGGTCGCTATGAGTCGGATACCAACTCGACGGCACCTAACAACAACAACAACAAGGCCAAGACAGAGAGTTAAAGGCATCAGACCAGAGGAGGACGTGGGGCCTAAACTCTGGGCAGAATTTTGGATCTGTGCTATGGATGGGTGTCACCTGTCACTGTGGGTGGCTTGCAACCTAGAGATGGACAGGCCCTGCTGGCTGCATGGCCAGGAAAGTGTGCACCGGGGCATAGCAGCTAGCAGCAGATGGACTGGGCTTGGAGTGGGCCTGCCAAGAAGGGTGTGCCAGGCAGGCAGGCTCCCAGAGATATGGTGACAGCCCCCTGCAAGGGACACAAGACTCCAAACAAGCCTAAGGCAGCCAGGGCGCAGCCAGACTGTGAGCTGGGCCTCATGACCTGCTGGCCAGAGTGGCTGGCTGACCGGGGCCAGCAGGCGGCCAGCCAGGGGGCCGGGCAGAGTTTCCAGAGATGGAGCCAAGGGCAGGCCAGCATCTCCCCAGGGAAGGCAGCAAGGAATGGAGGCAACTGCTGGGGGCCTGGAGGGCAAGGGAGCCGTGTCTGCAGTGTGGATGTTCAATCTGAAGTCTGGGCCAGAACCACTTGGGCCGAGGGAGCAGTGCATCCCCAGGAGAGGCTAGGATGGCCACAGGCCAGCTCGAAGGAAGGGGAGCCAGCCATCCCCTGGCGACAAGGAGGAGACAGGTTTCTGTAGACTTCTGGGATGCCAGCAGCTCTAGCAGTGAGGCCACCCATGGCCTCATCTCCCAAAGTTCCCCTCAGAAGTTTCTGGGGTGACTTAGTTGGTGAGCTCAGGAGCAGACTCTCCAAGCTGGGATTTCTGAGGTCCATAGCTTACTGGTGGTGGCCCCTACACTGGGCCAGGCTCCCTCCCTTCCCCCTTCTTGGGGCCAACATGCCTTAGTCTCCCATTTCCTGATGGAGGAGTAGCCCTTGCCTGAGTGGAGGGGTAGGATGCTGTGAATATAGATGGATTTTGTATGCAGGGGTGGGGGGTCCACCAGGACAGGCCCCGTGCTGGCTCAGGTCCCTCCCAGAGGGGCCCCTGGCCATGGACACCACACTGAAAGCAAGGAGACAGACTCCCCAAGTTCCCTGGTGTTGGGACGAGCTGATGGCCGGAGCGAGGCCCAGCCTCCTAGCTTCTTTCTAGCACTCCAGAGAGAAGCCTGGATGGGAGTCAAGCTCCCGGCCTCTACAGGAAGCCCAGGAGGGAGGAGGTGGCTGGAGTTCCAGCAGGCTCTGCAGACAGGAGTCATGTCCAGCGTAGGGTCCAGGCAGCCTCACAACACCAATTACCCAGACCTGGGGCACTGTCATCTCCCCCTGAGGAGCCATGTGGAGGAGGTGGGAGACTTTCAAGACTACCTTTCACTCAAGAAGAGTTGGAGCCCCAGAAAGAAGCAGGCCTCCTGGCCTCTGCGGCCAGACTGCCCGCGTTCAGTCCGAGCTCTCCTGCTTACCTTTCCCACGCAAGTTCCTTCTCATTCTGTGTAGCTCATTTCTTTCGGGGATTTGGTAAATTGGCAAGGATAACAGCACCCACCCTTGCAGTGAGGCTGCTGAAAAGACTCGGGGCCGTGTCTTCTCAGGAAAAGGGACAAGCTTTCACTGGGCTGCACTTACCTTGCTGTACCCAGCTCCCGGTGACAGCCCCACCCTGGGGTTCCCACTGAAACCAGAGTCTTATTTTTGTTCTTCATTTTCTGTCTCCCCCAAACTCCTGAGTAAGTTGACCTGGCTGCCTAGCACACCCCCATGATGGAAGAGTCAGGCCTTCTGAGCCAACCTGGGAGCCCTGGGGTTGTATGGGAACATCACTCCCTGACCCCACCCATGTGGCTCACCAATTCTTCCAAGTAGATACCTGGAAGAATTGAAATTAGGATTTCAAATAGGCATTTGTACACCTCTCTTCATAGCAGCATTACTCAAACAGCCAAAAGGTAGAAGCAACACAAGTGTCCGTTGATGGGTAAAGAGATAAACAAAAGCTGGTCTATCCATACAATGGAATATTATTCAGCCTTTAAAAGGAAGGAAATTCTGCTACATGAAGAACCTGAAGATTCATGAACACTATGAGAAGTAAAATAAGCCAGTTACTAAAGGACAAATACTGTATGACTCCACTCATATGAGTCTATAGAGCAATTAGCGTTCACAGAGACAAAAGCAGGATGGTGACTTCCAGGAGCTGGAGGGAAAGGAAATGGGGAATTGGTGTTTGATTGGTAGGCTAGAGCTTCAGTTAGGGAAGATGGAAAATTTTCTGGAGGTGTACAGTGATGATGGTTACACAACAATGAGACTGTATTTAAGGCCATAGAACTGCACATGTGGAAATGGTTCAAGTGGTAAATTTTAGGTTCTGTGTATTTTACCACAATTTTTAAAAGAGTGAGAAAAAGACGAAAAGTTTTGCCTTACATTGATTGTTCCTGTTAGGTGCTGTCGAGTCGTGTCCAACTCATAGCAACCCTTATAGGGTTTTCAATGGCTGACTGTTTTGGGATTGCTTCGGGAGTGGATTGCCACCTCCTTCTCCCAGTTTTGTGGTGCTAGGATTCGAACTCGGGACCTCAGAGACTGCAGAGCGGCGCTCTACCAAGTGAGCTAAATCCCAGCCCTTACATTGACTAGATGGAAGATAAACAAAATAAATAAATATGTAGTATGTTTGGTGATAAATACTAAGAAAATAAAAAGGCATCAAAGAGAGATACAGAGTTTGGGGACAAGGTGTTGGAATTAGGGCAAGGAATGTCCCCCCCGAGAAGGTGACATTCTCGGAAATCCCAGAAGGAAGAGCAGGACCAGCTGTAGGCACCTGGGGGTGAATGTCATGTCAGGGGTGTCCTCAGCGTCAGTAAAGAACAGCAAGGAGCCAGTGTGCCTGGAGCAGCCAGCAAAGGGTGGAGCAGGTGCAGCGTGAGAGGTGACGAGGGGGCTGGGTGGGGTGTGGGTGGTGTAGGGCTTTGTGTGTGGTAAGGACCTGGCTTTTCCTTCAAGTGCACCAGGAGCCCTGGCAGGATTGGTGCTGTGGCATAGTTTCCTAAGGGTCATGTGACTGCAGAGTTGAGAACTCACATGGGGGGAGGGGGGACAAAGGCGGGATTCTGGGAGGCTGAGGCTATAATCCAAGGGAGAGGTGGTGGGGCCACAGCACGGTGGTGAAGAGGAAGCCAGATGGGTTTGGAAAGTGGGGCCGATGGAACATTTCAGAAGTGCAAGAGGAGAGCAACAGAGGAGCAGGCTTTGGTCTGGTGTCTTACCCCTGCCCTCCTGGGCCAGTGCAGTGCCTGCTTCCAGACTGGCCAGCTCTACGGGGCCCCACAGGGCCTCACTGGAGCTCACAAGGCATCTCTTCCCACCGCCCAGCACTTCCTTGAGGCCTCTGACTCCTAGTGCAGGCAGCCCCCAGCCCTGTGCAGCGACCTGCCCTTCCTACCCTCCTCCCAGCCAAGACCCGTGGCCCTGCCACCCAACCACCCTTGGCTTCTCAGCAGCTGTCCTACATAGCCCACAGCTCCCCTCTGCCAGGGCGCCCCTGCCTGCATGTTTAGCCTCTGCCCATGGCTCCTGTTGCTGACCTTCCTGTCCCTGTTGTTCTGGTGCCGCCTCTGCCACTTCTCACCTGTGCATTTCAATCTGATGCTTAAGTTCTCTGGGCCTCAGACTTCTTGTCTGTGGAATGGAGGGAATAACGCCCACCTCTCAGGTAGGTGGGGAGAATGGAGCCCAGGCATGATGTCTGCACACAGAGATGCCCTGTCGCCTCCTCTGCAGCACCAGTCAAGCCTGTGCCGTATACACAGACACACATAGGCAGGCAGAGATGTCCCTAGGCGCACATGCTGTTTTGTGTTTAAGAAACAACTAGTGTACTTCCTTTGGGAAGGAGAGGAAGTTCAGGTGAGGAGCAAGGGGCTCCTTAGTGTTCATCAAAACCCACTGTTACACCCCTCTGCCCCGCTTATCTTCCTCCTCTGAGATGGGGCCCCAGTGGGCTCTCACCCTTACCAGTAGCCTCCCTCTCCCTCCTCCCTACATCCAACTTGACCTTGACCTCCAGTAACAGGAAAAGCCCTCCTGAACCTATCGCTGGGAGAAGACCATTCACACCTGCTTCCTTTCTCCCTGTCACCTCCTCTCATCCCATCTCTCATCTAAATATTATCCACATGCTACATTGTCTAGAATATCGGCTCCGTCCTTCCACGAGTCTGTCCCATGGCTCATTCCCTCCCTGGACTCCAGAGCTCTGGTCTTCTGCTCAGCTCTCTGTGCTTCGTAGCAGGTTATTGGACGGTCAGTTCTGCGTGACAGCCTGCCACAGGCTGAGATGCGAAGCATCAGGGTGATTCAGGGGGCACCTGGGCAAGTAATCCTTTTTTCATTTGTCATGTTTTGCTTGAATGCTTATTTTGATGTTGTTGTTAGGTGTCATCAAGTCGGTCTGACCCATAGCAATCCTCATAGAGTTTTCAATGGCTGATTATTTTGGGATTGTTTTCAGGAGTGGATTACCACATCCTTCTCCCATTTTTGCAGCCCTGGGGATCGAATCCAGGTCCTCAGACAGTGAAGAGCAGGTGTTCTACCAACTGAGCTAAACCCCAGCACCTTTAATGCACATTGTTGTTGTTGTTGTCATCAGGTGCCATCAAGTCCAGTGTCTGACTCATAGTGACCCTATGTACAACAGGCGAAGCACTATTGCCAGTGCTTCTCTGCCATTCATAGGGTTTTCAATGGCTGATTGTTTTTTGGGAGTGAGTTGCCAGTCCTTCTCCCAAATGCATATTAGCAATGCATATTAGGGAAATATAATTAACTCGTGGAACCTGCCATTTCATGACTGAGCCCTGGGAGGCAGCTGCGGTGGAAAGTGGGAATGGCAGGACCCTGATGTGCATGCGTCACCATGCATCCTGGGAAGCCCACTTCCTGTGGTCCAGGCCATGGTAGTGGCCAGAAGGGTAGCACTGAGTGGCTGGAGGCCAGGCTGTCTGGACTAGGTCATCTGCAGTCTTGAGGAAGCTGCTGCATCTTGAGGCCAAGGGACCTGGGCAAGGCCTTGGCTCTGTGGTGTGAGTGGGACAAGCTGATTACCTGCCTGAGCAAGTCACTCTTGTTCTGGGGATGCCAGGAATGATGCAGCCTCCCAGAGTTGGGATGAGGACTAAGTAAGAGGCAGTCATGAACACACAGCCAAGCAGCCAGGGTCCCAGGAAGACACAAAGACGTGAAGTCAGTGGCCAAAGCCACAAGTGCATGGTGGGGTCAGGAGCAGGCCCTGGAGCCCATCTCTTCCACCTGCTGGTTGTGGGATCTTGGGCAAGGTACTTACCCTCTCTGTGCCTCCTTCACATGTGCCAAGTGCATAGGCAGCGTGACCCTGGCCTGGGGCCTTCTGAGGGCTGCGAGGCACTTGGCAAGCATCAGAGCTCAAGCCACCTGGATCCTTTGTCCAGTTCTGGTACCTTCCAAATGGCTGTGCCAGGGTGGCCCCTGAACAGAAGGCTCAGAGGAGTCTGGGAAAGCACCTTGGAAAGTCTGGGCTTTGAGCTGAGGCCTAAGGACCAAGGACTGTGAGGGAAGGCATGGGGCGGGGATGGGGAACAGAGGAGAGTTCCAAATGGAAGAACAGCAAGGGCAAAGGTCAGGGGCTGGCCAAGCCGTCTGCACCTGGGAGGAAAAGGGTATTGAGGAGGATGGGATCGGGAAGGAAGGGGCAGCCAGAAAGGAGTGGCCCTGGGCAGGGCTTGGTGGGATCAGGGGGAAAGGCCCTCTGTCTCTTTCCCATCAGATGGAAGAGGCCATATGACACATCTCATGTTTGTGAGCAGAGGGGAGAGTGAATAAATGAAAAGTACCAAAATTTGTAACTATGCTGTGCATTTGTGGTTGATTTTTAAATCCCCAAGGTCTGGCATTCCTATAACTATGGCACATGGTTGGCTCTAGAGCTTGGCCCAGTGAGAGCCTTTGTGGGTGCCCAGGGCCCCCCACAGCACCCCATAGCTGATTAGGACCCAGACCTCCTCCTCAGGCTGCTATCTCTACCATGCACTCTATGGGTCCACGCTTCCTTGCCTCAGTCCCTTTGCACGGGCTAAACCTTGCACTTGGCGGACCATCTCCTCCTCCTGGTCTCCAAACCCCTGCTGCTGACATGTCCTTCAGGGCCCAGGACAAACACCTTGTTCTGGAACCTCCTGACTTTCTCCATGCTGCTCCACCCCTGGGAACCGTTACTGCTTCCTAAACCCCCAGACCAGCACGTCTTCAACCTTCTGACTTTGTCATCTTCTGTTTGGTTCAGACAAACGGATGCTTCCCCCAATGGCCAGCTTTGGTGCCGACTGTCAGGGAAAATACATTTAAGAAAGCCTATAGGCAGTTTACCTGCAGCTGTAGCCCTGTGGCATCCGATCCCGTCAGATCTCGGAAGCTAAGCAGGGTCAGGCCTGGTTAGTACCTGGATGGGAGACCGCCTGGGAACACCAGAAGCTGTAGGCTTGGGAGAAGGACCTGGCAACCCCCTCCCAAAAATCAATCTGCCATTGAAAACCCAATGAACGGCAGAGAAGCACTGATAATAGTGTTTCCCCTGTTGTACAGAGGGTCGCTATGAGTCGGATACCGACTCGACGGCACCTAACAACAACAACAACATAGGCAGTTTAAACATGGAAGTTTAAGCACATAGACAGTGAGCCCAGTCAGAATATGTGGCTTGATATGGTGCCTCTTACTAGCTGTGTGGCTGAGTTACTGTGCCTGTCTGAGCTCAGTTATTCATCTGTGGAAGGGTTGTAGTGGAAATCCCGAAGGCCAGAGGACACTTGGGCATTTGTCATGACTCTCAGCAAACACCAAGGGGACCCGCCATCGATACTGGCAGGATCTGTTCTCTGCCACTGTTTCAAAGGGATTCTACGTATCGTCTGGGCATCACCATAGCCACAGGGCTGCCTTCTCACTGACTCTGCCCTGAGAGGTGCTACCCATGCTTGAAATAGCTGTGATGAGTGACACTTCACCCAAGCCAGCTAGAGCAGCTAGAGATCTGCCATGGGTTCTGGAACCTCTGTGTGTTGGCTCAATGCTTTACTGAGCACTGGGCCTGGTGCAGGGACACCTGAGGGAGCAGGTGGTCATCTGCAACCGGGTCCCACTCCATCCCATTAGCCCTGCCTCAGGAGGTAGGAGTCATGGGTCCTAGGCCTGCCTCTGCTGCCAGTGACTATATGACCTTGGGCAATGTCCTTGTCCTCTCTGGTCTGCAGCCACTTTGTTGACTCTATAAGGCCTCTCAGTTTTAGGGTGAGCACAGGCCTTTATTCCTCCAGTCTCCTTACTTAGGACCCTTCCTGTGTGTCTGTGCTGAGAATGGAGCCAGACTGTCTTGAGAGCCACTTCTGTTCTGACCCTGGGGCCTTCTCCAACAGCTTTCAGCCTGCCAAGAAGACATCGGCCCTAAGGGCAGCCTGCCTCTAGCCCAGGGTTGCATCATGCACAGAAGAGGGGTGGGGGCAGGGGTCTTTCCTCTGCTGCTCACTGGCTGCATGACCTCGAGCATGTGGCTTCACTTCTCTGAGCCTCTTTTTCCACATCTGGAAAAGGGGCATGACCTCCTCCTCCTCACTGATTTCGGAAACAGGACCCATAAGATCCTGCAACTAGGAAGATGCATTCTAAGTGCTCTGGGATCCCAGGGTCCTGTTTGCATGACTGTTTGCTGCTGTTGTCCAGCTAGTGCAGAAAACATCTGAGCCATGTGTTGAGTCTGGTTAGCCACAGGGTAAAGGTGCTGTTGCAAGACTGGGGAGCCTTTCCTTTCCATGTCCATCATTACCACTGATCCACAAAGGCGTGGCTTCAGACCCCAAAGGACAGTAAAGAAGGGCTCATGGTGCTACGTTAGAACCTTTCAGATCTCATGTGGCTGGTGGTTCCAGGGTGGGCTTTGTTTCTGGAATGAATGGAAACAAGGTGGCAGCTCCAGAGACCGAAGGCCAGGAAAGTGCCAGAGCAGAAGTAAGCAGGGCCAGGAGATGGGACCATCATATGAGGTGGAATCATTGCAGGAGGTGCTGTTCCCCACCAACGAAAGGCCTTTCAGTGCAGTTAAGACACTTCTCCATGCCTCCTCCACTCACACGGGAGGATCCATCCTCAGCAGCCTTCACCTGTTGTCATTCTGCATTTGCTTTCTCTTGTCCACCCCTGGGTCATGATCGCATCCACTATGATTGGGAGCAGATGAGTGTCCTCTGCTCCCTGGTCATCGTGTCTTGGAGTCTCCGACAAGCTGTCACAGAACTGACATTGCTGAGGGGTCGGCGAGCCAGCAATGAGAACTCTCCAGGCTGACCTTGATGCATAAGCTCCAAAAGTTTCCCATAGCCACACTTCCCACCCTGCTTCCTTCTGTGAAAGCTGGCCCTCCCTTTTGACCCGGCAAGGACTGTCCAAAGCACAAAGCGCTGTTAGCACAAGGGAAGAGGAGACGAGATCAGGAAGCAGGAGCTCAGATCATCGGCTGATTGCTCCAACTTGGAGCTGCGCCATGGCTCCATTGCCACCCCATGTTCTGCTGGCAGGGACACTAATTTGGCCCCAGCTCTAAGGCAATGGGTAGGTGAAGGGCTACTTGTAAACAGAAAGTTTGCTCAGTGCAGGCTGCCATCTAGCAAGAGGAGCCTTGTTTTTTGTTTGCCAAATGTGGATAACCAAATCCCTTTATTCTTCAACTCATAATTTCTTCTCAACCTGCTGCCCACTTTAAGCGTCTAACAGCCTAACACAAATCTAACAGCTAGACGAATTTTGCAGAGTCTTTTATTACCCATTTTATATATCATCTAGCTAGCTAGCTAGCTGTCTAGCTAGCTAGCTATCCACACATGCGCACACGTACACACACACACACACACACACACACACATGCAAACACATAATTTTTTGTGTGTGTGGTACTTGGGAGTTGAACCCAGGGCCTTGCACATACTTTTGCAAGTGCTCTACCACTGAGCTGCATCCAGCATCCATTTTTTATTTTTTATCTTGAGACAAGGTCTTTCTAAATTACTCAGGCTGCCTCCAACTTGTGATCCTCCTGCCTCCACCTCTGGAGTCACCGGGATTATGGGTGTGCGCCACTCCACCCGGCTCCTTTGCATATTTTTTACCCAAACCTGGATTTCCATTTCAAAAGTGTGAGAGTGGCACAAGCTACTATCATACAGGTTCTGTGTCCTGGGGGGACCTGAAGCAACATCTTCAGCACCCCATCGCATTCAGCATCAGAGTTTGGAGGCCAAAGCACTTTACCTATCGCACCAGCGATTCCATCGTCTTCACTGGAGTTTGTCCCTTGCCACCCTGCCCTGCCTCCTCCTGCCTCCCCGGATGCCTGCTCTGGACGCTTTTCCCACCCTGGTCCTCTGTCCTCTCCTGCCTCTGCATCTCTGTCTCTCCCTTTGCCCTGCTGCTCCTCTTCCACTTCCTCATCAGAACACTAACCTTTGTCAGGACAGGGGTCCTGTCAGGAGAGACAGGCATGGAGGATTTGCTCTGTGAGGTGCTACCTCCTCCTTGGAAGGGACATCGGCGTGGTCCTCATGGGGGAGGGGACTGAGGAGTCCTGGCCCCTTGGCTGTGACCTTGGAGGGCCTCTGGGGGCTTTCCAGTCCCTGTCAGCCTGCTGTGGTTTCCTTTACAACTTGGCTGCAGCTGGGGGGAGGAGATGGTGGGGAGCCCCCATCATGATGTCACGCTCTGTCAGCTGGTCCCCAGGTTGCCAGGGCTGGATGATGTACCCTCTTCTCAGCATCAAACCATGGCTGTCCTTTTTACCTGGGTGAGGGCATATCTCCAGGTTTCTCAACCCATCAAAAATGGGGCACTCGGTTTTCCTTCCTCTGTTCAAGACTAAACCTCACTGGGATGAGCACTGTAAGGACAAACTGTGGGTTGATCAAATGTTGATGGGCCCCTCCTTTGTGCTAGGCGTTCTTCTTAGCATACAACCTGTATCAACTAAGTTAAACTCGAAAGAACCCTTTGAGTAAATGCAATTATTTTTAAGTAACTTTCTAACTGAAACACACCACACTATCTAAGTGATTATATAGCTAAATGAGCTATTGCAGAATGAATATACCCATGTACCTATCCCCAGTTACCCCTAGGTCAAGAAGTAGGATATTATCCCCATTTTACAGATAAATCACAGAAAAGTTAAGTAACCCACTCAAGGTCGCACAGCTAGTAAAGGACTGAGCCCTATTTCAACCTTAGGATCCTGTCGCCTCAACCCATCTCTCTTTTCTCTTGTGTTCTTCTGCCTATAGGAAAGATATACTTCGAGGTGTAACAATATGGGGTGAGGGAAAGCTTTGGAGGCCCTAGAGTTGAATTTGAGCTCTGGGGGAGGATTGGCATATAATCAAAGGGAGAGGAGAACATCACAGGAGGGGTTATTGGCTCAGAGGTCTTATTTCCAGAAGATTCAGAAGGGATTTGGGAGGAAGGAGATATGGGAGACACTTGTTAGGGACACCATAGACACCAGAAGCCCACCCTCTTCTCACAGAAGGACCCTTCCTTCCACACATGGGTGCCCAGCAGGTCCCTACATAGCTTGCCACTATGAAAAACTGCCTTCCAGTAGGAAATTCTCATGTCCATAGCAAGGGTTAGAAGAATAGGGGTGTTGCTGAGAAGGGTGGCGGAGCCAGGGATGATAACCAGGGGTACAACTTCTCAGAAGGGCCTTTCAGCCAGGCGTGACACATCTCCAGGGTCTGATCACTTTTCAGTTCTGGCTGTTTCCTGACTGGGACATAAAAGGATTGAGGCTCGAAGGCCATTGGAGAGAGAGACCATGAGCCTGCTTCAGGCTGGGCTGGGTCCAGCCCTACCTGAGGGCCTCTGCTGGCTCTGGGCCTTTCTACTTTAAGAGAGGAAGCCTGGAGGGCTCAAGGAAAAGGTGGGAGGTCTAGGGAGGGCTCCAGCTCATTTGTGAAAATGTCAGCACTGGAGGAAGGAGTCCTAGGAAGAACCGTATCTTTTCGTTTTGTTGGCTTTGTTTTATTTTGCAGTACTAGGGGGTTGAACCCAGAGCGTAATGCATGCTAGGCAAGTACTCTACCACTGAGCTACACCCCTAGCCCCTTTTTTTATTTTTTATTTTCAGACAGGGTCTCGCTAAGTTGCACAGGCTGCCTCTGCCCTTAAATTTGCAATCCTCCTGCCTCAGCCTCCCAGGCTGAAACACTGAGATTACAGGCATACACTACCATGCCCAGCTTGGAGTTGTGTCCTTTGGAGATTGTCTGTGACAGACAAGGACTAGTCTGAGCCCATACATATAATCACTTAACAGTGAGAGGGCTGCCCGGAAGTGAGCCACCTGGGAAACCGAGCCCCTTGTGCCAGAGATGCTTGGGTATGGGAGGGTGTGGACCAGATCATCTGAAAATGGCCAGACCAGAGGCTGCAAGAAGCTTCTCTGCACAGAGATGTGAAGGGCCTACCAAGTGGGAATGCTTTCTGCCAGTAATTATCAAACTGTTTTTACATTCACAGAACTCCTTTTGCAAAGTTCACTTTACATAGATACCCACTCTGAAGAGCAACTCAATACAGAGCGTCCGTGGTCAGGGGCCAACCCCAGAACCCCACTGCTCAGCCTCCCCACTGCCACCCTCTTGGATCTTGAGCAGTTAGAAAGTCACTGTTCTAGAACCTGACTAGCCACTGCAGGCTGGCACAGTTCCGCGTCCACTGTGAGGGAGTCACTCCTTTCTGGCAGTTTCACTTCTCCGAACCCCAGGGGCCCCACTTCTGGCTGCCTGTCTGCCTCCCTAATCTCACCGTCTGGGAGGAAACAGGGTGTCAGCTGCATTCTGCAGACCCGAGCTGGCTCTGGGCCAGGCTCAGTGCCTGCCTGGTGGTTCCTAGGCGTCTGTGTTGGTCACTGAGAAGTCACTCCACAGGGTCTCCCTCTGTCTGCCCAGTTCTGTATGAGGCATCTTCTTGGAGCTGGCCTGGGGGGCCAGGGGGCTGACCCCTGAGTGCCTCTTTCTTCCCAGCATTGATGCTGGGAGCTGTTGTCTTAGTATGAAAAATCAAAACAGAAACCCAAGAAATGGTAAAAGTGGCACTTCTGGGTAGCGAGCCTATAGGAGAGACCAGGGCTGGCTTCTGTGGTGGGTTCCCTTCTGGAGGCCATCAGAGAAGGTGACCTTCACCTGCTCTTCCCACGTCTATCAGGCACTGCTGAACTCTAGAGTGCAGATCCTTCCTCCTGTCCTCACCTGCCCCTCCCTGGCCTCCAGGCCTCCTGTCCCCCCCATCCTCCATGCTGTGCCCAGACAGGGCTCACAGGTCACGAGTCTCATGGGTCGGCCCTACTCAGCCCCACAGACCCACACGAAAGACATTTCTTCTGGGGAAGCCGCCCGAGGGCCCACCTGCCAGCTTCCCCTGTGGTCATGCACGGCCCTTGCTCCATAGTCTGCACTGCTGTTTCTATCTCTTCCTCTTCTGACCCTTTAGGTGCCTGTTAGTCACACTTGAAATGAAGCTCAGAGTCACACAGCTTTATACTTCTGGCCCTGGCACAGCCCAGGCTCTTACCAGCCCTACAAGCATTACTGAGTAAATACCTAGACCCTTGCCCATGGCACTTGATGCCACGTAGAATATTCTCCAGTGCTCTGGCACACGGGTCCCCTGGAAGTCCTGGCCCAACAGGCATGGGCCTGGAATGGCACACTAGATAGCCCTCCCCTCGGACACTGGCCGAAGGAGAATCTGAGGTGTCCAGAACCCATGTGAACTTCCCCCTGGGGGCCTACGCCTGGCTCAGCCTCCCTGGTTCATTTTTCACCAAAGCCTGGCTTTCCTGCTTTTGGCAACTGAGTATTTTTAGCAGATACACAGCTCAGCGGGCTGTGCCACCTGGCATCTGCTCCTCCCCCCACAGACGTCCTTCCTTTTTGAGCTCACTTGGAAGCAGTGTGTGGCTGAGGACAAGCCAGCTAGCTCACTGTGGCTGGTCCTCTCAGGGCACAGTGACCCCTGGGAACCTGCCCTGAATCTAGCTTCACAGGATACAGGCCACCCTTGAAAACCAGTCTCAAAACAACAGTCTCTGCACTTCTAATCTCATCTTCCTCTGCCTTTGCATGATTGTACCCAAGTTATATGCCCCTTGGGGGAAACATATTTGGCGATAGGATGATAATAAAATCAGAAGCTGACGAGCCTTTAAAATACCCAAATTTGGAAGAGAGATGAGAGTTTCATGATTAAGTATTAATAATACATGGAAAAGTCAATAATGCAAATGCAGAATGGCCTCATAGAATCTCAGATTAGGAAGGTAACTTGGAGGCCATTAGTTCATCCCCTCATTTAAGAGAGAAAAGTCATGATCTTGAAGGTCAGATATGCCCTTATCTACTTAGCTGTGTGATCTTGGAAAAATTACCTTGAGCTAGAAGGCTAGCTCCAAACTGAATATGCCTCTGTTTGTATTTTCTTTGACTTATACAGAGTTTTTTAAAAAAAAAAAAAAAAACACAACAGCAGTTAAGCACCTGAACTTTGTAGGAAGGTGACCTCAGCTCAAATTCTAGCTCCCTTAACTAACTGGCTGTGTGATCTGGGGCAAGTTACTTAACTTCTCTGTGACTGTTTTCTCGTGGGTAAATGGGAATGAGTAGAGCCCTATCTCATAGGACTGTCATGTAGCTTAAATGAGATAACCTATGCAAAGTATTTAAAATAGGGCTTGGGCTGAGCACCATGGCATTCACATGTAATTCCAATGACCCAAGAGGCAGAGGCAGGAGGATCTTGAGTTTGAGGCCAGTGGCAGCCTGTGCAACTTAGACAAATCCTGTCTCAAAATAAAATAATAAAAGGGGATAGGGAAACAGCTCAGTGGTAGAACACTTGCCTGGCATGCATGAGGCCCTGGGTTCAAAACTCCAATACTGCAATCAATCAGTCAATCAATCAATCAACCAATAAAACAGGGCTTGGCACCACTCAGAGTTGTATAAAAGTTTGCTAATACTTTTAGTTTCTGAAATTATCTGGATCTGTGGTTTTCTTGAAAACCTAGAAGACGTGACAATCTCATGCCACACACTTGGCTGCATGGGAGCAGCCTTACCCCTCAGAGAGGGTGGGAGCCCTGCCAATGAAGCCTCACAGTCCCCGGCGCTCCGCTCCACAGGCCTCCTCTGCATTGCAGGGTCAGGTGGCCAGCCATGCCCCCCACCCCCACCCCCCACCATGCCCTAAGCCTCCCTTTGGCCTTAGGAATAAATATGGAGTGTGTGATGAAATCCATAGGTCTATTTTTCAGTGCTACTAGGGAGTGAACAAGGGAATCCCCGCACAGTCTGTGAGGGACAGGCGTCAGCACCCAGCAGTCACTCCCGTCCTGTCCATGTGGCTCCTGGCGGGACGGCGCTCATGTCGGGGAGCTCACAGCCTCACAGTGAAGCTTCATCACAGAGTCTATCACTTTCAGAGCACAGACACATGATGTGCCATTTAATCCCTGCCACGCCCTTCCTTTCAACCTCCTTTGGGGACTTTGTGCCAAGCTCCCTGTCAGCTCAGTGGCAGCTGCAGGTCTTAGAAATGCCTCTGAAAAGTCTCCAGCCACAGCCCAAGGTGTCACACGCTGATTGTTTGGGTAGGCAGCTCAGTGTCACTGGCCACAGGCAGGAGGGGACCTTGGACCGAGGCCTACTGTGTGCTATATGAGAGCACTGGAGTTGGAGCCGGGTTCCTGTTTCTGCTTCACACTTTGTGGCTGCCTGGTAACTGTGGGCAAGACACCACACCTGTTTCTCTGTCCATCTTGGTTAGATGCAGGTGGTAAGTCCCTCCTGGTCATGGGCTGGTGAAGAGTCTTCTTCTCTTGGAGTCTCTGAATCCCAGAGCTGTAGCAGGACTATGAACACAGCTGTCCAGGAAGAGCCTGGCAGCTCCACAGCCTGCCCTGCTGCCCCACTGTCTCCTGACCCTAGGCAGCAGGACAGATGGTAGCTTCCAGGCAGAGCCCGGGGACCCTGGAGCTGCCACCATGGAACGGAAAGGCCAAGCTCCAGCCTGCTCTGCAGAGCCCCAGCTGCGTGGCCTGGGCAGTCAGAGCCCTGAACTTCAGACAGTCAGGCTGTCTCATTTCAAGGTCCCTCCGTGTCCTCACAGCTATGACATTCAAAATCTGTGGAACTGGCGCTTTTTCTTTAAGAATAAAAGCATACCAGTTGACACTCCTGGCTCGTCAGGGCAGCAGAAGGCAGGCACTGGGGGCGGGGGAGGGGTGCTGGGAGAAGCTATTCTCTGTCCCAGGAGCCATAGGTCACCTACATGGGGCCTGTCAGCAGTGGACTGTCTTACAGCCTTGAAACAGACAGAAGGCTGGTCACTTGTCAAGAAGGGCACCCTGTGGCTCAGTCCTCCAAGGGGCAGCCTTGGGTGTAGGAGGGTATGGCCAGCTGACCTAGGCGGCAGGACCGTGACCCAAGGCTCCACCATGCACAACTGCTTCCCTGCCCTGGCTCTTTGTAAGACATTTCTCTGCAGCTACGCTCCGTACTCTCTGAGGCCCTGGGTTCAATCTGCAGCCCCACAAAAAACTGAGAGAAGGACATGGCAGTCCACTCCCAAAGCAATCCCCAAAACAATCAGCCATTGAAAACCAATGCATAGCAGAGAAGCACTGACAGCACCGGGCATGGCACAGTGTTGGGGAGTGTTTCATTCTGTTGTACATGAGATTGCTATGAGTCATACCCAACTCAATGGCACCTAACAACAACAACAATAGCCAGTGCCTGAGGGATCCAGCCAGGGCTGGCCTCTGAGGAGGGCATGGGTAGAGAACAATGTGTTTCTTGCCTGTGTGCAGTGTGACAGGTCTAGGGAGTCCCAGAGAAGGAAGGTGCCAAGGAGATCTTTGTCAGCACCATGAAGGTGTTTGTGTAGCAAGGCTGTACAGGGACAGGGGACTAGGGGAAGATTGTGGCTGAGTTGGCCATGTCATTGGAACTCCTTGGACCTTGTTGTACCTTTGTGTAAATCAGAACAAGGGTAAAGGGGCCAGTAGGGGCGGAATGCTTTCAGGTGTGAGGTGCTTTGCCATGTCTAAGGGAAAAAAGATTGACTATGTCCCAGAAGGGAGAGATGATCTGCCCATAGTCACCCAGCCAGTTCCAATAGGAGCCAGAGCTTGGACTCAGGTCCCCTGCTGACCTCTACCCTATGGGAAGAGTCATTCTTATCAGAAAATGGTGTGTGTACCAGGCACCATGGCATGTACTTATAATCTCAGCCACTCGGGAGACAGGAGGATGGTGAGGTGGAAGCCAGAGGAAGCCTGTGCTACTTAGCGAGACCTTATCTCAAGATAAAAATAAATAAATAAAAGCAAGAAAGGGCTAGGGGTGCAGCTCAGTGGTAGAGCCTTTGCCTGGCATGTGGGAGACCCTGGGTTCGGCCTTCCAGTACTGTGAAAGAAAGAAGGAAGAAAGGAAAGAAAGAAGAAAGAAAGAAAGAAAGAAAGAAAGAAAGAAAGAAAGAAAGAAAGAGAGAGAGAGAGAAAGAAAAGAAAGGAAGGGAGCACAGGAAAGAACAAAGGAAGTGAGGGAGGGAGGGAAGAAGGAGCCATCATGCACATATCCACATGCCTATAATCCCAGCACTTGGGAGACTGAGAGAAAAGGACTGAGAGTTTGAAGCCACCCTAGGCTACACAGTGAGACCCCATCTCAGGGAAAACAAAAAAGTAAAATAAAAATAAAAGAATTAAAAGACAAATGAGAAAGCAGGGCATATCCAATCAGCAGTGTATGTGTCCTGTGGGTGTCCACAGCACCAGGTTAACCTGTGCTCAGGGCCTTGTTGGGTGGAAAGCTCAGTGCTGAGAGATGGTTGCTGGCTGATCTGAGCAAAGAAGGGCCTCAGCTATCTTTCTGCTATGAGGCTTGTGAGTATCTGTTAAGGACTTTCTGGGCACCAGGCACTGTGCTAGGCTCAGGATGTACACAAGCAAACATGGTAGCTCTTGGTTCCACGCTTACAGGGAAAATTGGGACCACACCTTTGAAAAGGCTTTTGCAGTCCACGAAGCTCAATGAGTGCTATGAAGGAGGAGGAGGTGACGTCCCTGGGTGCAGAGGAGAGAGTGGAGAGAAAGAACAGAGGAGCTGGTCAGGCTTGAGAGTAGGGAGTTGGCAGGGGCTAGGCCAGAGGTCAGGGACTTTGAAGTCCTTCCAGCTGTTAGTGTGGCCAGAATGGAGTGCAGAGGGGGATGGGGGCCATGAGAATGGGTGAAGGATGTGCTGGCAAGGTGGCCAGGGCCAGAGAGTGCCTAAGCCTGGGAGCCAGGTGGAAGGGTGGCTCATTTTGAGTGCAGTGGGAGAAGCACTGCCTGGGGCCTGTGTGGGAGGAGAGGCAGGAGCAGGGTGTTTAAGGGAAAGCTCCTACTGGCTGTTTTGTGAAGAAAAGAGTCTGGCTGTGGTGGTCTGGGCTCAAGGGCAGAGATGGACATCCTGGAGCAAATGTCAGGCGGAGCAGTGACGGCTGTAATGAACGAATGGTAGGTGATGCCCAGGCTGCTGGCCTGGCCAGGCACACGGGGAGACCCAGAGAAAATGCTGCAGGGGGAGGAGTGTGGGGGGCAAGGTTTAGTTGGCTCATATTTCAGAGGTTTCAGTCCGCGATCGCTTGTTCTTGTTGCCTTTGGACCTGTGGTTTGGGAGCAGGTCCTGGTGGGAGCATGTGGCAGAGGCAGCTGTGCACCTCATGGCATCTGAGAAGCAGAGAGAGGGGGCTGGGGCCTAGTGTCCCCTTTGAGGGCACGCCCCCGGTGACTTAACTTCCTCCTGCTGTCTGTCTTCCTTTAGAGCTGCCCGAAGCCCCCAGGCTGATGCTGGGGGGCAGGTGGATGTGGAGCAAAGTGGTCAGAGCTGAGAGAGACAGGGAGCTGTCAGCACTCAGGTGGAAAGCTACCTGGGGGTGCATGAGGGGGAAAGAGCCAACATGGGAAAAGTGAGCAAAGAATGTGCTGGAAGGGAGACAGAATCAGCAAGAACAGGCTCACCCAGGCCAGGCAGGTGCCTCCAGAAGGCAGGCAGGAGGCCAAATAGGAAACGTCCAGTGTCCTTTGGATTTGGTACCAAGTGGCCTAGGCAAGAACAGTTGGTCAGCTGGACTGCAGTGAGGAGGAGTGGCTGGCAAGCGTGGATGGCCCTGCCCAGGTGTGGGCTGTGCAGGGAAGCAGAGGGAGCTGGAGCTGGAGGGGTTTGGGGGCCAGGGAGGCTCTGGGCTTGGATGGCTTGTGGTGAGAGAGTGCAGAGCCTGTGGCTGAGGGCTGGGAGGTGCCAGACCACAGCTGGGGGGCTCTGCACCAGCAAGAGGAACCTGGTCTTGGGCAAGGTGAGGCCTCAGGAGGAGGAAGGTCCAGCCCACACTGACAGACAGCTGCCACATGCCTGTCTCTGGGCCAGGCCCTTCTGGAGTGACAAAACTGGACAAGCCACGGTCTCAGCGTCCAGGGAGGAGGGAACTCGCAGGGACGTGATCAACCAGGATGGCCTTGTTGAAGTGCTGGGTCCCTAGCAGCCCTCCTCAGGCCCTCCATGACCTTCACCTCTGCTGGCCTGCCTTTCTCTAGACCCTCCACTCTGGGCTCCTGAACCACAGCTCTCTCCGCTTCCCACTCTGACCCACCTGTCTCTGTCTGGGGCAGGGTTTGATGCCACTTCTTCTGCCAGGCCTCACTCTAGGCTTCCAGGCTGCTGTGCAGGGCACTGTTCTCAGCTAGCCATGTGCTAGACATTTCTGCACACTTCTCCCCACATCTCACACTCAGCCGTTAGAACGAGAGCCCCACCTTGCCTCCCTCCCACCATGGGAATGGTGCAACTTGGACCAGCCAAATGGACACCTTTGGATGTCTGTTTCTCCCTCCTTGACCCCTGCCCCATCCAAATGGCCACCAACGCCTGTGGAGTCCATGCCCAGAAGGCCTCTGAGTCCCTGTCCTAGGATTCAGTCTCTCTTCCCAAGTCATTCCTGTCGCACCAGGGAAACACCCTTTAAGCCTCATGTAAGAGGCTGTAAGACAACTTCGAGTTAATCTCAACCCCTTAAAGTGGTATTCAAGGCCCACAGTGATCCAGCCTGCCCTGTCTCCTCTTGCCCTCCACACTCCTGGCCTTTCAAGCCTCCTGCCATTGCTCTTGGAGTCCCTGCTGGGGGTCTTCACTTCTGCCTCTCCTGATCCTCTCCAGCCCCTCCCAGCCCAGGCTCCCCAACAGATGGCACACAACTTCTATGGTATAAGGCCAGTGCTGACCAGACTGTGGTTCCATACATACCCCCCAGTCAAGGCTCTGCAGCCAAAGATCATGCACCATTTAAGCTTGATATGGAAGAGGAAGCGAAGGGGTCTGAGGGCAGCCAGGATGGACTGGACTGGTGCTGCTCCTGAGCTGGCATTGAGGAGCATGCAGAGCCCACATGCAAGGAGGCAGGTCGGAGTGGTTATGGGGCTGTGGGGAGCTGCAGGATGATGCTGAGGGATGCCAGGGTACCACCATCCTTGGTGGCTGGAGGGGAACAAGAGGCACAGACCTGCCAGGCAGAGCCAAGTGGCAGTTGGTAGCAGGTGGCAGTGGAGCCTCCAGGGCAGAGCCATCCTCACTCTTAGCTGGGAGAGGGTGCCTGTCACGGCCTGCTTCCCCTGAAGACTGGCTCCCAGGGGCAAAGAGGGACATGGAATGAAAATCCAGATGTGGGCAACTGATTTGGGCCAACGTGCCTTCTGCATGAAGGTGAAACATCCGTCCCTTTGGAGGTTGGGCCCTGTGTTTGGCAGTGGGGTGCTCTTCGCCAGAGCAGAAGCTCATTGGTTCTCCCACCACTCCAAGGTCTGCAGTTTCTCTTCTTGAACACAAGATGGCACCTACCCCAGATGAGGTGAAAAGTGGCCCCCAGCCTGGAGACTGTGCCTGACACCAGCTGGTCAGGGCATGGAAAGGGGAAGACAGAGCAATCTAAACACCTTGAGAATGTCCACTGGCCAAATCTGAGGAGACCAAAAATATGGGGTCCACCTGTACTAGTGGACAGCAGTCCACCTTAGTGTGTGAAAGTGTGGGGGGTGAGAGCGTGAGTGTGCAGTGTGGGGGTGTGACAGGTGAGGTGCCATTGTGGGATGTGGGTGCGAGTGAAAGATGAGGCTGAGCGGGTGTGAGCGCAAGAGTGAGGGGAGTGTGTGCGGTGAGGAGGTGCAGTCAAGATGAGTGTAGGAGAGAGCCTGAGGGTGGGGGTGTTTGTGAATGTGTGGGTGAGGGGGCTCGATTGTGGGGTGCACGTGTGAGGGAATGAGTGGGATGTGGGGTGCGGTGTGAGAGGCCAGGTGTGTGGCTGTGTGAGGGGCATGGGCTGTGAGAAGCCATGTAAATGGGTGAGTGTGAGACTGTGAGCGTGGGGCTGAAGTGAGTGGAGTGTGAGTGTGGTCTTAGGGCATGTGGGTGGCCCTCCCACTGCTTCCTGCAGCTCCCTCCCTGAGCTGCTGGGACAGGCTAGGGTCCTAGCTGCTGTCATCTCTGCCTGGTCGGCCCCTCCCCTCTGCAATGGCAGCCATCTCTCAGCATTGAGAAGCATGCTGGCCTCCACCCAGAAGCCAAGTTTCCTCCTGGACCTCTCAGGGTTCCCTCGGCCAGTCGCCTTCCCCACCAGCACTTTGATAGTGGTTGACCCCAGGCAGGAGCAAGTCCTTGTTCTACATCCTAGTTGGAGGCATCTGCAGCCTGGAGCACCTACAGGCATTTGACCACCCAGGAGGCCCCCCTGAGAGGCGGTGGCCTCCCTGACCTCGCTGGGAATCTGGACCCTGCAGAGCTTCCAGCTTGAATGTGGTGGGGTGGGGTGAGAGTGCAGGGCCCTGGTTCCCAACCTCTGCACCCAGGGAAATGGTGGCCCCTGACCACCCTCACATGTGTCTAGGTTGCTTTTTGACAGGCAGCTCTTGTGTTTGTTGCCCCTATGGGAGTTGGACAGGTTTGGGGCAGGAAGGTTCAAATCCCAGTTCTGTCTCTTTCTGACTGTGGGCTCCTGGATGAGCATCTCACTGTCTCTGAGCCTCGGGGTTGTACAGGCTCTTCCTTCAGAGCTGGTAGTGATTTAATCCAGGCAAGGTGCCCAGGGCAGAGTGTGTGCATGGCAAATGGCAGCTGCTAGAGCTGCGTCTGTTACTTTGTAGTTTTTCACTCTGTGACTCTGGTGGCCTGCAGTGGCTGTTCTTGGTAGCAGAGCTGTGGCTGAGGCTGGTTATGGGAAGGAGGCCATCTGCAAATCTGCTAGAAGCACCGCAACCAGAGCTCTGGGGAGAAAGGAAGGTGTGGCCCCACCTGTCCAAGGGACAGGGCTGCCAGGGGGCCTCCCAGCCCCATGGTGCTCTCTGGTTCTGCATCCTTCTTTCCCAGTGTCTGATCCAGGCTGTGTGCAGCTAGGAAGCCCGTGTATCTCCCAAGGTGGGAACCTGCCTCTGCTCCTTTTTTTTTTTTTTCTTTCTTTCTTTTTTCTTTTTCTCCTTTTCCTTTACTTTTTTCCTTTCCTTTCCTTCCTTCCTTCCTTCCTTCCTTCTTTCTTTCTTTCTTTCTTTCTTTCTTTCTTTTTTTTTTTTTTTGCCTTTACATGACGCCTGTTACTCATAGGTACAAATCAAACGAAGAGTATGTATATGTACGAGGCCGCGGCCGAGGGAAATATGTTTGTGAGGAGTGTGGAATTCGCTGCAAGAAGCCCAGCATGCTGAAGAAACACATCCGCACCCACACTGACGTCCGGCCCTATGTGTGCAAGCACTGTCACTTTGCTTTTAAAACCAAAGGTAAGAGACAGTCAGCTGGGGCACCGCACTGCCCGCTGCAGGGCGCTCCCTTCTGGGAGCCCCAGCCTAGAGCTCTTTGCCTGGGGCCTGGAGCACCCCAACATCCTGGTCTCCCACCCACAGCAGGGGCACCTCACGGCTGCCCCGGTGGTACCCTTGGATCCCACAAATAGCCCTCCCCCGCCTGCACCTTCCTGCTCCACCCCCACCCGTGGCATCTGGGCTACAGTTCTTGGTTTTCTATTTCTCTCATCACCTCTTCCTTTTGCATGTCTTCCACTGGTCTGATGACCTTTAACATCCACACATGTCACAGCCACTCTTGCACTTGGAAATCCATTCCACCCTGAGCCCCTCAACACACTTGCATGCTCCTATCTCATGCCAGCCTTCTCTTCTCCTCACCACTCGCACTGGCCTCCACTTGCCCTGGCTTCTCTGCAGCTCTCAGCACAAGGCCAGCCTCCCCCATGCCCAGACCCAAAGCCTGTCACTTCTGCCTGGGGCCATGCCTCACATCAGGGTCAGGACAGGCTCTAGCAGTTACCTGTGAAAGAAAGGACTGGGCGAATGATCCAGGCCTCTGAGGTTCTGGGGCAAAGCTCTTCCCCTGCAGACCCTGCAGGGAAGCTGAGCAGATGGGGTGCCTTGGAGGGGCTCACAGCAGCACTGGTAGTTTCAGCCTCTTGTACATCACAGATTCCTTGATCCAGGTTTCGATATGAGGGTCCTGCCTTCTCCTTTGAGCAAATTGGGGGCGTCTATGATGACCCCATAGGAGTCATGTGGTTTTTCAGGGGACAGAACTCTAGGGCAGACTTTGGCCTTGCTACTTGCCTTTTCTTTTGTCAGGGAAGCTGCTCCCAGGGAAAGCAGCGAGGCAGCCACTGTGGGGGACTCATGGGAGCTCGCCAGCTTCTTGTAGCCTATTCTTTCTGTGCCATGTCAGGGCTTGGTTCTGTGGTCAGGGCCTGGTTCTGTGGCCTCCTCTCTGGCTGCATTCCCATTTCGGGTCTCCTGACCCCATTAGCTGTCCCCTGCCCTCCAATGTCCTCTCACATCATCCTTGAGCTGAGCTCAAGCTTTTCTACCAAGGTTTTGGACTGGACAGAGGTGCCCACCCTCCCACTTTCTTCTCCTGACCCTCTTCCCTCTTAACGTATCAGAAATAATGTCCCAGAAAGGGCAGAAAGGCCTGGAGCCCCCACTCTACCCCACTTGTACTTCAAAGGCACCCATCCCTGGAGCCCTGCCATGTCCAGGGCAGCTTGGTTCAGTAGGTATCAGCTCTGGACATGGGCTCTGCTCCCCCCATGTCCTCTCCAGTCCAACTTCCTCTGGCTTTTAGGCAGCCAGTTGGGATGTTCCAGAAGAAAGAGATGAGAGTAATTGCTGATTTGAATAAAAGTCTTCAACTCTAAAGGTGGGAAAAGACTTTTCCAAGCTTCCTGAAGTGAAGAAAGTGAGCCCCCCGAGCCAGAAGTGACCTTGCAGGCTAGAGCCCAACCCAAAGGATGCTGCACCCTCATCTCCTTCCCTCCTCTGGAGGAGGTGGCAAAAAGCAGCCATCAGGTGGCCTCTGAGTGGGTCCTGAGTGCTGCCCCTCACCCCCTCCTGTGTCCAGGGGACCTCAGTGTTCCATCTTCAGTGAGAGGAGCTCTGAGGGAGTGTCGCGGCCCTGGCCATGCACAGCACAACTGTGCCGAGCACTCGGTCCTGGGTATCTGCCACCTCTGCCCTGTGACACAGGAAAACCCCTCCCTGTTGAGTTCCCAGCCTGGTTTCTCAAGGCACCCTCACTCTGTTCCTTAGTTTAGCCCATTCTCCCAGGTCTGAGTGAGCCCTGAGGCCCTCAGGGAACCCCTGCTGCCCAGAAGGCACTTTCCCTAGACTCTGTACCCAGCCTGCCTGCAGTCCCTGCCCCAGGTCCCTCTTGAGCCCTGGGGGGTGGGGAGGTCTAGAATGCTGAATCTGAGCAGAGGGTCCATGAGACCTCTGCTTTTCCAGGAGTGTGGAGGGTCCCCTGGGGGAGGCTGTGCTCTGCTCTTGGCCAGTGGTCAGGAGGGAGTTGAATCTTTCTTCCACCATGCCTTCCAGGCTAGCAAGGATCAAATGTGAACCAGGGGAATCTCACACTCTGCGCCTGGCACGGGAGGAACAGTGGGTGGTGGTAGATGGGAGCAGAGTGCAGTACCCCTGGCGTGAAGATAGGGCAGCACACTGGAGCATCTGACTCTCCCCGGTTTCTGGAATTTGTCAACTACCAACTTGGATAACACAGATCCTCTTCCGTCCTCTCCTCTTGGGGGCTGTCTGCCTGTCCCCCAGGTCCCCTCCACCTCTCTCCCCTCTCACCCTTGAGTTGTGGCCCAGGTCAGGCTGTGTGAGTACCGAGGCTGGGCCTAGCAAGCCTCGGGGGCCCTTTCAGCACCACCTGGCTGAGCCCATGTAGGGGCCCTTCTTGTCTGTCTCTGTCTGCCTGTCTGTCTTGTCTCTGTGTCAGGCGTCGAGGTGACAACCCAGGCCTCTGGGACCCACCTGAGGAGGATCTCAGTGGGTGATGGATGGGGCCGGGAGCCTGTGACTGGCTAATGGAGGGTCCCTTTCCTCTTCTCAGATCGTTCCCAGAGGCCATGGGGTGGCTGAGCCATGTATAAGCCCTTGCGCCGCTCATTCAGGGGACAGAGAGGGAAGCTGTGGGCAGCCCATGTCCATCAGGCCAGCAGAGTACTCAGGGCAGAGGGGGCAAAGCTGCAGAAGGACACAGGGCCACTGATTGATGCTCAGGTCCACCTCACTTCCAGATGCCCACATGTGTACCTGCCTACCTCTCGGGGCGGGGGCTGGTGGGCTCTTGGTGGGGGCTGGGTGGACTATGAGAAGCCATGGATTTGGCAAGCTGAGGCTCTGGCCCTGAGAGGGCAATGGTGTCCAGGCTGTGCCAGCAGCAATTTGCTACGCCTTCTCAGTCCATAGAGGAGAGGACAGGCTGGAGAGGAGATGTCATGGAAGGAGTGGGGTGACACTCAGGGACACTTGCCCAGTGTCCACTGACATGACCTGAAAAGTCACCTCAGGTTCCTTGTCTCCTCTCTGTAAATCCCAGGGAGAAGTGGCAGAGGAGAGACAAGCCTTCGGGGTGGGGGCTCCCTCTTGCCTTTTTCTGAAAGTCCTTGAGGGCCAGCCGGAAAGGTGAAACCTTTTCATCGTGAGCATCATGGGAGCATCTCTCTCCTCCACACCCAGCATGGTGCTTGGCCCACTCTCTGGGTGCTCAGGAAAAGTATTTGTCACCAGGTGTGGGGGGTTCTGCTCTGGGCTAGCCACGCTCTACTGCTGCTTGGGTTGTATCTTCAAATCCTCCCAGCATCCCTAAGAGGTAGGTATTCCTTTACAGTTGCAGAAACTAGGGCGCAGCAGGTTAAGAAACTTGCTCAAGAACACACAGCTAGCAGTGGCCGAACCCAGACTCACACTGAGGATCCCAAGCTCCCAAGCCATCCAGTTCCAGGCCCAGGGGCCAGTTCCAGGCCCAGGGGTCCTGAGACCTGGATCTTAATAGGGTGTGGTACTAACTCACACAGTGACTGTGGGCCATTAGGTCCACCTTGCTGGTTAACAGGGGTTCTTCAACACTCAGGACAGCCAGAGATCTTGTCCAGTGGTACCATCAGCACCTGGGCCAGGACTTAGAGCAATGGGGATGAGCCTCGGCCAGGAGGGGGTTGAATCACATGGTCTTGAAGTTCCTCTCAACACTCTACTTCTATGGTGGTGTTCCCCACAGGCTACTGTACACCCTTGGTGGGCTTAGTGTCTAGAATGGTTGAATAGACCTAAATCTTCCAGACAGGATGTGTGAGACAAACGCCGTGACAGCCTGAATGAGCAGTGTGTGTGTCCTCCATGGTCTAGGATAGTCAGGAGAGGGGCACTGGGTCTAGAAGTTCAGGGCACTTGGGATGGGATCTCAGATCCTTGGAAAACCCAGCTGGCTTTTCCCACCTCCTGACTGTCCTAATTAGGCTTTGCCTGCTCTTGACAGCAAGGTCGGAAGTCCACAAGGCTGGATAGGGGCCTTTGGGGACCACCCCTGGCCACAAGATGACCCTGGAAGCTATGGCTGTGCTCTCCCATGGGAGAGAGTAGAACCACCAGATTTCTGTCCAGTCCCAGGAGGAAACCCTGAGCTGGGAAGGAGTAAGAGGAGGGAGGGAATGAGACACCTCCTCCTCCATCCCTCCTATTCTCCTCACCCCCGTGTGGACCCCCAGCTTCCACTTCCCTCGCAACCTCCTGGCCAAACCTGAACCTTCTCAGAATAATGAAGAAATGATTTTTGGTTCAGCCATGGGCTTTTCCCCTGTTCACCCATTGGTCCATCTGTACCCCATTATCCAGTCTCCCACCCCCTCAGTTCACAGTCTTCCTATCCATTTCTCTTCCCATTGATTTTCTCACCTGATCTGTTCCTTGTATTCATCCATCCTTCCATTCAGTCCCCCTTTCTGTTCTCCTCCGGTCTGGCTTCTCCTATATTCATATGTGCAGCCATCCATTCATTCATCCATCCTCCACGCACTCCCTGACCCATCCTCTAGCCATCCTTCCACTTACTTTCTTTATCCATTCCTCTACATTCATCTACCTGTCTGCTTATGTACTCATACAGTGCCCCTTCCATCAGTCTATTCTCTTCATAGTCTTTCTCTCCACAATCCTCTATTCACTTTTCCCTTCATCCATCTACCACTCTCTCTATCCATCAGTTCCTGGAGCATTTCCTATTTCCATTCTTCTCCATCCATCCATCCATCCATTCATACTTACCAATTAAGAAGACTCAGAAGACAAAGCACTTGACTTGGGAACTTGTGATTTATTATGTCATCAGCCATATGGAAATGTAACGATCCTCAGAGTACAGTTTGGGAGTGGCTGCTGAGCCCAACAGAGCACCCTGAGGCATCTGCCTGCGTTCTCTGGGGTCATACTGGGGGAACTGAGTCTCTTTTCCCAGAACACTGCTGTCCACCAAGCTCTGTGGCCTGTGAAATGTTGTGCACATGGGGGAAATGGAAGCTGTTGTTCCTGTTGTCTTGATCCCGCAGAGCTATGGCCCCTGCTTCCCAGCCTATGGGGCTGGACCTACAGCTTGGGAAGAGTTGGCCGACCCTAAGGGTTTCATAGGCATGGTGCAGGGCAAAGCCTTGCCCAGGCCTTCCCCAAATGCCCCTGGTCCTGTGTCTGCACTGCACTTTGTCTCAGGGAAACTGGGGCCCAGGAAGGGGACAGCTCTAAGAAAGCCGGGTTTGGGTCCCAGCCTGCAGCTCCCATATCCCTCATCTCATCTAGTCCCTTCTTCATTCCTAAGAATGACTCTGCCCTGGTTCCTCTGCCCAGACCCTGAGGGTCTGCTCTGTGGACTGGCTACATGGGCCCTCAGCCAGAAGGGCTTCTCAGTCCCTACCCGCCATGGTGGGCAGTGGGAGCCCCAGGTCATCTTGGCACTTGAGATGGCCAAAAATCCTGGCCGAGTTAGGTCATCAGCTCCTGGGCTCAGACTTAAATTAGAAACAGGAAAAACTGATTGTGCCCGAGTGGTCTTTTAATTTCTTTTTTTTTTTTTTTGTTTTTTAACCAGCATCTCATGTCCTCGTTGTATTCTCTGTCCCCCCACAGCCCCTCACGCCCCCACCCTAGCTGCTGTGCTCCACCTTGATCAGCAACTCTGACTGCACATGACCTGACAGGAGCTGGGCCACAGGGGTGCCCTGGCCCCCTGCCCAGCCCCAACAGCCAGCAGGTGCCACCTCCGTGAGCCCTGGGCCCCGCTGGCCCCTGCCCCACAGCCAAGCCTGAGTCAGCTCTCTTCCTTTCCAGGGAATCTGACTAAGCACATGAAGTCGAAAGCCCACAGCAAAAAGTGCCAAGAGACAGGGGTGCTGGAGGAGCTGGAAGCCGAAGAAGGTAAGGAATTGCCAGCCCCTCCCATCCATCACCCCTCCTCTCTCGTCCCCACTTCCTAGCCCTCCTTCTCCTTTCCTCCTGTCTCCTCTCTGCTGCTGTCCCCCGGCCCTTCCCTCCAGTTTTCCCAGTGATTAGGAGACAAAAGTCACTGTCACAGAATGACCCCCTCCCCATCCGCTGACAGCTGGGCCGCACTGCATGGCAACTGCGCAGTGCAATCCACCTGTGGAGGAGGCGCTGGCACCCCAGCGCTTAGTGAATGTTTACTGAATGAATGAACATGTGAGTGATTATGGGCAGCACTGAGCGCCCCATACATGTTGTTGTTGTTGTTAGGTACCGTCAAGTAGGTGTCTGACTTATATCAAACCTGCATAAATAGGAGAAACAGTATTGTTAGTGCTTCCCTACCACTCATAGGGTTTTCAATGGCTCCCCTAGGTGTTAGGTACATTATAAACACGTGGCTTGAGTTATCTCAGCAGACCCCCACCAGGACTCTGTGTCTACTTCTGCCAGAAGCCACACACCCACACTCATGCCTGCTCTGCCATGGGCCTGACGCACAGGCCCTTGGAGCTGGGGAGGTTCCAAGAAAGCCAAAGCCAAATCCCATAGCCCCAATCACCTTCCAGCTGCATCCCACCCCCAGACCCCACCCACCATCCTCCAGCACCAGGGGGAGGTTAGAGCCAGGGGAAGGGGAAAGTAAGCCAAAAGTAGCAGGTCTGGCTGGGCAGATGCCCAGCATCCAGGCAGGAGGCCAGAGGGGCTTTCATGGGTGG
Source organism: Pedetes capensis (assembly GCA_007922755.1). Classification (NCBI taxonomy): domain Eukaryota; kingdom Metazoa; phylum Chordata; class Mammalia; order Rodentia; family Pedetidae; genus Pedetes; species Pedetes capensis. The sequence goes on along the minus strand of VMDO01000018.1, from coordinate 127,913 downwards.
ATGGGCTGCACCTCGGGGCAGACAAACTTTGATCACAGAATGTGACAAAGAAGAGGGATAGGAGGGGGGAGGGAGAGAGAGAGAGAGAGAGAGAGAGAGAGAGAGAGAAGTTGACTCTCTTATTCTTTTTTTTTTTGGGTGAAGGTATTTGCAGTCTAAAGTGTTAAAGTATGTTTCCTTTCAGGTGAAATAAATCATGTTTACAGAACAGAACACAATGAACTTGGGCTGTTCCTCTCCAAACTACAGTGTGGGGTTCCCATTCTTGTCCAAGAATGCACATCAGGCCATTTATAGACCTTGTCTCATTAGGTCCACATAACAGGTGGTAGAAACTTGTGTTGACCATGTCAAGTCGAGAAAAGTAAAGCCAAGAGATGAGGCTGCAAAGGTCAAGGGATGGATTTGGATATCCTCCAGCCAAGGAGATGCCCTGACTGCCAGCACTCCGACTGTGTGCAGGGAAGGGCCCGCAGGGGCTCAGGGAGGCAGTGATCCAGGCCAAGCGGGTTGGCAGGGAACCAGAGGGCCCAGGGCAGTTGACAAGTGGTCGGATTCTAGGCACATTCTGAGGTAGAGCCCACAGGTCCTGCTGTCACATAGAAGGGAGAAGAGAAGGGAAAAGGATCCAAGGGTGACTCTAAGGTTTATGGCACAAGAGACTGGAAGGGAGGAGTTGCCACTTCCCACCTAGGCAGACTGAGAGCGGGGCATTGGGAAGTGGTGTGTTGGACCCTGGGAGGCACCCTGCGCCTGGGTTCACGCCGCAGCCCCGCCCCAACGGAGATGAGATTGTGCGTCAGCGCCACCGTGTGGCAAGTCCTAGCAAGGGCGCCAAGCTGCGCTTAGTTTTTGGTCATCCCTAGGCGGCCGGTCCCTGCTGGAGTTGGCATTGGGAGCCACTGATGCGACGTGTTGAGCATTGGCCTTGATCCCCGCAGAGGTCTGGCAGCTTCATGTGGCATCGGGAAGGGGAAGAGGCAAACCAGGCAGGGACATCCCTTAAAGCCCTGTAGGAACCTGGATGTGAAGTCCTTGGCGAAGTGTGCCCTGGACAGGGGACCCTTGGCTTCCATCATTCGAGAACCAGGTGCCCAGGACAGGCCACTGCCCTCTCTGGACCTCAACTTCCTCATCAGTAAAGGTCTTTAGGTGCCCTCCTGATAGGCAGCAGGAGATTCTGGCCCTGAGTCTCCCTCACCAGTAGCACTAACCCCTCCAATCTTCCTCTGCAAAATGCTCACAATGCTGCCCCAGCTACCTGTCTGTGAGATGGAAGAGGGACAATTGGAGATGATGGCAGCTAAGGCTTGCTGCTACCCCATTTTACAGATAAGGAAACTGCACACAAAGAGAAAGTAAGTCAGCCAACTTCACACAGCAAAGAAGTGATGGAGCTAGGATTCAAGCCCAGACCATTTCCTGCTTCTCAAAGCATAAAATCATTTTTCACCCATCAGTGTAGTAACACAAAGGTGGTGAATCTTAGTTCTGACTCAGCCAGGAGTCTGCTGGATGATCTTGGCCATGCCCTTACCCTCTCTGTGCCTGGGTAAAGGGCAGGACTGGGATAACTCCTAGGGCTGCAGTGGACAGTCATAAGCAAGGGGAGTAAATGTCTGTGACCAAACTGCAAAACTTTGCCTCCTCACTCCTATCTCTCCTCCCACCCGATCCCCCATTCACTTCACGCCCTTCACCATTCTGCTCCTACCTACCAGGAGACCCTGCCCTTGCCCTCGTGGTCCTCCCTTTGCCTGCCAGCCCTTGTTCCACCCCCTAGTTTTTGACCTACATTCTACTGAGTGTCCACTTCTTCCATTTTGGGCATCTGACTGCTGCATGTTGTTTGGAAACATTCATGCTGGACTTCTGTCCCCAGGGCTGCAGGGTGTGGTGGAGATCCAAAGCCAGGTACACCAGGGGTGTGGGGTAGCTGCTGTCTCTAGTTCTTGTGGTCAGTAGCAGGTGCATTACTGGCATGTGCAAGCAATGGGGCTGGCACACCTGTCACCAGCCCATGTTCTGCAGGCCAGAAACATGAGGTCACAGCAGGCTAGTGATAGACTAGGAGGACCCAAACCCTCAGGAGCCTGCCAGGTGGCCAGAGGTTAGCAAAACTCTCTATAGCATCTAGAACGCTGTCTGTTTCAGAGAGGTCACAAATTAGGCTGTTACAGGTGACCCAGCTGGCTGAAGGCACCCCATAAGAAGGCCAGACCAGGAAGCTAGCAAGTCAAAGCTCTTCCCCCTCACTGCTGTTCCTCAGGACAAAAATGTGGCAGTGGTGGGCCCTACCCTGCAGCCTGAGGCCAGCTTAGCCAAGCTGCCCACAGAAGTCAGACTTCGCCCACCTGCCAAATGCTGTTGTGCTAGCCAGGGGCAGCCTGGTCACAGTGGCCGCTGTGTACTTAGACTGACCCCGGCTCTGGCTGCTGGCATGCTCTGTCCCAAAATAAATTTCATCATCAGAGGACTCATAGTAACTATAATTCTTTGGGCCCTCGCTACGTGGCAGGCCTGCATTTTCTCCTCCTAACAAACTTTGTGAAGTAAGTCTCCCATTCATTTGACTAAAGAGAAGACTGAGGCACAGCAAAGCAACGTAACTGGCTCATGGTGAAGTCAACACTGCAGTACTGAGGGAGAAAAGCACACTGTCTTATTTGCTACAGTTCAGTCCCAGCCCTTCTATTTTCTACCTTACTTGGTCAAGTTACTTAATCCCTCTTACCTCAGTTCCCTCAGCTATAACATGAAGATAAGAATCAAACCAGCTTCCCAGGATTCTTTGAATACTATGTGAACTAATGTATCTAAAGCCCCTAGAACCGAATTTGCACATTGTAGGTAATGGCTGCTCACTATTATTTACAAAGTGTTCTCCTATCTGTTACCACTTAGTTGCATGTCATTGCCGTGGCATTATGCCTGGCAGACAAAGAATCTGGACTTAGTGAGGAGCAGCTTTCGATCTTTGTGTGTGTGTGTGTGTGTGTGTGTGTGTGTGTGTGTGTCTTTTGAGTGTGTTTACTGTGTAGCCCAGGCTCACCTGGAACTCACTACGCAGACCAGGCTAGCCTCAAACTTGCATCGATCCTTCTTCCTCAGCCAATTGAGTACTGGGACTACAGGCATACACCACCACACCCAGCTACAGCCCTTGATCTTGACCTTGTATCTCCTGCATTCTCCTCTCAGGAACCAGTGACGACCTGTTCCAGGACTCGGAAGGGCGAGAGGGCTCTGAGGCTGTGGAAGAGCACCAGTTCTCAGACCTGGAGGACTCAGACTCAGACTCAGACCTGGATGAAGATGAGGATGAGGACGAGGAGGAGAGCCAGGATGAGCTGTCCAGGCCATCCTCAGAGGCACCCCCGCCCGGCCCACCAGCCACACCGCGGGAAGACTCCTCACCTGTTCAGGGCCCTCAGCCCCCAGATGCCACCACTGACAACAAGGCCACCCGAGGCAGCTCGGTCTCAGAAGCCGAGCACTTAACAGCCAGCAGTTGCTCCGCATCCGGCCACAGCATTCCAAGCCGTCCCTGGCTGGGACTGGCCCCACTGGGCCCTGTGGAGAAGGACCCAGGCTCAGCCTTGAGCTCCAAGGCCACGTCCCCTAGAAGGCCGTGGTCCCCAAGCAAAGAAGCAGGCAGCCACCCACCACTTGCCCACAAACACTCACTCACCAAAAATGACTCATCCCCCCAGCAATGTTCACCTGCCCGAGAACCGCAGACCTCCGTCTCAGGCGCACCTGGCCCCCAGATGGGCCCAGGAAGGGACACGGGCTCTCCTCCTCGTGGGTCTCCCAGACCTAAGCTGTCTCCTCTCACTTCCCACCCCCTGGGAAGAGAAGCACCCCCTCGAGCACACCTGCCCCCCAAACTCGAGGGTGCCACAGACCCTGCTACCCCCAGACACTCACCCCCCAGGAGATGGTCTCTGGGTCAGGCTGAGTCACCGCTATGGGCCTCGCTGCCAGGGAAGTGGGCCCTGGCTGGGCCAGGCAGCCCCAGAGTGGGCAAGCATAGCCCAGATTTGGGGCCAGCTCCGCGGGCTCTCTTCCTGCCCACGCCTCTACCTCACAAGCTTCTTGGCAGAAGCCCCGAGACCTGCGCCTCCCCATGGGTGAGTTCCCTCCACCACCCTCCTGGGGGCTGCAGGGCTGCAAGTCCTTCCCTTCTGAAGGCCACTCCTCAGCCTGACATCTACACCAACTCAGTAGTTACTGGCCATTTAGCAAACATTTCTTGGACCCCTACATGCCAGGCTCCATGCCCCATGCCTTAAACCAACTGGCTTATTGAACTTGTGTCATCCTGAGAAACAGCAGACAAGGGTCTAGAGTTCATGGGCTCTGGGTCCCACCCCTAGTGAGGGGGTGGCTTTGGATATGAGCGCAAATCCTCATGCACCTCCAAACCCACCTCATCCCTGTCTGCTTATATCCTTTGAGCAAACGATAGCTTTACCAAACTTATCTTCAACATCACTGTCCCAACTCCCATGGGTCAACATCACTGTCCCAACTCCCACGGGGACACCACAGTCCAGATCATGTCTGTCAACCATGAGCACAGTCACCATGACCAGTATCGCCTCCGTCACCACCAGTCAGCCTGATTGGTGGTGTCCCAGCACCCCCACACTCCCCACCCTGATGTCATGCAGGATAGGCACCACCACCATCCTATCACCACGGCTGCCACACACCACCACTGGCACCATCACTGTTAACACTTTGTCGCTATGTTGTCATGACCCCACACTGTCACTACTGGAGGCACCCTGATCCAAGCATCTTTCCTGATTGTTAATTTGGGGGACACATTAAAATTCCTGGTAGTGGGAGGTCAAGAGCCTTGGGTGGGAATTCATGTGCAAGAGCAAAGTTGGGTTGAGACTATTTTAGGAAGAGGAGGGGCAGCCAAGCCAAGATAGAAAGTCAGGACAGGGTGACATCAGGGACCCCCTAACCCAAGCCACACATACACACACTCCTGCCACTATGCTGGCCAAGGGCATGGCGACCATGAAGCCAGAGTGTGCTCATGGTCACTGCAGGGCCAAGGAGTGCCCACTGGGCAGCTCCCTGGGCAGACAGGCCAGAGTCTGTCTCTGGCCAACTGCCCTGGCCTCTCTCTGTAATCTCAGGCTGGTGTGGACTCCACACCTCTAGATATCAGTTCTCCCCAAGCCCAGCATGTAACCCTCGCCTTCTCCTGTCTTCTTTTCTGACCCAGCAGAAGGCCGAGTCCCGAAGTCCGTCCTGCTCACCTGGCCCTGCTCATCCTCTCTCCTTCCGACCTTTCTCCATCCCTCATGACTTCCACGGCCACGTCCCACCCCGGACCGAGGAGAACATCTTCAGCCACCTGCCTCTGCACTCCCAGCACCTGACCCGTGCCCCATGCCCCTTGATTCCCATCGGCGGGATCCAGATGGTACAAGCCCGGCCAGGGGCCCACCCCACCCTGCTGCCAGGGCCCCCCGAGGCTTGGGTCAGTGGTTCCTCGGGGGGTGGCAGTGACTTGACCGGGGCCCGGGAGGCCCAGGAGCGAGGCCGCTGGAGTCCCACTGACAGCTCGTCAGCTTCCGTGTCCCCTGTGGCTAAGGTCTCAAAGTTCACACTGTCCTTGGAATTGGAGGGCCAGGACTACACCAAGGAGAGGGAGAGGACCTGCAGAGGCCCGGGAAGACCTCCCGACTGGGAGCCCCATAGGGCTGAGATGCCCAAAGAACCTGTGCCCGCACACAGCCCCTGCACCCCGAGACTGCCCCAGGGCCACCAGGTAGCACAATCTTGGAACCCCCGCTCGGAGTCACCGCGCGCACTGGCCCACCCTGAGGCTTCTGCCTCCCCGCCACTGGACCGAAGCAGCTCCACGGGCTGCCTGGCAGAGGTCTCTGCTCTCTTCCCAGCCCGAAGGAGGAACCTCTCTGGGGAGCTCAGGACCAGGCAGGGCTCTCCCGAGCCCTCAGATTCTGGGGAGCCCAGGGCACCTCCACTCCTACCCAAGGACAGGGGTCCCCCAAGCACTTAGCCTCTCTCCGACCACTTCAGCATCTGGCTTCCAGTGTTCAGCAACAGACGTTTCCAGCCGGCTTCCTCGAGTCATCCTGCTCCCACAGGCCCCTCTCCCATCCGTCCATCTGTCCCCACACTTCTGCTGAGCGCCCATCTGTTCTGTCTTCCCATGTATGCAGTTACCTGTGCCTTTTTCTAGACCTTTTGTTGCTTGAAAAGAAACAACACAAATCACACACATACACAGAAAACAAAACAGACCCACGAGGAGCTCGAGGCAATAGTTTGTGCTTTGCAGGAAAGGCTGTAGGAGGAACCTCCTTACCTGCACCACTGCAGTCGGCAGCTGTCCCCGCCCCAAGGCCAGTGAGAGGCCGCTGTTTGCTGAGGAGGGAGAAGGAAGGAAGAAACTTTTAAAAACAAAATTAAGTGCAAAAGCAAGCACTCCTCTGTACAGATGTTTATGGTTCCTATTTATTGCTGCTGAACCCTCCCTCCCCCTAGCCAGTGGCCACCGCTCTCTGCCACCAGAAGGACCAGTGGCCTGAGGCAGAGGGACATGAACACAGGCAGGGAGCCCCCCTCCTCCAATCATCTTTTTTTCTTTTATTCTTTGCAAGGAAAATAATTAAAAGTTACGTTTTCCAGGATTTCAACAAAATAGTAGGAGCAGGCAGAAGGTAGAAACTGGTTAGTTCCCAAGGCTCCCAGATACCTAGGAAGATACCTGGGTGGTCTGAGTCATGGCCCCTCCTGACATCTTCCAGGACAGCAAGCCTCCCCAGCCCTGGCCTCTCCCTCCTATACCTCACCTGCCCACCTGTTCATCTTCTGGCTCTCCCCCAACCTGACCTCGGCCTCTCTGTCTCGGCCCTGGACATAGGCTGCCTCCTCTATGCTCACAACTGCCCACAAACCTAAAGGGGCCAAGCCCAAGCCCAGGGCCTACTTCTGATTCTGGAGTTTGAGTTTTGTTTCACCCTGGTCCCCAGGATACGATGGGCCCCACCTCCTCTGTGGCTGGATCACAAATACACACACACACACACACACACACACACACACACACACACACACATCTAGAGAGAGAAAATGGTGTTTGGTACTTTCTCCAGCTTCCTCAGATTCTCTTCTCTTGGCCTAGAGGATCTATGAATCATCCAAGTCATTTGAATTCTTCTCCACTTCCTGGGGTAAAAACCTGCTTTGTGAGAAAAGTAATATGACCATAAATTTCAATCCCAAGTTGAAATCATGGAACTTGACCTCTAGTATGTTTATCTCATATAATTGAATGCAAAAGCAAACCCTCCTATGTACAGGTATTGATGGTTCCTATTTCCACCTGGGAGAGGTGAGTTTTTCCCTAACCTTCCAGAAAGCACAGGGACCGTAGTTGTGCCCCACTCAGGCTGGGTGCTGATGTCACCTTACCTAGAGCGAAGACCTATCTGCCAGTCACTGGACCTCAGCCAGTCTGTGTGAATGGAGGGTTCATGTAAGGGCTTCTGAGCTACCAGGGCTGTTCAGCTAGCACATAGCTAGGGGAGGCTGAGACACTTCTGTAAGCTCCCTGCGCTGGGCCGCACTTCCTTTTCCCTCCAGTTCAGAGCCTTTCCCTGCTTGGCCCCTGCAGATAAGCCACAGACCCAGCCTCCAGCCAGACTACCTTGTTCATTCTCTGTCTCACTCAGAGATAAGACAAAAGGGGATCAGTAGGGCAGGGCCTCCCCAAGGCCCCACTGTGTTTCAGGGTGCAGAGGAGTCAGGCTGGCCAGGAGCTACCAGCTGCTTGATTCAGTGGCAGGCTCCTGCTCACCTGGGAGAAGCCGGCCATCCCAACTGGGACTCCTGGCACTGTTTGGGCCTGGTAAGAAGGTGGTAGGAGCCCAGGCCTTAGTCACAGCCCAGGCCAGAGGCCAGGATTCTCCTCCCTTCTGCCTTTCGGCTCTGACCCACGAGCTCCAAAGATTGGAGATCCGAATAAAGGGCATTGTCTCAGCCCTCAGCCCAGGGTAGAATTCTCCCTGGGCCAGACCTTCCAACCCCTGACCTTGGATGGTCACACCTCTTTGTCCCCCTGTTCCCCAAGCTCTCTTGGCCATCATTCCCCCTGTATTCAGCCCACCTATCAAGGTCCTCTTCCTGGGAAGCCTAGCAATGGATGGTGTGGCCAGTAAGGGGGCATCCTCTTAGTCACTGGGCCCTGCAGGCTCAGGGAGAGGAGATGTAATGGGCCAGGAGTTGCTGGAGACCTGTTTCTAAGTGACAGGAACAGCATCCACAAATATACAAATAGAATCTGGCAAAAGGGCTACTTCCCCCACAGGTGCCCAGAAGGACAGAATCAATGCCACCACCAGGCACAACTCTAATTCCTTCTGCCCAACTCTGCCCACAGCCCTGAGGACAGGGCCTCAACCCACGTGCACACCTTCCTGATTTGGAAACATGTCACGAGTGCCCTCTGGGGCCCCCTGCCGGCTCCAGCACTTCCACATTTCCAGGCTGCCTGTGAGGCTGTTACCTCTGCCCTGGACAGCAGCAGGACAGCAGAGCTGATCTGGGGATGCACCACCTTGCTGAGGTCGCAAACCAAACCCTGCCTTCTGCTGTGGTTCCAACCTCTGTTCCCCCAGGCCTACCCTCCAGATGCCCTTTACACTGGGCAACCTCATGGTCACTCTGGGCGCTAACCCTTTTCTCCTCTGAGGGCAGGCCTGTTCCCCTCTGCCTACCACCATCGCATACACTCTGGTCCTAGTCACTGAAACCTTCCAGGGGCCTGACAGCAGGAAGCTCCCCACTCTCCCATACTCATTAGTCTTTCTGCCTCCCTCGGCTGGAAAAACTCTTGAGACAAATAGGTTCCTGGTTCCTTTAGGCCCTGCTCCATTCCTACCCGGTGTTTTGGAATAGGAATAAGCAATATATCTGAGCTTAATTTCTCTCTAGTTCTTATTCCAGGCCAATCTTTCTTAAACAAAAAGTCCTGGCTGACCCACCATCCTTGGAGATCAATCTACTGCGTTGCCCAGGGGAGAAAGTTCCCAAAGGCCCATGCCGCAAAATCTGCTTCAGTGTTGCGATTCCAGTCTGTTTCCCCTTAGAAAACTGCTTCAGCGCTTATGATCACTTTACTAAACCCAGTGTTGAAGGAAAAGAAACAGGAAAAAGAAAATGTGTAGGCAAATGTAAGATACACACTCTCTGTAAGATAAATATTTGCCTTTTTTCTAAAAGGTATATGTATTCTGTATGTGAAATTGTCTGTAGAAAGTTCTATGTTCTTAAATGGCAATACATTCCAAAAATCGTACTGTAGATATGTACAGCAACCACACTGGGATGGGGTAGTTTTGCCTGTAATTTTATTTAAGCTCCAGTTTCTACTCTCGCATCTTGCAATGTTGGTATGGTATATATCAGTGCAAAAGAAAAAAAAACTCAACAAAAAATCCATGCAGGTCTAAAGCACAGAGTCTGATGTACTAAAAGAAAAAACATACTCAGTATTGATGTGTGTGACCTTTGTTGTAAATTACATCCGTACTGTGAATGAGAAGTTTTTACAAGTATAATAATTGCCTTTATTACAGCTATGGCTGACTGTTCAGCCTGAGGATATTTTTTAAAAAAAAATAGCATGTTGGAATAAATTTGAAAATCCCAACATAGCCCCATTTCCCTGTTCATGGCTTTTCTTTAGGGTTGTGGAATGTCATTTTGGGAGGATTGCTTGGTGTCCCAAGGTCTCATTTTACTACAGAGCACTCAGGCCTATACAAGGGGGAGTAACTAGGCCATTGTCACACAGCCTGGGATCTCTTGCAGCCCTCACATCCAGGCCTGGCAATGAACCATCTGATAACATGGAGGTGTGATCAGGGCCTGCCTTTGCTCCCTAGGGCTGCTGTAACAAATTACCACAAACCAGGTGGCTTTAAACAACAGAAATGTATTTCTCCATAGTTCTGGAAGCCGGAAGTCTCAAATCCAGATGTCCAGAGGAGGCCATGGCAGGCAAAGACACACTTGGCATTTGAATCATGGGGTGCAGAAGGATGAGGAGCCACTCATGGAGCAGGTGCCTGGGGAGCATGTCCTGAGGGAGAACTGGAATCTCAGTCCAGCCCGGGGTAAGTAAAGCCCTCCCAAGAAGAAGAGCATAGCATGTGCCAGGCCTCTTGTGCCTTTTACAAACCCAGCTTCTAGTGCTTACAACCACCCAGTAGAGTGAGTTCCTGGGCCCATCTTTAGAGAATCAGCCACCAGAAGGTAATGGCAGTAAGAGGACTAAAACAATCCCAGCTCCTCCCTCGTTCTCCAGCCCTACCCTTGGCAGTGCTTAGGCTCAGGCTGTGCAGCTGCTACTGCCCAGAGTCCAGCTGGGGCTCTGTCCAGCATCTGCCAGGCTTGTGAACAGTGTCATCTGAGAGTCACACTGGGTCCCTCTGCCTGAGGCTGCAGGTGCAGGATGGAAGAGCAGATGCCAGCACTAGGATGACAGGACTTGAGGGGATGGAAAGGACCTCTGAATTCTGTAGCTACCTACCCTAGCCAGTCTGTCTGGTTCAATACCCTCCATCAAGTCACCAGCCACCAGACCTCTGCATTGACTTTCCAGGGATCACAAAGCCCTTTCCCTTCTGGAGGGAAAGAGGACAGGATGCAGAATCATACCCCCATTTTTCAGATGAAGGTAGAGCCCAAGATCATCCTTGTAGCAAGTGGCAGAGACAGGAGCCCATCACATCTGACCCAACGTCGCAGAAGGGCAGTGCCCACGGTCTGTCACTGCTGTGGTCTTGGCCAAGCGCAGCTTGGTCTTCAATCCAGGGTTGGGCTGGGTCCACAGGACTGGGAGATCTTGCCCTCACCCCTAAGCCTGCACCCCCTCTGGACTCACAAGCTGAGAACTGTGCTCTGGGTGTTGTGGAGACTTCTGGGGACAGGTTACTGCAGGAAGGACAGTCTCAGAAGCCCAGGACAGTCTGAGATGGAGTGAGTGGAGAGACGCAGAGGAAAGAAAGTCAGGGAGGAAGGGACCCCAGGGGCACAGCTTGGAGCTGTACTGTATGGGGCTCAGCACAGGTGTTGCTTGGGAGACCCTTGGGGGAAGGGACTTATTACCTCAACACCTTTAATAGAGCAGGGAGCCTGGGCTCAGAGAGGCGACCCTGTTCCCCAGGGTCATCGTGTAAATGGCACATAGGAAATGGCTAGCTTCCTGTGGAATGAGAGTCTGGATTTCTTTGATAGTGAGCAGCCCCGGCCCTGGGCTGGGGCTGGGGGACTCCAGCCTGCATCTCCTCAGTCCCACCCCATCCTCCACTTTAGGGAGATCCACCTGTCAGCTCCCTCCTTCTCTGATGAGAGAACGGACATCCAGAGCTGGGAAGAGCTTGGCCCAAGGCCAGGGCTAGGGTTCCCGAGCCCTCTGCAGAGCCACCTGCACCACCCTGCTCCCTCCACCTGTACCCCAGGCGGAGAGCTACTGCCCACCTCTCCTACTCAGCTCTGCCTTTTTAGGAAAGGAGGAAAGCAGCCCTGGTGGCAGGCAGGCAGGCAGGCAGGCGGGCATGCTAATCCTCCAGCACCCGGCATCTCTGGTTACCCGTGGTTTGAGGCCTGGGAAGCCACGGCTGGGAGTGCCAACCCAGCCAATGGGTGCTGCCGCTGGGTACTCTGGCAGAGCCATACAAGGCTTTGCCACAGCCCAGTCCCTAGCTGGCATAGGGCAGCTCCGGTGCTGGCCCCAGCCCCGCCCCTGAGCCTGCCAGCCCAGCACGTCCTCGGCCTCTGCCTAATCCAGCCTGAGAGTAGGCAGGGTTGCGGTGCACGTGCACCAGGCCCAGGGCTCTCCAAGGTCAGGAAGGTGGTATACCCAGGGCAGAGGCCAAAGTCAGGGCAGAGGCCTAGCTAGCCATGCAGATCCTGGCTGGGGTCAGTGTGATGGAGCCCAGGCCTGGGCCAGGCTGCATCAACTCTTGACAAAGACTGTTCTCTTAGCATCCCTTCGGCCTGACTGGCTACCTGTCCTGCCCTCTTTGCATTTGAGAAGGGCTTCAGCAAAGTTAGTCTGTGGCCCCCATGCCTTCTGGGGTCTTTCTAGGTCTAAGATTGGATGCACTTCTCAAAATTAGGGATGCCCATTACCATGTGCAGGTCATGAGAGCCAGGTATATATGTCCCCTTGTGGAACTTTATATGCCCATGGTCACTGCTGCAGGTCTGAGCCTGGGATAGTAGAAGCAGGTGGGGTTGGCAGCCCCTTCCCAGCAGAGCCAAGGCTATCTATCAATGCATAATACCTTTAATTTAATGAATGTTTACAAGATCTGCAGGACGTAGGAAGTCTGGGCCCACTGACAAGCAGGGAAATTGAGTCACAAAGATGTTCTTTCTTTCCCCACAGTCAGGGTGCCGAGATTCACCCCCAGATCCTGTAGTTTAGATTTCTGCACCACACACATGTCCTCTGAATGTTAGATCCCAGAAGAGGCCTTGGTACATTGAGACAAAGTGTGAACATAGGAATGAAGAGCATTGTCTGAGATAAGAGAACCTTTTGTTCCTGAGTGAAGGAGGTCCTTCCCAGGTCCCCCCTGCAATAACATTGCCCAGGCCATGGCCACGGCTGCCCATGTGTGCAGCCAACCAGTTTGCAGGCTCCCTGGCCACCAGTGACAATTAGACTTGTCACAGAAGCTGCTGGGCTTGAGCATCTTTGCATGTCCTATATGGGCTAAATTGCACCAGGAGTCAACTCAAAGTAATTTGCAGGGCCACCAACAGGTGAGAGAAACAGGCTGGCACGGGGCGTAGGTGGGGGCAGGTCCATCTGGCATTGAGCTTTGTTTGCTCACTCAAGAAGAGATAAATATAGACACCGGATTACTCAGACACAGCCTGGGCAAACCGGCTCCCAAGCCTCGACTTCAGCCCTGGCCCAGCCTCACCTTCACCTGCCTGCCCACGCTATGCAGGCTGCCAGGCCTGCCCCGCCTCCTTTCAGGACTCCCCTCCTGGAAACTTCAGGATATCCCTTCCTAACTGCTGTCTTTGGGGATGAGGCAGAATCTGTAGCCTACAGAGAATAGGTTTTTGCAAGTTAGAAGCAGGAAAAACTGACACTGGACTGGGCAGTAGGAACCACCTCTTCAGGCCCAGGTGCAACTCCAATATGGACTCAGTTTCCCTATCTGTGAGGTGGGAGGAGCTAGTGCACCCGGCCCTCAGCTTCCTTGGGCCTGCAGGTAGAATGGCATCAGAGACCACCCAGTCAAAAGGAGGTGTAGCTGGGGTCTCTCACACAAGAGATGTGCAGAGATGTATGTAGGGGTAGTCCCCTTGGACCCTGGAGCCAGGCTGCAGGAACTGAAATCTCACCTGTGCCACTTTTCCGCTGTGGGACTTTGGGAAAGTTACTTAACCCATCTGTGCTTCAACTCCCTCGTCTCTAAAATGAGAATAATAATAGCCTATTCATAGTAATTATTATAATTATTACATATTATTATATAATATAAATATCATATATAGTATAATAATAATAGCCTAATAAAAGCATGGCCTCTTGGGGTATGAGAGAGGATTAGATGAGTTACTACATGCAAAAAGCACTTACACCAGGGCATGGCACAGATAAACTGCTACATGCGTGACTATTACTACCCAGCCCATGCAAGTGGGGTCTAGAGTCCGAGGGCCCGGGAGAGTGGCTCAGAGGCCCTCATCTTCCCATGGCACTGCCTGGCCCTGGATGCACAATGCACAGGGTCTATGGCCCTCATAGTACCCTGCCTCCCTGCCCTGACTGACAGCTTCTACAGTCAGGCAGACAGATTTGAACTATGGCTCTCCCAATTACAGACAGAGTTACCTTGAGCAAGTGACTGGCCCTCTCTGAGCCTCAAATGGAGGACACATTCCTCTCACTTTCTCTGTCCTGAAATTGGTATGAAGATTAATTAGGGGAACATGTGGGCAGCATCCAGCCCAGCTGAGCAAGTGAGTTCTCCACATTTGCTCTCAATCTGACCTCCTCTCAATTCCTCCAGCTTCTTCCAGTAGCTGTGAGCTCAACTTGAGGTACATGATCCTCCACATACAAGAGCCTCTGGCATAGGAAAGTTGACAGGCCCAACATCATGCATGAGCACAGATTCCCACCCATGGGTCCAGGGGACCCCCCAGGATCTCTGTTCTCTCCTGCACCATAGTCCCCCTGCACTGCACTCATGCAAGTTCACACAGAAGTCCATGCACCTATGTGCACACATTCAAGAATACACGTGGACATACAGGGGCCCAGCCATACAAGGGCACAGAGAGGCAGGTGCCTGCAGGTGTGTCCCTGCACATCCCAGCCAACACGCACGGACAGCCTCAATGGGCCCGGCCCTGAGGTGGCCGTCTTCACGGCAGAGGAATGCAGACAGCTGGGGATGCTCTGGCAGCGGACGTGAGGGAGAGGCCAAGGGGAAACCACACGGGCAGGAATCCAGGCAGGCATGCCAGGCTGAGGCGGGGCCCTGAAGTGCTAGGAATTGTACAGTGGCGGGGGCACGTGCCGATGCTGGCTTGCTCCAATCTCTCCTGTCACCCCATGTCCTCAGAGTTTCAGGGTCTTTGATGTCAGAGGAGCACAGAGACCATCAGCCTGCATTCAAGGGAGATTTCAGGTTTTACCAGTGCTGCAGTACCATGCAGCAAGGCCCAGCTGCAGCGGGTGAGGCTGAGCTGTGATGGGTCATACTATGTGGTCTTCTCCACTAGGGAACCAGAAAACCTACAGCCACAGAGATCCAAAGGAAGACCATCATTGACACAACATGCAAGTCAAGGGAGAGGATGGCAACATGGAAATCGCTATAACTCTTTAGGTGCAGGCTAGGGATGGGAATCAATGTTAACCCAACAGCCATTGCAGGCTAACGTGTCTACTTCTGCAAACTCCCCTGGATGTTCATAAAAGGGAACCTGCTCCCCATTTATGAACATGGAATCTCAGGTGCAGAGAATCATGAGGCTGGCAAGAGGCGCAGAGAAGCCTCGGAGCTGGCTGATCTCAGGATCTTGCATCTAACCTCTGTGCTGGGCGGTCTCTGCCTCTGTGCCCAGTTTATACCCTGGTAGAGAGGTCTGCAAGTGAGGCCTCAGCATTGCTGGCAGAAGGCAAGGCACCATCCCAAATGCTGGGACCTCTGGCTCCAAGCTGGAAAGGGGCCTCCCCAGGCTCCTGCACTATCAATCTTCCTCAAGTGCATCTGTGAGTAAGACCACCACACAGGGGAAGCCCAGACTGCTGGGGTTAGCTGAGGCTGAATGGGGACAGTGCCAGTGTATGAAGATAGGATGGAAAGAAAGAAAGAAGAAAGGAAGAAGGGAAGGAGGGTAGGAAAGGAAGAAGGAAGGGAGGGAGGGAGGCAGGGAGGGAGGGGAGAAAGAAAAAAAAGAAAGAGAAAGAAAGGAAGGGAGGGAGGCAGGGAGGGAAAGAAAAAGAGAGGGAAGGAGAAGGGGAAGGGTAAAGGGAAAGGAAAGGGAAGGGAAGGGAGAGGACGGGAAGGGTGGGGAAGGGGAGGAAAGGAAAGAAAAACAAGACAAGCCAGGCACGGTGGCACAGGCCTGTAACCCCAGCACTTGGGAGGCAGAGGCAGGAAGATAGGAAATTTAAGGCCAGCCTGGGCTATATAACAAGACCCTGTCTCAAAAAAAGAAAAAAAAGAAGAAAAGAAAAAAAGAAAAAAGAAAGTAAGAGAGGAGAAGAAAAGATGGGCACTAAGGTGGGAACAAGGCCATTGCAAGGCCAGCTCTGGGGTAAGGAGAGATGATCCCCATCTCCTCCACATAGAACATATGGCCTAAGAGGGACAGAAGCCAAAGAGTGCCAGAATACACTGGGCCAGAGGTGAGGCTGGCCAGGATCCCGAGGAAGACCTGATCAATTGCAGGCAGCCCCTGGCAAAAGCCCAGTTGGTTTGAGAACCCCATGCCCCAGCTTTGTCTGCTGGGTGGGACTTTAGGGCATTATGCCCTGGTGTTGAGGACCCTGGGGGTGAAGAAAGTCCCATCCAAAGAGACCTCCCAGTAGCCCAGCTGGCCTCCCCACCTGCCCCCTACAGGTCCTACCCACAGACTTGGCCGTTTAGCTCCCGCCTCCCAGAGATTGGGAAACTAAGATGGAATTCCCTGAGTGAAGACAGCCCTACTGTAGTGGAGGGACCCAGGGGGCAAGTGACAAGCCCAAGGCTACACAGGGCTAAAGGATTCTGACTCCATCAGCTGTTGGTCCTTCTTGAAAGAGGCCCACATGGAGCCTGGATACCTCCTGCTCCATTTGCCAGGGCTGACCACATCAATAGCACTGGGCAGCTTGGGGAGCCACTGGGACAGCCCAATCCAGAGGAGGGTGTGCGCCCCTGAGGAAGAAGGGATTGGTCCAGGCAAGCTGCCCTGGGTTCCTAACTGCTCTGGCAGAATTAGTGAGGCCTAGGGCAGATGGCTTCACCTCTCAGAAACCTGATTTCCACAAGCAGCAATGCCTGCCACTCAGGGCTGTTCTGCTCATCAGAGGGCACTATATTTAGAAAGATCCAGACATAGCCTAGCACACGAGAGGCCCTCAGTGTAGACAGTCACCTGTAGCTTGCAAAGATCTCTCATGGACGGAGACAACAATCTAGGTTCAAGACCTCATTACCCAGCACAGGGCTTTTGCAAAGAGCAAGACGCCACATCACCCATTTGCCAGCTGGACAGGCCCAGGTCCCAAGAGAGGGGAGTACCAAGGGGGAAACATCCAGCAAGGTGGAGGCAGGACACAGGGGAGGTCTTATCCCCTGCTTCCTTCTCCCACACAAGTCTCCATGTGGAGAATGGCCCACAGCCACCAAATAGCCTCCCCAAGGCACCTTTGGGGCATTTCTGGGGCATTCCATGTCTCAGTTCCTTCCAGGGTGGCTTCCTCCCTCCCCCTGGGCTGTCCTCCTTCCCAGGAGGCTGTGACCCACTTGGGCCTGCCACCGCTTGGGCAGGGCCAAGGCTCCTGAGGGCTCGGAGAAGGGCTGAGCCAGCGAGGCCCTAGGTGACTACAGCCCTATACCGAGAAGTCCCTGCGGTGGCAGCTGGGCCGGGTGCACGTGGCGGCGCTGCAATCGGGCAGTGATGTCAGACCCGCCGCGCCCGGGCCCCAGCACGTTCTCTAGCCAGCGAGCGGGGAACAAAGCGTCCTCCGCATTCCTGCGCGCTGACTCACCGCCGTCACGTAGCGCGCCACAGCTGCCGCGCCGCTTTGCCCAAAATTGGTCGCGAGGTGAGGGCGGGCAAAGCGCGGCAGCCTCAAGGGCCGCCGCCCACTTGCCGCTTCACGCTTGCGGGGCTCCTTGGCGCTTGGCCCCCGGCCCGGCCCTAGGTTTCCCAAAATGGGCAGAAGAGGGAAAAAGAGGGGACCGGAATGCAAGGAGGACCGGGCTGGGCCGGAGCGGGGTGTGGGCTGGGGATGAAGTCTTTGTCAGGAGGCACTGCTTCCCCTTCAGCCTCAGTTTCTCCGTCTGCTAAGTGGGGACATGCTGGGCACGGTTGTGAGGACACAGTGTGCATTATTTCGCTCAATCCTGACACTGCTGTAGGAAAGATACTGTTACCATCACCATTTTACAGATGGGGAAACTGAGGCATAGGGCGGTTATAGGTAGGGAAACAGACACTGGCATTGACTTGCTCTAAGTCACCAGTGGGCAGCAGAGCTCGGACTTGAGCCCCGGTTGTAAGATTTCAGAACCTGCCTGTGTCCCCTAAGTGCAGCCTGTGGCACATAGCGGATGTCCTCAGCTTTCCCTGCCCCCTGGAGGTTAAGGGCAGGTCAGTGGAACCAATCCACTCTTCCCTTGCTTGGCCTGCTAGGCTTCCATTCCCTCACCCATTGTGGATCCAGGCAGAAGGCGGCCCTCCAGGGGCTATTAGGGGAATTACAAGTGAGGTTCCAGGTATCATTGGTAGAAAGAAGAAAAGGGATTCGGTTCAACAAACCTTGGTCCCCAACACCCTATAGTCACACAAGGTGACACCAAAGTGCAGAGAGGGACTATAACTCCAAGCAGGGAGGCACTGGAGTGAGCCTCAGGGCAGTCAAGGGACATGGGATCTGCTGCCCTTTGAGAGCTGGAAAATGAGGCAGAGGGAAGCAGCCTGCCCTGGATCCCTGCCAACCTACCCCCTTTCCCCAATGCGGCTAGTTTCAGAGAACATGGAGTTCTTTGGGGCTGTAAGGTGTTAGGTCTCTGACCCTCCGGCCCTCCTGCCCTGAGCTTGAAGAATAAGGCAGCCAGCAGGTGGCCTTGCTCTCAGGCGTCAAGGTGGACTGGGCAGCTCTTCCAAGGCTGTGGTGTGGCCCACCCTGGGCCCTTCTAAGAGACCAGGGAAGGTCCTGGAATGAAGTCTTCCTATTAGGCAGATTAGCTTAGCCATTAGCAGGCAACAGGATGGAAAACGGGGGATTAAGAATGACTCCTGCTTCAGCCAGGATGGATGATAAAACATGTAAACTGAACGCCTTCCCCGGCAATTGGAGAGGACATTGTTCCATGGACTCTGCGCCCTAATTGAGATCAGTAGCTACCCAAATTCTTAAACTTTGAGACATCTGCTCATGAGTTCATCCTTTTGAAAACACTAATGAAGTCTATGAATCCATCTTAAACAAAGGCTCCAGGTATAGAGGGTTTCTCCTTTCCCCCAAAGACAGAAATCCACTATAAAACCCCATTTGATCTGGGCAATAGCTATTCTGCCTTCATTTCTCAAAGGTGTACTATCTTATTCCTTGCTATAACTTCCGTGTTGGATATGAATTCTTTTACACACTGAATACAGAGATCAGGGTTGCTGCTGGACTCCTGATTTGCTTTTTCCAGTAGCACCCCCACCCCAAGAACAGACCAGACTAGGACCACCCAGCCAGGGCCCCCATGACATATGTACAAGGCTCCTGCTCCCAGCTTCCCCTTTTCCTTGAGACTCCTCTTTGACCTCAGGGAAAGGTCAGCTATTTCCTTGGTGTTCAAGACCCTTGTGGTCTGGCTTCCAGCCTCCTCTCTCTCCACTGAATGCCCCATGCCATTCACCGAGCTGCTAGGGTGCTCCGTGCCATTCCCCTGCCCCCTGCCTTCACAGCCACACTCGAATGTCCCTTCTGCCAGGGAGCCCTCTCAAGCTCCCAGGTCTAGGCTTGCTCAGTCTTCTGGGTTCTAGCTCCTTATCTTTCCTTTCTCTTTGGCCAACACAGAGCCAGATACAAAATACACACTGGTTTTTGGGCCCAGCATCTTCATTTCCAGGCCCTTTGCACTCCCAGCTCCCTGGAAAGTACTGATGCCTTTGGGGTCCCTTTTCCCAAATCCCAATTGGTCCAGAGACCCCCCAACCCTAGCCCCAGCCCCATCCCCAGGTCGGGCACACAATGGGCTCAGCATGTTTGCTGTGAGAAGGCAGGAACACAGCCTCAGGACCCTTCTCTTCCATTCCTGCCTGTGTGACCCTGAGCAGCTCGTGCAGCCTCTCTGCACCTCACTCCTGGGCCCCACCCTGTCCATTTCCCAGGGCTATTTGGAGGATCAAATGAACGAATGCAGGGAGAGTGCTGGCACATGGCTCTGCTCCCCACACAGCTGTCATTATCGCCAGATCATTATTATGGACCTCCCTTGTGCTTGAGGCCTGGATTTCAAGGCTGGGCAGCAGGCGGACAGGCAGGCGATGAACTCAGAAGCAGCCGCAGCCCCTGGCTGACTCAGGCCAAGGAGGTCCCAGGAAAAGTGGTTGCTTTATGGTCAGCTGGAGGCAGCTGGGGCCTCCCTGCTCCTCCTCTCCCCCCTCCAGGATTCATCTAAACGTGAGGCCATTCGGGGTCTCTTATCTGGGGAGATAAAGGCCCCCTCCCCTTGGATGGGGGATTCATTCAGCTGACTTCTGTGTGACCTTGGCAACCCTCACTCTCTCTGAACCAGCCCTGGGGAGTGCTGGGAAGGGCAGGCAGAGGCCACTCAAGGATGCCAGGCACATATTCCAGGAAGGATGGTGGGGCTCACCCTCTGCATTTGCCCTGGAGGACTGGGGCTATTCCTGTTCTCCCCTATATCTGGCCCGCAGTGAGGTGGCAACTCTTAAGAGCCTAACACATCCTCCTCTCTTGCCTGTGGAGAGCCTGCAGTCATTATTTCCATTTGGTGAATTGGGAAGCTGAGGCCCAGAGATCAGAAGACTCCCCCCCACCCAAGGCCACACAGTCCAAAGCCAGGACCCTGGAGTGTGCAACTACAGCCAAGTTGTCAAGCCCGGTCTGCTCAGCCCTCTTCTCCAGTGGGCTCCTGGCTCGTGGTGGCTGCCCTCCTCTGCCACACACCTCTTCCCAAAACCTGCTGGGTGCCAGAGCTTGGCTGAGATTTCTCAGTTTATGAGATCCTTACCCAAATCCATGGAATGGAGAGACAGTCAAGGCTCAGAGAGCTGGAATTGTTCACCCCACATCACACAGCACGGGTGCAGAATGAGGTTCTGTCAGCCCTACACCATCCTCTGTCTCCTAGACCAGCTGCCTCCCCAGTCAGGCAGGGTTTGGGGGATCCCAGCAACACAAGGCCTCATGGAACCAGAAAGGAGCCTTCTGGTCACTCAGACACTCCCAACTATGGCAGCGAAGGAGGGGATGCCCTTGTCCTGCCGGATTGGCCCACCAGGCCTGCCTGGGGCTGTGGCTCCTTGCCAGGCACAGATGAAAGTGTGAGGTCATTGGGCCATCCCAACTCCTTGCCTGATCTCGCTGCCGTGACTCAACCCTGCCTTACCCAAACCTCCTCCTCCTGGGGGACCCCAACAATGGCCTGGGCTGCCCCACACCCTGTGGCCCGCTCAGGGCCTCCCTTCCTGAGTCACCACTCACCTCACTACCCCGCACGGTGCGTAAACAACCTCCTGCTCTCTCCAGACCTCCCAGCGTCCCTGCTGCTAAGGGCCCACGGGCCAGGAAGAATGGTGGGAAAGGCTTCTCTGGCTGCCCCTGGACTCCAGTCCTGAGGATGAGCCCCTCGACCTGCTCTTGACACCCTTTGGCTCTGGCAGAGAAATTGAAATTGAGCTTGAGAGCCCAAGCCAAGAGCTCCAGGTGACCTGAGTTTAAATCCCAGCTTCTCCCTTGCTAGATGGATGGATTTGCACTAGGTACTGTTTCCTCATTTGAAAAGTAGGGATGATAAGAATAAGCTGCATCCCATCAGGATTCTACATGTGATCATATATGCTGGGTTGGTAGCTAAGAATGCAGGCCATGAAGCAGGCATACCTATAGTCAAACGAGCAAGTCACTCACCTCTCTGAGCCTTGGGTGCCTCAAATGGGAACCATAATGAGTGCTTTTCTGCTGTGATGACTATATATGATGATATATGAGGTGTGACCGAAAACTATGGTGAATTTTTAAACTGAAATTTTTTACTACAATAAAAGATACATTGTCATTAATTCTTTAGTTTCATCCTCCATCATAACAATGTCACACATTGCTTCTTGGTTGGTTATCCATCAAGTAGAAGCATTATAGTGTGTCCTCATCCACCTTATTCACTGGATCTGGCCCTGAACAACTTTTGGCTCTTCTCCAAAGTCAAAATGACCATGAAAGGTAAAGGTTTTGAATGGATTTAGGACATGAAGGCAGATGTGATAGGGCAACTAAAGACACTCAGGGAAGAGGACTTCCAGAACTATTTCAGAAAGTGGCAAGAATGATGGGACACGTGTGTTCAAAGCCAGGGGAGTATTTTGAGAGAATTATTGCCTTTTACTGTAATAATTTCTTTTAAATATAAACATCCACTATATTTTTTTCACACCTCATATGTGAAAGATTTTGTGCAGGGTCTAGCACTTGGGAAGGGCTCAGTACGCAGTAGCTATGATTAATTCTTAAAGTGCTGGGCAGGTAGTAGGCCCACATTGATTCCCATGAATGACGGGGAGATGGCGAGCAGATGGTCACGCTCAACAGCTGACGGTTGGTGATGGTCTACCATCAGGAAAGGAGGGTGGGAGCTCTGGAGCACCTTCTGTAGGCTGAGCTGTGGACTTCTCCAGATGGGTACAGAAGGCTCTCTGAAGAGGTCTTTCTGGGCTGCAGGTGGCCTAATGCTTAACAGTCTCCTAGGCATCCACAGGGCCCCTCACTCCCTGGAGGATAGAGATGGTACTAAAATGGGAGGGGCTTGCCTGCACCACGCCACACCCCCAGCTGGAAGCTGAGCCCATCCCTGCAGCTCCTGGTCTCCCTGGACCCAGGACACCCTCACTCCCTAGTCTCTGGAGGGCAGCTGGCAGAGCTTACTTATCCACTGAAGCCTTGTATAAGCCCCTCTGGAGACTCAGTTTCCCAAACCCACAAGCAATAGAGTCCCACCTGCCACCAGTGTTTTCCCTGGGAGGTAGAATCAGAGTGCAAAACTGGCCACTGGGCGCTGTGGCACACACCTGTAATCCCAGTAACTCCAGAAGCAGAGGCAGGAGGATTGCAAGTTTGAGACCAGAGGGAGTCTGCATAATTTAGTGAGACGCTGTCTCAAAAAGTAAAAATATGGGCTGGGGGTGCAGCTCAGTGGTACAGCACTTGCAGAGCATGCAATCATGAGGCCCTGGGTTCAACCCCCAGTACCGGAAAAAAAAAAAAAAAAAAAAAAAAAAAAAACCTGGTGGCCCATGAAGCTTTTTTCTGTCTGGCCCCTTGATCCTCAAGAGGTGGTTCCTTAAACTTAGGGTCCCAGTGGACCTGGACAGGGGCAGATGAAGAAGAGTGGACCCCAGGAGGCAACCTTTACTGGTTCCCCATTTCCAATTCAACACACGTTTATCAAGCATGTCATCTGGAAGAGAGGAAAAGGATGAAGGGAGATTGTAGAGGTGACAGAGGGCAGAAGGTTTGGAGGAGCACCAACCCTGGAGTCAAACAGCCCTGGATTTTAACTCCAGTCATTCCAGGGAAAACTCCACAACCTCTTGGAGCCTGAAAACAGATGTGTTGAGCCACCTCAAAAGATTACTGCTTTAAGGGTCAAGTGAGAAGAAGAAGGTAACTGTGTTTGTTGTTAGGTGTGATCCCTAATAATGATTGCTGCCACTGTTTGAGCTCTTTCTCATTTAACCCTCATTCTAGCCATGGGTCCATGACTATCTGCACTGTATTATTGTTAGGTGCCGTCAAGTCAGATCCAGCTTATAGTGACCCTACATACAACAGAATGAAACACTACCCAAGACTGTGTCATGCACATGATCTTTTTATGTTTGAGCCCATTGCTGCAGTCATTATGTTTCTTCTAATTTTGAATCATGCCACATCAGCAAAAGGTAAGACCAGGGGCTTTACTCCATTCCCATTATTAAGGTAGACTCTACTTTGAGGGGGCTGGGATTTGGCTCAGTGGGTAGAGTGCTGCGCTGCAGTCTCTGAGGTCCGGAGTTCAATTCCCAGCACCACATAAATGGGAGAAGGACCTGGCAATCCACTCCTAAGGCAATCCCGAAATAGTCAGCCATTGAAAACCCTATGAGGGTCACTATGAGTCGGATACCGACTCGACGGCACCTAGCAACAACAACAACTACTTTGAGGAGGCAACTCTTCCCCAGTCATTTCTTGAATGTCTTCCAGCCTTTGGGGCTCATTTTCTGGCACTATATTTGACAGGGCTTCTCTGCTATTCATAGGGTTTTCAATGGCTAATTGTTTCAGGAATGGGCTGCCAGGTCCTGCTCCCTAGTCTGTCATAGTCTGGAAGCTCAGCTGAAACCTGTCCACCATGGGTGGCCCTGCTGGTATTTGAAATACCAGTGGTATAGTGCTCAGCATCACAGCAAGATGCAAGCCCCCACACCATTACAAGCTGACAGACATGTGGGAGCTGCATTTTATACAGGAGGAAGTTATGTCCATGGAAAGAGGAAAGGCTGCATGGAAGAAGAGGCAGGCCTTGGATCCAAGCTTAGCTTGGCCTGACACTGGGATTAGAGCCCTCAGCCATCAGTCTGCCCTCAAGAAGAGGCAAAGTAAGGCCTGGCCAGAGGAGGCCATAAATGAGAACTGAGCAGGTACTCAGAAGAAGGTTAGATAGCATGTCTTGGATGGAATTTGGAATGCTTCCTGGGGGAAGTAACATTTGTGACAGGCAGAATAAATCAAGTAGGAATGGAGGCCCCAGTGTGCACAGAGACAAGGAGACCAGGAATACAGTCCCATATACAGAGAGGGGCCTGCCCTACAGTCGGGCAGGCTAAAGTCTTGGGCACTCAGATTGGCACTGTTGTTGTTATTGTTAGGTGCTGTCAAGTTGGTGTCCGACTCATAGAGACCCTGCATACAACAGGCAAAACAATATTATCACTGCTTCTCTGCTATTCATAGGATTTCCAGTGGCTGATTGTTTATTGGGAGTGGGTTGCCAGTTCCTTCTCCCAAGCCTACAGCACCTGGTTTTCCCAGGCAGTCTCCCATCCAAGTACTAACTAGGTTTGACCCTGCTTAGCTTCTGAGATGATGGGATTGGACACCACAGTGGTATGGCTGCAGGCAGATTGGCACTAGAGAAGATGAAATAGGAAAGACAGCTCAGAGTTAGACCTTGAGGAGGCCCGATGCCAGCATGAGCCTTTGGTGAGATGCTCCACTCCAATGCCAGGCTAGGTCCTGGCTGCAGACTTCCAACCGCAACCTGGCTTTTGCAGGAAGACAGCTTTGTCCAGAAGCCTCCCAAATTGCAACACACTTCTTACCTGGCATGGCATTGTATGGTATGCCAATGCAAACATGGGTGACTAGAGACAGCCAGGGTGGTGGCTGGCCTTGGAGGGACTGGGTAACACAGGGAAGTGGAGGGGCCACCCATGGGGATCTGGCCCATGACATGAAGATGGCACAACTCCAGTAACATCCTACACACATGCACACACACATGCCCGGGCACACATCTGCACACACATGCCACAGGGCTTGTGAACCTTGCAGCCCGCAGCCAGGAAGAGAGGACAGAAGTTGGCTCTGGCCACAGAGCCTTCCTTGCCAATTCTCACGTTGGCTCTGCCCCAACTGTCAGGTGGGATTTTCCTTCTTAGATGCCTTTGACAGATGTGGCGTCGGACACTCGGGAGGGTTAGACCATGGTGTGTTTTTGGTCACGTGGCTGGTGAGCAACAGAATCATACTGGCCAGCTCGGCCCTGCACTTCCTCTGGCCTGGCCCAGGCCCAGGCACTTGTCCATAGAAGTTTGGGGGGAGTGGGGAGGGGGGAAACTGAGCCTGAGTCACAGGGCTTTGAAGTTAGTACCCAAATCTGCCAAGCCTTGGAGCTTGCAGAGGTGGGCTGGCCCCTGACTCACCCCCACACCCTGAGCCTGCCGCAGGCCATGGCTTTAGCTCCTGACTGCCCTGCCTGCCAGAGCCCAGCTGTGCTCCTCCTGGGTCATTCATGGATCAGGAATGCCAGGAGCAGGGCAGGAAAGTCACAGCCTGCAAGCAGAGAGGTACCCTGGGCACACCTCTTCCCAGGAATGTCGGCCTGAAATCCAAGTGGGAATCCCAGCTTCACCTGCCTGCTGGGCGCCAAGTTCTCCTGATGATACAGGCACCAGGCACTTATTTTTAGCTGACATGGAATTCTAGAATGAAGCACTGTACTTCTGCATGGCCCAGCCTCCTGGTGGCTCACCCCTTCCCAGAGGGGAAAGGCGGCCTCCTGGTGGGGCCCTGGGTGCGCCTTAGAAAACATGGGTTCTAGGCAACAGAGTGGGTGTGGCTCTGAAAAATACCAGCTGCGTGTCTTGGCTGGTGATGGTGGTGGGATGGAGGAATACCTGGGGTTCCAGCCCCTCCACGTGTAGGGGCCTAGGCCTTAGCAACAGAAGAGTCTAGGCACCCCAGTTTGTTAGGTCCCAGGCCTGGCAAGAGGACCTCTGGCAGCTACGCTCCCACTAGACCTTGGTTTCCTCATCTGGGTATAAGGCCAAGGGCCTTTCCACTTCTGGATGCCAGTCTGACATTTTTCTTAAAGGTTATCATCACTTAAAGGTTATCATCTTAAAGGTCTTCATCACTAGAGCATTTGAAAAGTGGTATCAGACAGGAAAAGGGGCCTAGACCCCGCTCATTGGGAGTGTCTATGAAAAGACACAAGCTTTATCTGGGAAAGAAAAACCATCTTATTGCATTCCATTTCATCCCAGCCTTTGACATGGACCATGTGCCCAGGTCTGTGCTGGGCCTGGAGTGAGGATTCCAGAGGAGACCATGTGTTAGTGAGCTCATCACCTAGTGGAGAGATGGACCTTTCCCTAGGAAATAACCAAACGATGTCATCAGGAAAAGTATAACCTGCCATTCAGTGCTCTTGAAGCTTTGCCACTTCTAATCTCTCCCATAGTGTCTCTCTTGAAGGAAGATGGGTAGATGGGAGGCTGTCTGGGTATATGTATGGATGTTGTTGTTAGGTGCCATTGAGTCTGCTCCGACTCATAGCGACCGTCATAGGGTTTTTAATGGCTGATTATTTCCAGATTGTTACAAGAGTGGTCTGTCAAGTCCTTCTCCCATTTTTGCGGTGCTGGGGATCAAACCCAGAGCCTCAGAGAGGACAGAGCAGTGCTCTACCAACTGAGCTAAACCCCAGTCCCATATGTATGGATAGAAGTTTGGATAAAAGTCTAGATAGGCATGGATGGAGCATGGATTGGGTGAAAGGATAGAGGATGGATAAACGGATGGGTGGATAGATAGATAGTGAATTGACAGAAAGAAGAGGATGGCTGGCTGGATGATGGATGGTGGATAAATGGGTGAGTAGGTGAATAGGAGGGAGAATCGTGGGAAAGACATGTGTAGACTGTGGGTCCCATAGCAGATGACTGAATGGGGAAACTTCCCAGCTTTGCCTCTTGTTGGTTGTGTGGGCCCTCATCTGTACTGAGAAGCACGAGCCCAGCCTGCCTCCCAAGCTGACTGGGGACCCAGTGAAGCATGAGTGGACTGTCCATGCCTATCTAAGGGCCATGCCCAGGCCTCAGCCACTGTCCCCCTGGACATGAGCTGGGGGCTGTGTTTTCTCTGTCAGGGCACAGATGAGAGGCCTGCCCCTGCTCTTGGGCTCCCCACTTTCCAAGCCTGCACAGGGATGTCTGACTAGTACAAACTGGGAGATGTCATTGGAGGGGAGTTGCTATGGAGGGTTCTCCAAATGCTAAAGGCTCAGGAAAGCATATTGGGAGTACACAGGCTTCAAGGCTGGGACAGTGGAGTAACATAAGTCTGCTTTCTAATTCTGCATCTGTTACTCCCTAGCTGTCTGCCTTTGTACAAGTCACTTACCCTCTCTGAGACTCAGCTTCCTCATTTATAAAGTAGGGATTAATTATAGTACCTACCAATGGGTATGTTGTGACAGTTAATGGAGCTAACACGTGTAAATCACTTAGCACAGGGTTTAGAATATATTAAGCACTTGATAAATGCTCACCCTATACCTAAAAGGCTAAGTGGAGAACTAGGCCCTTAGTGTTCGGAAGGAACTCATAAACTTGAAGTCCAGAGGTCTCCATCCTAAATGCTGAGTCTCCAAGTTGGTTGTCTTATTTCAAAAAGTCCAGCTGGACTTACTTGGCCACTTCACCAGGCAGCTTTGGCTGAATTATATCTGCTTTCCGCTGAAATTCTAGCAGTTCCATGGGCCTTGCTGACCCTGTTGTGATTGTTCTCAGATTGATAACAAATGAAGCACACAAATTATTCCTTTAAAAATAGTTTATAGCCAGGTGTCATGGTATACGCCTCTAATCCCAGCAACTCAGGAAGCTGAGACAGAAGGTTTGAGAGTTCAAGGCCAGAGGCAACCCATGCAACTTAGTGAGACCCTGTCTCAAAATTAAAAAAAAAAAAAATTGAAAATGGCCTAGGGGTGCAGCCCAGGGGTACCACACTTGAAAAGTAGTGTGAGACCCTGGGTTCAATTTCCAAGTGCCTCAAAACAAATAAAAAATAAAGAGTACAGTTTATGTGGGAGATCTAAATTTTTCCAAATGGCCTGAGGAGGGAGGGGCAGAAGGAGCAAGAGTGTCCTCTGAGGAAGCCAGTGACCAGGGGAACCGGTCCCTCAGGGCTGCTGCCTTCATGCGGGCTCAGTATGGGGACTATGGTGTGGGTGGTGGCAGGCCCTGTTGGCTCAGGGTGGTCTGGGGCCAATGGCAGGAGTTCCAGCCCACCCATTAGAAGGAGGCCCTGAGGCCAAGCAAGGGTAGCCCACCCCGCAGCCTTGGGGACAAGTGGCGATGAGAATATCCAAAACCTCCAACAAGTCCCTCAGCTCCCAGCTCAGGCTGGCTCCAGGGCCACACTCCTCCCAGCCTCCCATAGCATGTAGGTTTCCAACATCTGCCCTGCCAGCCCCCTTCCCAGTGGCTCACTCTACTAAGTCACCTGCACAGCGTGTGCCTGCCACCAAGACACTCTGTCCCATCTATCAGGGCTGCAAACAACTTCCTGAAACCTGGTGAAGCCAGGTGGCAATGGGGGAAGACTGCTTTTCCAGAGAGAGAGATGGGAGGCCAGAACTGGGAGCCAGGGCCAGGCAGCCACTGCTTGCAGGGCCCCCATTTGGAGAACTGTAAACTCAGGTCAACTGGATTCCCAGTGTCACAGGCAGGCAGAGCTGCAAGCACCTCTGGCTATCAGTGCGAAGGGAGGAAGACTGAGGCCAGGAAAGGGCCAGGACTAGCCCATGGCCACACAGAGTGAGCAGCAGAGCTGGGACAAAGCCTCCTAGTCTGGGGCTGGCCTGCAGCTCCAGCCCCTCACTGCCTTGTAGGGCAACATACGCAGGACCCTTATTCCTCACTCCTGTGCATCCTTCATCCAGAGCCGTGTCCACAATGCCTACACAGCTACTCCACGGCATCATGGTTACCCTTTGTGCAGGGATTATAGTGGGAGCTTTGGGGTACCAGGAAGAGAGATCAGGCTCATGTCAGTGCCCTAGCCTTTCTGCCAGTAGGGTCCTTCTGACAACTTTTCCCAAAGAGACCCAAGATCCCAGGCGCAGCTGGACCCTGGGAGAGCCTCACAGGTGTATGGAGAGGGTGGGGCTGGATTAGGAACTGAAAGAACATGCCATGCCCCATTTCTGACTTGAGCAACTTGCTCTTCCTCTCGGACCCCAATTATCTCCTCTATGGAAGTGGGGCGCTGGGATTTGGCTCAGTTAGCAGAGTGCTGCTCTGCACTCTCTGAGGCCCTAGGTTCGATCCCCAGTACCACAAAAATGGGAGAGGGACATGACAATCCACTTCCAAAACAATCAACCATTGAAAACCCCATGAAAAGCAGAGAAACACTGATATAGTGCCAGGCACACGGCATGGTGTCAAGTACTGTTTCATTCTCTTGTACATAGGGTCACTATGAGTTGGACCTGACTTGATGGCACCTAACAGCAACAACCACATGGAGTAGGGGTGAAGATTGGGCCAGACTTCTACAGGGCAATTCCTACTATCTCACCCAGAAACATACCTCCACTATCTTCTGCCAGCCCTTCCTCCCTATATGTCTCTCCTTCTCCAGCAGGGCTGGGGCCAGGCAGGCTTTAGAAACCCAGGCAGGTAGCACAGCCAGGTGGGGGTCAGGGGATGCAGAAGTGCTGCCTAGAGCAGTGGAGTCAGGAGCCATGCAGCCGGGCCAGCCAGCAAGAGCCATGCAGGAAGGCCATGGAGAAGGAACAGGGACCTTAGAGTCAGGACAGTTACAGAGGCAGGGGTAGGCAGCCAAGTCAAGCAGGAGGGGCAAGGTGACTGTCAGGGCCCAGGCTCAGATCCAGGGGGCTGGGGCTGGCTATTTTTAACCCAGCTTAATTTTCTCTACCTGGAAAGGAACTCTTGTCAGGGGGGTGCGCTATTCCCGGAACGGCTTCATCCCCTAAGACCCGGCTCGCTCAGGTTCCTGGCCAGGCCTCTCCATTACACAGAGCCCTGCCTGCCCTGCTGGAGCAGGGGCCGGGGAAGGAGGGAAATTGGAGCCAGCACAGCCACAGCTCTCCACGCGGGACCCTGCGAGGCCAGCCTCGGCCCCTGCCCTGTCGTCATCCGTCATCCTCCTTTCGCACAGGAGGCATCCTGTCCAGGGTCCGCTTAATTCTCCTATTATGCTTCCCAGACTTGGAGCCTCTGGTTGCCTATTGTCCTGGGCAAGCATTTTGCATTTGTGTAAAGATTAGACGCTAGAACCAGGCCTCTTACTCCAGATGCTCTTTCTCTTTTACTTTCTTAAATCCCAGTTATTTCTTTCTCGCTACGCACTGCTTCCTCCTTCTCCCGCTCTCTCCCTACCTGTCTTTATCTGCCTCCCTGTTTGTTTTCTTCCCCATCCTGACCCCTCCTTCTTGCCCATGACCTGCTTTCTCCTCTTTCTTCTCTTCATGGCTCAGTGGTTCGCATTCTCTCCACCCCTGACCCCTGCTCAAGTCTGTCCTCCTATTCTTTTGGAGCCTAATAGAAATGACTGGGAGAGCTGCTCACCTCATTCCAGAAATCTTCTTCTAAATTCTTCGACAGGCACCGAGGAGGAAGGGGTAGTGAGCTTCACATGTGGAACCGTGGAATCGACTGTGGTTCAAAATTGGGGTCCAACACCGGCTCTGCCAGGTGCTATCTGTGTGAACGAGATGAAGCCCTGCTCCTCTCTGAACCTCCTTGAAGGTGACAGTCATGAAGGTGACACCAGATGGTAGCAGCTGTCTCCTGGGAAGGTGATGAAGAGGAGTCACAAGTGCCTTGGGCACCTAGTAGATGCTCAGGAAATGTTTAATCTTGCCTTCACCACATCCGGTCCCAATCCTGGGGGGAGGAAGACTGTGCTATAGGGCCCACCCTCCCTTGGTTCTGCCCACCTGGACCAGGATCTCACACACGCATGAGCACTCTGGACCCATCCTGGAAGGAAGCAAAGAGGCCTGTTCCTTGTGGATCCCTGTTTCCCTCTTCATTAGATAATGCAGGAACTAAAAAGGAGAGAAACTGAGCAGCCTGGGTTCCACAGTCCAAAGCTAGGCCTGTGTGATTTCACTCCCTCTCGAAGAGCATTCTCAAGGCACTGCTACGTGCTGGACAGATCAGAGACCCTGCCAAGATGCTGGGGAGATAGGCCCTATGTCATGAGTCAGGCAGGCCTGAAAATTCCAAGAACAGAGAGAGCCTTTCCTGTTTGCCTAGACCCAGGGTCCCTAAGAAGATGCTCACCAACAAAGTGGTCTCTGAGCCAGGCCTGAGACAGCACATAGAGGCTGCCAGCTCCCCTCCGAGCTGCTCAGAACCGATCCCAGCACCAGCGCATCCCTGCTCTTGCCTCCTGCCTGACCTCTGAGTCAGTAGAGGGCCCAGGAACAGAATGGCAGGCCCCAGGGAACATCTCCTGCTGCCTTACTTTCCCCTTTTCTTATGCATAAAGTAGTCCCTGAGGTGAACCAGGACGTGCTGTCCTGTCCATGATGGAAGACCATTCAGGGCATCTTTCTGGAACGGAGTCTGAAGCGCCTTTGCCATCTCCGGGGTCTGTGAGCCAAGCAGGTGAAGAAGCCCCCTGTTTGGGCTTTGTTTTGCAAACAGGGAAACCTTGGCCCAGGAAGGATATCTCTGGCCATGGCTGTACAGATGAATAGCTTCTGGAAGGTAAAGAGCTTCTACTCCACGGCCTGGGGTGATGGGGAGGAGGGGCTGGAGGCACTTCCTGGGTGAGATGGGGATGAGGCAGCCCCAGGCTGGCCAGGGGTCAGGCGTGACTGATGCCCTTCACGAGGGAAGTTAGCCCAGAGGGGGCTCTGACTCACCCAAAGCCACACAGCCTTGAGTGGGCCTCTTACTTCCCACACAGCAGAGGGACAACCTCAGCCTGGTTGTCAGTGGGTGGGCAGGATGGGTGGCAGGGTCTCCTCCAAGGAGAGAGAGCACTTTACTCACAAGTCCTGACCCTCCAATCTTCGGTTCAGGGCAAGACCTGTGGCATACCATGGTGGGTGGGGGGAGGGGCCCTGGGGCACTTTGGGGTGGCTCGAGAGAGTCCAGCAGTCCGAGAGGGGCCCTGGGGATTCAGGGGGAGCCTCAGGACTCCCAGAAGAGCTCTGGCGTGGAGGGAGGAGCACAGCCTACCCCTCCCTCCCCCTCACCAGGAGGCAAGGGCGGGCCAGGCACGGGGAGGAGGCAGCGTCCCTGGCTCCCGCCCAAGGTGCAGCAAGGCGGGGCTGGACCAGCAGGGGCGGGCACCGTGCCTGGTATTATAAGAAGCGGCCAGGGCACCACAGCAATGAGCTCTCTGCTTGGCTCAGCAGCAAGACGCTGGAGACAGGCGCTCCTCACTCGGGTCCAGTTGTGTGCTCTGCCACCGCGATGGTCTCCATGCCCACAACCTGGTGCACCGTCGCCTTGCTCCTGGTGGCCCTGCATGAAGGTGAGCCGCCCTGGCCTCATCTGCTGCTGGCGCCCCCTGCTCTGTCAGTGTCTTACCTGCAGGGGTGTGCCACCTGGGGGCATAGAGCAGGGAGCCATCTGCAGCACAGCACAGGGCGCTCGGCAGGTGCGGAGAGCCCCAGGCACAGGGTGCAGCTAGCCCTTCCCACCCAGCTGCTGGGGCTTCCCTGGGCTGGCCAGGAGCTCCTGAGCAGGGACAGTGCCAACTTCCGCGATGGTGCAGGAGGAGGGGCCTGGCGGGTCCCCCTGTCCCAGACAGGCCAGGCACCCTGACCACCTCTCCGCCTCTCTCTCCCTCCTGTGCATGCAGGGAAGGGCCAAGCTGCTGCCTCTGTGGAGCAGCCTGCGCTGCCTGCCCGGTCCCGAGGCGCCCACCTGCGGCTTCGTCGTTGTTCCTGCAGCTCCTGGCTTGACAAAGAGTGTGTCTACTTCTGCCATCTGGACATCATCTGGGTGAACACTGCCGGGTGAGCACCCCTGGGGCTGCAGGTGGGAGCCGGGAGAGGTGAGGGCTACTGGCACGCTGGGGAGCCTCTGCCACAACCCAGCTCTCCCTGGACATTGGGCTAGTGTCTAGAGTGGGGAGTCATTGTTCCATCACCCACGTGGGGGCCTCCACAGCCAGGTGGAGGGCTGTCTCCCGGAATTCTCTCAACAGCCTCGTAGGAAAGTGTTGGCTCCCTTTTCCAGATTAGGGTACTGGGACTCAGAGAGTTTAAGTGACTTCCCCAAGATCACACAGGAAGAACGAAAGGGTGGGCTCCATCCCAGGACTGTGAATGCTGGAGAGCGCACCAGCTCACCACACTGCCTTGCTGCCCTGCCTCTGCGAAGAATAATCCGTCAATGGCAGCAGCCATGCCTTGGCTGCCAGGCCCCGTGCCCAACGCTGCATGGGCAGTATTATCTCCTGAGTCCCCCAGCCTCCCCAGAAGGTTGTCCCCAGCTGACAGACGAGAAGCTAGCCTGGGATATCTGGCTGGGCCCGGGAAGGAGCTGGGTGCTGTGCGTTCTGCCTGTGCTCCCGCTTCCCCCGGGGCTTCTGCATACCTCCGGTTGAAGTTTCTCCGAGTGTTTGTGTTTTGTTTGGTTTTTTTTCCTTCCCCAAATTGCATAAAGCAAGAGAAGCCCTGCACATAAGTGTGTGTGGAGCTAATCCGCATCCAAACAATCACTCAGGGTGGGAACCCTGCCAGCCTCTGCATGCCGGGTCCACCCGGAGTCATTGCAACTCCAATTGCACTGTCTAAAATTAGCTCTGTCACCCAAAGGTGCTGGCCCAGCTAGCCTCAGGGCACTTGCTCTGCCCCAACTACCTTGGCCGGACTGAATCTGAAATCAGTCTGACTACACACAGACACACACACAGACACACGTACACGTGCCCCGTTTTTAAAGTAGAGCCTAAGGCATCCTCGTCACTCCCCCCAGGAAAGTGGTGATCCAGCGGGGGCTGCCTACCTGTTAGCTGGGGACTCACTTCTTGAGATAGAGAGCCCTCCTTCCTTCTAGGGCCAGCTGAGAGCCTTCTTTGGAAAGAGGGGACCCCCTGAAACCCGTGGGCTCAGGTTCCTGTCTGGGAGGAGAGGGGGCTGGGAGGACCCCCATTCTGGCTTCGGCTTTGGATGGAACTGCAGATCCCACCCCTTCCTCTCCTTGCTGGGAGCTCCATGGAGCCCAGCTGAGCCAGGACCCAGAGGCTCAGACAGGGGAGGGAGCTTGTCCCGGGCTACCTTGGCACTTGCAGAGGGGCCTGTGACTTCAGTGCTAGACTTAAAGTCAGGATCTGGTCACCTTTCATTGCCACCCTGGTGGCATGATTGGCCATCCCAGGGTGCAGTGTGGATAGTCCCTGCTGGCTAATGACGGCAGTTTATCTAATCCTCGCTCTCATTCTCTTTCTTCCCCCTGCTCCCCCCACCCTACTCCACACCACTACCTGGTTGGCTGCCTGCCCACAGACAGACAGCTCCGTACGGCCTGGGAAACCCGCCAAGACGCCGGCGCCGCTCCCTGCCAAGGCGCTGTGAGTGCTCCAGTGCCAAGGACCCCGCCTGTGCCACCTTCTGCCACCGAAAGCTCTGGTAGGTGGGCACCCAGCCTGCAGGGTAGGGGTGGCCGCTATCCTGGGCTCACCCTGGGAGCAGGGTTCCTGGGAGGCCAGCAGGGGAACAGAGTGGCTGGGACGGGGCAAGCAGGGTCCTGGGTTCCTGGGCAGCCTCCCTTCTGGCAGAGCTTCCCTCTGCCCAGCTCTGTGGGCCTCTGGGAGCACTGGTGTCCCCATACCTAAGCAGGAGAGACATGCCCAGGTGACAGCTGAGGCAGCTCAGATCCAAGGAGGGGACAGAATTTGTATCAGACCCACAAGTGACCAGGCCCCACTTCGCTTTGCATTCCTACCTGGGCCTATTTGGCAGGAAAATAACGTCTGGAGTTGGGAAGCCATGACACTGTCCCTGGGTTGTCACAGAGTAGTGGGGGTGGGGGGAGGGATTGCCAAGTCTCCCTTTCCTGGGTCTCAGTCCACTGGTAAGAGGGGTGAGAGGCTCGGTCGTTCTCACGTCCACTTGGACCATTTGGGAAGGCAGGAGCTGGCTCCCAGAATTCCATTGTTCAGTTCCTATAATGGTTTACGGGAAATTCCTCCCCTAGGGCTCAAGCTGTTGCTCCACCCCTGCCTCAGTTTCCCCTATAGCTGCAGGTGGCTGGATGCTGGGAAGACCAGCCACTCAGCTGCCTCTCTCTGAGGATAAGAACACATTCCCAGTAGCTCAGTTTTCCTCGGTCCCCGCCCCACCTGGGAAAGGGAGGATGCCAGGTGCACAAGGTGGAAACGGATCCGCTTCTGAGGGCTGGGGGTGGCGCTGGGCTGGGGCTGCAGCCAGGTGGCTTCAGGACTCTGGACAGTCCCTCATTTGGGCCCTATTGCTATTCTATTCATTCAGGACTGAAGCCTCGGAGGTCCCAAGTAGCCACCTCCCTATGGACGTGTTCCCAACCAGTAAACTGTGGGCCACCAAAGGAGATCTCCTCCAGAGGCTGAGGTGAGGAGCACCTGCACTGATTGAGCACTTCCTGTATGCTCTGCCCAGTTGCTTTATTCTCTGTGTGAGGCAGGACTGGGTCTTCATCATCCCTCCAAGAGAACTGACGCTCAGAGAGGTGAAGCCACTTGCACAAACTCACACAGCATCAGTATCAGCTGGCTGAGTGCAGAGTTTGTTCTTAACCACTACACGCTCTGTCACCACCAGGCCTGAAAGGGGATGTTTTAGAGTTTGAGGGCTCATGACTGTCAAGGACCACAGCTGTTTGTTCACGCTGTGTTTGAATCAAGCATCATCCCCATGCCGGAGCTTGGAGGGGCCAACTGCCCGGCCCACTCCCTCCTCACTGCCCAGCCTGGATGTCTTCCCTGGTGGCCTCAGGTGGCTCCGCTTGAGGCTTGGCACATGGGAGGTGCCATGAATATTTGTCCAACCAAACAGACTCTAGAATGGAGTTCCACTCAGGCGCAGCATTGGAGGGGCCCAGGGGCAGAGGCTGGGGCAGGAACTGCCCTATTGGAGCCCCAGCCCTGCCACAAACAAATGTGGTGACCCTGGGCTTGTCACTCTAGCTCTCTGTGCTTCAGGTTCCAATTTTTGAGACAGAGCAGGAGCAGTGTCCGTCTCATAGGTTGTTGCGAGGTCAGGTGCACAGACGTATGAGAACTGTGCCATAGGGGCTGGCACCTGTGGAGCTCCAGAGGCCTCAGCCATGCCTGCCGCTGCTATGGAGGAGGGCTCCTTGGGGCTAGACGGTGCGTGGGGAGGCTCATCAGGAATTCCCATCTTTGAGGGGAGGCGGGAAAATAGGAGAAAAGGCAGGATGGTGGGAGGGGCAGGGCCCAGCATGTACTCAAGAAGAGTCTGTGGATGGAAAAGACGTCAGGATGAGGCTTTGCACGTGCACAGCACTTCAAGTGTGCAAAGAACTCACTTCGCCAGCCGAGTATTCCTCCCCACAGCAACCCAAAACTGTTTTGTGTTTTACAAGTTGGGAAAGGGGCTCAGAGCCAGGGAGCCCCTTACCCACATTTCCATAGCCAAGGCACAGGGCCAGCCTTCTGGTTCCCAGCCTGGACCTCTTTGAGTCGGGAAGTGGACATTTGGAAGTTGCTGTGGTCCTGCCAGGACCTCAGCCAAGTTCAAAGGACAACTGATATCATATTGTTTGGGTTGGACCACCTTGCATGGGACCATGCAGCATGGGTAGAATTTGAGGTAGTGCCATTTGGGTGAGAGGAAGGTGGACAGCTGGAAAAGAAGGACATGAGGAAAAGTGTGGAAGAGAAGAGGCAGATGATGGGCAGCACCTGGGCTGCCCTTTGGCCAGCCTGTCAGTCTAGTAGCCTTTGACATTGAACATTAGCTTTGCCAAAGCTTCCATGGACAGAGAAGCTTCTAGGTCTAGTTTGGTCTACCCTGAGTATGCAGTCCTTGTTTTTAGACTGTGCACCCCTCTGATCCCAGGATGTGGGCAAGGGCTCTGGTCCTCCCCATCACTCTTGCCCGCCGGGGGAGCTCTTGGGCAATCTGTATCTCCCAAGATGCTAAGTTGATCCTTCTTGATTTCCTTTCTAGGGACATTTCTGCCGCCAAACTCCAGTTTGCCAGGCAACATCAGGAGGTGACAAGGAACGCCAGGGTCACTCACTCCAGGCGAAGGAAGAGATAGCACCATGGGCCGGAAAACTGTGGAGAAGGAAGCTCACGTGGAAACGGGAGGCTAGGGGCAGCTCAGCTCGTGAAAGACCTTCTGCCTATCTCCTGGCCCCCAGCCAGCCCAACCTATCTGCTGGGCTTGGCGCCCCTTCAGACCTCCCCACCCTGGTGAGGGAGGCT
The DNA here is from genome assembly GCA_007922755.1 of Pedetes capensis. Taxonomy (NCBI): domain Eukaryota; kingdom Metazoa; phylum Chordata; class Mammalia; order Rodentia; family Pedetidae; genus Pedetes; species Pedetes capensis. The sequence goes on along the minus strand of VMDO01000018.1, from coordinate 90,453 downwards.
CCTCATGGCACTCACACTACCAGGAAGGCCCTCGGCCTCTGAATGGTGCCATGCTAGAAGGAGGCAGACATGAACCTAGAGGCTATGTCCTGAGAAGTGTCCTGTCTGGGGGACTACAGTCTAGGAGTGACTACGCAGGAGGGCACGCACACACCCCTAAGCCAGACCCAGAGGCTGGACAGGTGTCCCCATGGCCTGGCACCCTGGCCACTCCCCTCTGTCCTCTCTGGCTCCTCCTCCCCAGGGTCCCTGCACCCTCATTCCCTTGGGAAACTGCTGGCAAGAAGAGCCTGCTTGGCTCAGTCCACCTGTATATAACTTATTTGCCGTAAGAACTTTGGGAATCCCAGTTATTTATTTTAATGTATTTTTTTAGAACCTCAATTGTTTACCCATGAACTTGTGTTTGTAATAAATAATGAAATGGTGGCCTGGGATTTTTGTCTTGGCTAAGAAGACATGGGAGGCTCTTCTCAGAAAGGAACCACCTAGAAGTTAGAGGGATACAGAAAGAGAAGGATAGGGCCTGGTGTGGACGGCTGGAGCCCTGCGTTCCACTTCTCCCCTTGCTGGGCATCTCTGGCTAGTAACTTGCCTTCTCTGAGCTTTTCCCTATTATATACCTAGATAACTACATGCCACTGTGACATCAAGGTGCTGGGACCTATGTTCCCCTTGGCTTTCCCAAGAGAAGGTTTGGAAGAAGCCAAGACTGTTCAGGTGTAGGGACCCATTTCTCCAGCTGCCTTGTCCTGACAGCCAGGCCCAGAGCAAACCAACCCTATGAGGTGGATTCTGAGGCTCTGCACAGCCTTGGGGCTCAGTGGTAGGTACTGAGGTATAGCCTTGACACGGCCCTGGCCCTCCTCCTTACCTGGCCCTCAGGTGGGACCCTGCTCAGGTGGGACACTTCTCTCACTGACAAAGCCCAGGGCTCTAGCACTGGGTCCCCAGCCTGTTGAAGCTGAGCAGCCCACCTGGGCCCAAGGACCATCTGCAGCCAGGGCTGCTGCTGCTGCTGCTGGCAGCTGCCTGGGCCCACAACCTCCATTCCTGCTCAACTGAGTAGGCTGTGCCCTTTTCCCACAGTAGCCTCTGCTGGGAGTGGCAGGCTGTGACCTAAACCAGCTCTCAGGAAGAATTTATGGACTAAGCAAAACCATCTACATCATGCTCTGATCCTGCCTTGCCCACAAAACCAACCCTCACTTCCTTTTGGAAGAATTGCAGGTTGACATGTATTGAGCTCCCACTGTATACTGGCATACTCTATGCCTTATCCACATTAATCCATTTTATCCTCACAACAACCCCATCATGCAAGTCTTTTTATGATCCTCCTTTTTATAGATGAGGAAAGTGATGCACAGAAAAGGCAAGTGATTTTCCCTGGGTAACACAGTAACTAAGAGATAGTGTCAGGATTGGAACCCAGGCCTTCTAGCTCCAGAGTTTATAGTATATGTGTGTGTAATAAATATTCGTTGATTGAATTCATGGGTCACCACTGCAGTGTGAACTTAGACAAATCTCTTTCTCTTTCTAAGCCTCAGTTTTTTCATCCAGAAAATGGGAAGCAGTAGGCACCAACTCACAGGGCTCATGAGAGCACTAAAGAGGTTAAATTCTGGCACCAGGCTGAGCCCAGGGCCTAAGAGGGAGAGTTTGCTTGTCAGGCTGCCAATGCTGATGATGTCATGCACGGGATGATGGGGACAGAGCCAAAGGACCTGTGGGAGGGAGAGATGATGGCTGGCTGGGTGGAGGCGGATCAGAGCCTGCAGGAAGGTGGCGCTCCTGTTGCCTCAAAAGATGAGCAAGGCTCAAGGAGAAGGGAAACCGGGGGGCGCCAGGTAGGGGAAGGGGGCTGGTGAGGGTGTGAAATAGGGAGTGACAGAGGAGGCTCCTCAAAGGACCCCATGTGGCCAGGGCAGGCATGGGGAGAACAAGGGCGCGTCAGAGGTCAGGTGAAGATGCTGGGCTCTCTCTCCTGTGCCCCAGGGAGCCACAGAAGGTCTGTGAGCAGCAGGAGGCCTGGTCACAGCTGTGCTTTGGAACAAGGCTCAGGGAGGGCGGATCAGGGCTGCGAGTGGATGAAGGGACAGGGGTTAGGGAAGCAAAATTGCCACCTGCCCTTGGGGGTCCACAGGGCCTCCTGGTGGGAAAGGCCCACCCAGCCCAGGCCGTGGGGCCTGGGGCAGGGACCCTCCCTCCCTGGCATTGCAGCTCCCATTCACAAAATGAAGCTGCCCCTGAGGGACTCCAAGGCCACAGCCAGCGGCCAGGCCTGGCAGCCCCAGGGTTACATGGGGCAGGAGGCTGGGCAGCAGCACAAGGAGCCTGGCTGAGCTGGCTGAGGTGGGCTGGAGGCCCTGGGAAGCCTGTGCTGAGTGCCATTGGCGCAGGCCCCAGAGCCCTGTTCAGGGTTCAGAGATCAGTGACCCAAATGACTGAGCCGCAGAGATGATTACAGGGAGGATTAGAGACAGGTACAGGCTAGGGTAACGCCCAGTCTCTAGATTCTTAGGCCTGGAAAGGGCCTCTGATGTGGGTCCTGTACCTCAGGGGTCTTGGCTCTGGCCATCATCCAGACCTGTTTCTCTCCATGGGACAAACAGTGTAAAGGACCAAGAGTGCCCAGAGTCTATGGTTGCTTCTAGACCACAGACCCCAGTTACCTTAGCAAGAAGGACAGGTGAGACAGCGTTCGGGAAGAAGCTGAGGAAAGTAGGGGCGGGGGGCAGGTGTGATGTCGCACTCCTATAATTCCAGCAGTTGGGGGACTGAACCAAAAGGATCACAAATTCAAGACCAGCTTGGGCTGCAGGGCAAGTTTCAGGTCAGCCCGGGCTACCTATCGAGACCTGATCTCAAAACACCAAAGCAAAAAAGAAAGAAAGAAAGAAAGAAAAGTGCCCGAGGAAGAGGAGCAGCTGTCAGGTCAAATGCAGCCCTGGCAAGAAAGATGTCTACATTAGGAACTTAGGGGTTTGTGGAACAAAAATTTCTCCCTTTACTGTCTTTCAGTAAATATTTAATAAATTTTCCCGTCTTTTTGAATTAAGTTTCTGGTTGTTCCACTAGAACCTTAGGCAGAGAGATAGACCAGAAGGAGACCTAGGGTGACCTTGCTTTGTCCAGGTCACATGTACAAGAGAGTTGAGGTAGGGGACAGCAGGGAGCTGAGGCCTGCCTTGGCAACCTGGTACCCATCCCTTCCCAGGAACTGACCTGGAAGCTAATATTCTCTCTTTCTCTTCTCTCTCTCGCTCTGCAAGTAGAGTCCAGGGTCAGTTCAGATAAGCCATTTGCTTATCAGGGTAATAAATTCCTGGACTGTGGCCATCCATTCATTCCACACTGATAAATAATGGGCTCTGCTAAGATGTGTGTGAGTTGAACGGACACAGCCCCTGCCTCCAGGGCCAACAGACACTGCTGGACATTAAGATAAACACAAGGCTCCCAGTTACTAGGAATTGACCAATGCTTTCCGAGTACTAACTCCTCGGTTCCTCACGGCAACTTTATGCAGCAAGTTTTGGTATTGTTATTCCTATATTGGGCTGGGATTTGGCTCAGTTGGTAGAGCGCTGTGCTGCAGTCTCTGAGGTCCCGAGTTCAATTCCCAGCACGGCAAAAATGGGAGAAGGGCCTAGTAATCCACTCCCAAGGCAATCCCAAAACAGTCAGCCATTGAAAACCCTATGAGGGTCTCTATGAGTCGGATACCGACTCGACGGCACCTAACAACAACAACAACAATTCCCATATTATAGATGAGCTAAATCAGGCATGGTGACATGTACCTGTAATCCCAGCTACTTGGGAGGTAGAGGCAGGGGGATTGTGGGAGCCCAAGGTTTTGAAGCCAGCCTGGCAGCAAGCATAGTGAGACCGTGTCTCTCTTTAAAACAACAACAACAACAAAAAGTTGATAGAGTACATAACTGAGGCACAGAGAGGTTATGTAGCTTGCTCAAAGTCACACAGCTAGGATGTGATTGAGTTGGGATTTAAGCCCCAGGCTCTTAACTTCTATGGGGCCTGGGAGGACTGGCACAGTAGGGCAGGAATGGGTAGTGCTCCTCTGAGCACTACATCAATCTGGGCACCTCAAGTGGGGTGACACTCTAGATAGGGGACCGTGACAGCAGCAGTGACACAGCCACAGCCTCAGGAAAGGTCTCCCAGAAGACCATCGCCCTGCCGGCAGTGTCTGCCCTAGTGCTTCACACCCCTGGACACCACACAGCTGCCTCCAGGGTCTCTCGGGCTGGCAGAGAAGACAGATGGCAAAGGGAAGGGACAGGAGGTGGACTGTGCCATGAGCTGGCCTTCCAGCTGGGGGCGGACAGTTGAAGGACAGGCAGGGTTTGCACATGCTGGGATGAGGGACAGGGCACCGCAGCTGGGGGAACAGGGATAGGCCTGTCTGGCCGGTGCATGGAAGAGTCCAGGGAGAGGCAGCCGGCCTGAGCGGCAGGGGCCAGGCTGGGAACAGTGTCCAATGCCAAGAATTTGATCTTGAGTGATGGGGAGCTGGAGAAGGTTGCTAAGCAAGGGAGACCAGGACGGGAGCTGGCCTCGGGCTGCTGGCTTATCACTGGCCGTTCCCTGGCCAGGGCTTCCAGCTCACAGGGGCCTCCCAACCCCTCTCAGGGGCGAGCAGAGTGTGGGCCTTGCCTTGGCCTGCCAAGGATCCGAGCCAAGAGCCCTCGGCAGCTCAGAAGGGGGCCGTGTGCGGGCCCGCCGGGACCCTGCAGGAGGAATGCAGCCTAATTAATTCTCCGCAGCTCCTGGGCCTCGCCTGGTGGGAGCAGCTGCCAGGACAGGCCTGCCAGGATGCCACCGGCCCAGCCTGTCGATCACTTGGCGCTGAAGCCAGAGGGACTGCAGGCTGGAAGCTGGAGGACAGGAGCTCAGGGGCCAGCCCCTAGCCTCTGGGCACGCACGTGTCCTCAGCCCCTTCACAGCTAGCAGAACAATAAGAGTAGCAGCAATAGCCAGCAGGCTCTGAGTACCTGCCAGTACCCTGTACTTCTCATCTAATGTTCACAAGGATTAGGGTGAAAGGTCTCATTACTATCTCTACTGTGCAAGGGGGAAACCGAGGATCAGAGAGATGACCTTCCCTTCTGACAGTCACACAATCAAAAATCAAAAGCAGGGTGGGCAGGATTGGGCCCAGGCAGTCTGAGCCACAAGAGTGTATGCAACATAATCACTGTGGACTGGCTTAGCAAAAGACTCGGGCCTGGGGAAGTGGAATACCTTTCCCAAGGACAGTCAGCTTAAAAGGGACCTGGAGAGAGTAGATGAAGTAGGGACCACCAGGAGAATAGGCTGCACCCCTGATCTTGACTTGAATCACCTTTTCCTGAGGTTTTTCCTGGGGTTGTTCCTCCTTAGAGAGGTTCTCTTAGTTGGCAGGTCACCATGAAGGACAGGTGGCTCACTACATCTGGATGTGTTGGGCTATAGGAAGTAATCTTGTCTCTATTAGTCAGCCTTCTATTATTGCAACAAAATGCCTGAGATAATCAACTTTTAAAGAGAAAAGGTTTATTTTGATTCATGATTCCAGAGGTTTCAGTCCGTAGTCATTTTGCCCTGTTGTTTTGGGACCTGTGGTGAGGCATACATCATGGTGAGAGCAGGTGGCAGGAGAAGCTGCTGACCTCATGGTGGTTGGGAAGCAAAAAGAGAGAGAAGAGGATGGGCAGAGGTCTCACGATCTCCTTCAAAAGCACATCCCAGTGACCTAACTTCCTCTCACTAGGCCCCACGTCCTGAAAGTTCCACCACCTTCTAATAGTGCACAGCTGGGGACCACGCCTTCAAAACATGGGCCTTTGGGGGACACCTCTCCAAACAATCTCACTCTCTCTGGGGTCTCTACCCATTTGGTGGTCCCAGTTCTGCCACACAGGTCTGTTCCAGAAGCACATGGCAGCCCCTTGAATGGAGCGCTCTGCTGTCTATACCTGCTCAGGGCTTCCCCCCAGCCTGCTCCCCCTCCACAGTGGGCACAGCCAGAGTGGCTCAGTGGAGTGTGGGTTGGGATGCAGTAAAGCCAACCAATTGGCCTGACACCAAGACAGACACCAGGTCAAAGGAGGGCAGAGCAGCCCTCTCTGAGCCTCAGTTTCCTCCTGACTTGCTGGGTCATGCTGTAGTTCACTGGTAACAGCTGATACCAAAAAAGGCATTAATAGCTGTCAGATGATGTTCTGAGTAATTTAGTTTTTCTTTCTTTCTCCTTTCTTTTTCTTTCTTTCTTTTTTCTTTTCTTCCTCCCTTCCTTTCTTTGTTCTTTCCTTCTTTTTCTCTTTCTTTTTCTTTCTCTCTTTTGCTCTCTTGCTCCCTCTTTCTTTCCTTTTTCTTCCTTTATTTTTTTGAAACAGTTTCACTATGTAGCCTTCATTGGCCTCGAACTTGCCATGATCCTCCTGCCTCTGCCTCCCTAGTACTGGGATGATAGGCGTGCACCACCATGTCTTGCACCTGAGTACTTTATTTAATTAAAATTTTTTTGCAAGCAAGGTTTTATTCATGGCTATATGTCATCATAAAGTTGTTCCAAAATGCATTTGTTCCCCTCTAGGTGCATATGGGAGAAGGATATGGCAATCTACTCCCAAGGTAGTCCCAAAAAACAATCAGCCATTGAAAGCCCTGTGAGGGTCGCTATGAGTCCAACATGGCTGATTGCACCAAACAACAACAACAGCAACAACAGGTTGCATATGTGCCTGCAGCTATACCACTGTCGTGTCTGATCCTGTCAGATCTCAAAAGCTAAGCAGGTCGGGCCTGGTTAGTACTTGGATGGGAAACCACCTGGGAACACCAGGTGCTGTAGGCTTGGGAGAAGGACACAGCAACCGGCTCCCAAAAAACAATCATCCATTGAAAACCCTATGAATAGCCGAGAAACACTAACAATACTATTTCACTTGTTGTACAGAGGGTCACTATGAGTCAGACACAGACTTGAATGTACCTAGCAATAACAACAGGTGCATATGTAAGTTTGTCCAGTTTCCCACCAAAGGGAATTACAACATGCCACCCTAAAATATGCCCCTTTTAACAGGGGGACTATTTTGAGCTAAAAGCAATTTAAAAACAAAACAAAACAAAAACAAAAAAAGTAACACATGGAGTGTTGTCCTCCCGCATCTGCCAAAAAGCACCCTCTGCGAAGGTGTTTCTCCTCCACTCTCCTGTACTGGGAAGAGAGCAGCCATTTGTGCTGAGACAGAAGCCAGCACTGAGATGTCTGTGCAAACAAACCCTGCTACCATAACCCTTGTCTTCCACCAACTCCCCATTTACCTTCGCACAATTCGCCACCTCCAGAAGCTCTTTTCCTTTCTCTAGTCCTATCTCCACAAATTTATCATCCTTTGTTAAAATGATATATAAATCCCAGGATCTAACTTCCTCTTCAGATCTTCTTTTCTATTAAGGCCTCTGTGCATGTAAAAATTAAGCTATTAACATCAAATCAAATTTATATTCCCTTTCTCCTGTAACTGGATTTTGTCAGTCTCATCTGCAAGTCCAAGCTTCAGAAATAACAAGGGAAAGAATTTTTTCCTCCCTTACATCATCAAGAAAATAACACTAGGTGGTACACTTGAACATAAAGTTTTATATCCATTCCTAATTCATTTCTTTTACTTGACAGATAATTCACACACTACGAAATTCACCCCTTAAAAGTGTGTAATTTAGGTGTTTTTTAATGTATTTGCAAAGTTTTATAATCATTAATGCTATAATTCCAGCACATTATCACCACCCTAAAAAGTAATGCTTTATCCATTAGCAGTCACTCTCTACACCTATGCTCTGGGCAATCACAAATCTTCTTCTGTCTCTGTAAGTTTACTTATTCTGGACATTTCTTATAAATGAAATCATACAATACGTGGCCTTTTGCTTCTGCCTTCTTCTGCTTAACATGTTTTCAACGTTCATTCATGTTGTGGCACATATCAGGACTTCATTCCTTTTCAGCCCTGAGTAATATTCCAGTGTAATGATAGATTGCATTTTGCTTATCCACTCCTCCATTAACTGATGTTTGGGTTGTTGCCACTTCTTGGTGTAAGCGCTTTATTTTAAACCTCAGGCACTCTCTAGGGTGGTGCTATTAGTATCATCACATAGACAAAGAGATCGGTCAAAGAGGTTAAGTAAGCCATCTAAGCTGACTTAGATAGTGAGCAGCAGTGGGGGTGCTTTGTCCTGGGAGATGGCTCTGGAGGCAATGGCTGGAACCACGGCACTACCCTGCCTCCTCAGTCAAGACAGAGGGTGTCAATTGGCACTCATGACCAACTGCTCCAGAGGAGGCACCCAGTGGACACTTAGCAGAGGGCAACCCTTCTCAGCAGCATTTCTGAAGGAGGCACAGCCAGGGACTACCAGGTGGAGCTCCGAGGTAGGGTGGGATGTCAGGACATCCAGTGAAGAAGCACTGCCTTCTGAGCACACAGGATCTCCCCGAAAGGGGACATTGCTCCACCCCTAGATGGGCTTGCCCCCTCTACTGAGCAGCAGCTCCTTGGCCTGCAACCAAGGGCCCATCTCCCCACCAGCCCCACCTGGGAAGCCAGGTTTGCTCCTCTCTTAGCCAACACCCTGCCACCAAGCAATAGAGGAAGGATCCTTGGGAGGAGTCAAGGTCAGAGCTGCAGTGCTGGGCAGTGCTGCTCAGCACGTGGCCGTTGCCAGGTTTCTGCCTCCACTGAGCCTCTATCTATTAAATAATGGGACGAGAAATCTTAATCATCTAATTATGAAGGTCATATCGTATATGAACAAAAGCTGTGGCTAAAACAATGTAAAGAGTATAGGAACATATAGAATAAAGAGTAAACCTCTTTGCCTCCTCCCTCCAAAGAGTAGCTTCTTTCTATGGATTCAGGTACATATTTCTTATTTCTAGCTATTTAGAGGTGTTTTGAAATAATAAATGGAAAAACATAAATCTCACTCTTCTGTGACCTGCTCTCCTCACTGTGTAGAACTCATCCTGTATCAGGGCCCAGGAACCTACCTCAGCCTTTATCTCAACAGCTCCATGGTGGTCCACAGGGGGACGAAGGGTTGCTAATTTATCTATTGCCTACTTACGCTGTTTGGACACCCTCTGTCTACTGTTTGCATAAGCATGCTTTAGTAACACCTCATTTATGCATATTTGTGCACAAAGGATAGATTTAGAGGGGAAATTGCTAAGTCAAAGAGCAAGCACATTTTAAATATGCTGCCAAAAACGAGACTCCAATGTGCTCTCCTCCTGCCACTGGGCTGGCTCAGTTGCCTGTTTCCTCTCATTACTCCCAGCCCCGGGATTTACTGATGTCTCATTATTTGCTTAGCTGGTGGGAAAAGCACTTCTGATTGTGGATTCGGACACGTGGAAGAGATCAACCTGCCTCTCATGCCGCCTACTCAGGAGGTTGAGGCAGGAGGATCACCGGAGCCCATGAGTTCCAAATCAGCCTGAGCAATAAAGTGAGGCCTTTCTCAAAAATAGAAAGAGAAGCCTGTTGGCCTCTGGTTGAAGAAGGTGAGAGGCATGGAGACCCTTGAAGTCCCAATTCCTCCTTACCTGCTACAGGGGGTCTCTCTAGTGTCCTCTAGGGCCAGAATCCAAGGTGCTGCTGGGCCAGAGTCCAACCCTCCGGGTAGGGTGCTGCCTTTCAGTCTCAGCCTGGGGCTTGGGTGGTGGGGGACTGGCTGATCTTCAGCTCCTATCCATTGCACCTCCTGCAATAGATGTACCTTTTAGAAGCCCCTTATGGGGACTTCACATCAAAGCATGTGCAATGGGGGGAGTTTGGGCACGTGGACCTGCAGGTGTTTTGAAGAGACAGACTGAGGTGGCCTCGTGGCCTCTCAGTCTATGGTCTAAACTGGCTTTTTGCAGAAGGCTGGATGCTGTTTGTGCCTCTGCCCAGGCCTTGTGGTATAGACACCGGAGGACTGTTATGGCTTCCAGGCTGCAAGCTTCTACCTCAGCCACCAGCCAGAGGACCTCTCTCCCAGGAAGTAGGTACAGAATCGACCCCCTCCGGAGGCTCCGTGCCAGCCACATGCCACACACATTCATTAACCCCAGGGCCAGAGGAGGGCTCATCCTGGGAAGCAGCAAACGTGTGAGGAGGGGTAGGGGTGCAGAGGAAGTGAGAGCTCCAGGTCCCCTCGGGGCCAGGAACCCAAGGCTCCTTTCAGCCTGGGGAGTTTGGGACTCTGGAGTCCCACCTGGCTAGGTAAGATTATGTATGTGCACGTGTGAGCTGTTCATATGTGAGCATGGGAGCACAAAATGTACCTCAGTGTGTAAAATGCCCTCCTGGACATGTATCTCGGGACACTTCTGCACGTCTAGTCTGCAAGCACTTGGGTTTGTGTGTCACGTGAGGGATGTCCATGTGTACCCTATATACATGTGTGTACCTGTGGGATGGATGTGTCATGTTGACACACACAGGTGTGCAACTGTGAGTGCCCCCAAAGCATGGCTTTTCCTGGTTGTAGCTATGTAGATATGTGTGCATGTTTGAGTTTGTGTGTGTCCCTGTGGGTTGTGTGTGATAATCCATGACTGCAGGTGTGTGCACACGCACGAATATCATGAGCACACACGCAGGGATGTGTGCACATGCGTATGTCTGGATGTAGTAAGAACACATGCATGAGGTGAATATACGTGTAGACTGGGGTGTGCACGCATGCATGTGGACCTGGAGCTGCCTGAGGGCGTGAGGGCCGTCACTGCACGTGGAGCTCCTGTGCTGTGACTGCAGGTGCAAATGCACACTCATGTGCATTTGCACAGTGATGTGTGCCCCCTGCCCCACAGGTGCCCCTTCAGCCTCTGCAAAGAGCAATATCACTCTATAAACTCTGAACATCTTCTTTCATTTACATGTAGATTAATTATTTTGGTAATTAGCCAGTCATTGCAAACTTTATGTATTTTAATAACAAACATGGTTACATCACAGATGCAGAATTCAGATGGAATTTGAAAGGAAAGCAGGAGAGAAAGGAGGGTTCCCACCCCTGGCCTCCAGGGGCTCTGGGATAACAGCTTGCATAAGTGCACACAGGTGTGAGGAAGGGATGGGGGGAGCAGCCAGAGCCAGGAGCCCTACCTCAGTTTCCCAGACTGACCAGCCCTGAGCTCCATCACTTCTGGTGGCACCAGTGAGGTAGGGGGAATGAATACCCCAGACAGCCCAGCCTGGAGACCAGGCAGTGGCAGAACAGCCTCTGCTCTCACAGCATGGTCAGCACGGTGCCATGCTCCTGCTCCCAGCTGCCATGGTCTCCTGGGGAGCACCTGGGTTTCTGCTGCAAGAAAACTCCCAATGCAAGCTCCAACATCAGCCACCTATATCTGCTCACCTTCCACATGCCCCAGTTTCATTTCTACCCACACCCCCTCTGCCTGCACTGCCTCTTTGCCCTCACAAACTTCTACTCACCAGTCAAAGCCCACACCTGGCCGCACATCTGTCTATCTTCCCAGCTGAACTTTGGGCTCCTTAGGGCAAGCACAGGCTCCTGGCATTCCCTGGTCCCCAACAGCCCACCCTGGTCTGGTATGCTGTAATATCAGTCAATAGATGATGTTAAAAGTTAGAGATAAAGAAAGAAGGGGAGGGAGGGTGAGGGATCTGGGAACAGCAATGTTTGGTCTAAACAGCAGGTCGCTGGGTGCCTCCAGACCAGGTGAGTCAACTTGATCCTTGCCCGAAGGAGAGAAGAGAAAGGGCCATTTATCAACCTCCACCCTGGACTGTTTGAGCCTTATCGCCTTTGGGCCTCAGTACACAGCTGCAGGGAAGCAGTATTTTCACCCCACTTTAGAGAAATTGGCCCTTCCAGAACATGTTGTTAGGTGCCTTCGAAATGGATCCAAGTCATAGCAATGCTGTGTGCAACAGAATGAAACATTACCCAACACTGTGCCATGCACATGATCCTTTTATGTTTGAGCCCATTGTTGCAGCCACTATATTTCTTCTCATTTTGAGTTGTACCACATCAGCAAAAGGAGGTCTGAGGGGCTTTACTCCATTCCCATCATTAAAGTCAACTCTACTTTGAGGAGGCAACTCTTCCCCAATCATTTCTTGAATATCTTCTAATCTGGGTGGCTCATTTTCTGGCACTGTATTTGATAGTGCTTCTCTGCAATTCATAGGGTTTTCAATGGCTAATTGTTTCAAGATTGGGCTGGTGGGTCCTTCTCCCTAGTCTGTCTTAGTCTGGAAGCTCAGCTGAAACCTGTCCACATTGGGTGGCCCTGCTGGTATCTGAAATACCAGTGGCATAGCTTTTGGCATCATAGCAACACTCGAGCCCCCACAGTATGACAAGCTGATAGACGCGTGGGGGCGCAGAACATGAGGCAGCCACAAAGCCAGGGCTCCAGCCTGGCCTCCAGGACCACCCCCAGGCTCTTTACTCCCATATTCCTGGCATTTAGCTGGCATCTGAGCCTCAGCCCCAGGGGCTGCTGCAAGGGCCAGAGTTCAGAGTTCAGAGTTCATGCCCTCAGGAGCAGCCCTGGGTGATGAATTAGTTGAGGTTGGTGGACAGGCCTGGCATCCTCCCTCCCTGGGAGGGACCCCAAGGCTTGGCCCACACTGTGTCTCGGGTTGCACTTGCCCACCTGCTGCTCTTTAGCTTGTCTAACTTGGCTCCCTTCCCTGTCTCCCTTCCCACAGTCCCGTGGCTTCCTGGATCACCTCACAAATATGCACCTTGCCCTCAAATCCTAGTTCTGGTCTCTTTCTGGGGGCCCCCACCTGAGATAGAAAGGCTGAGGTGTGGGGGTATGGGTGCCCCAGCAGCCAAGCAAACCTTGTTCCAAAGAGGCCCTTGTCTCAGAGGACAAGGGATTTGGTCAGGATCAGCGGCAGCAATCAGAGGCACCTGAGCCGCGGCTGGGTACAGTGTCAGAGTCCCATGGGGCTGCGCATATAGAGGGAGAGGGAGGGGGGTGGGCACACCTTCAGGAGGTGGGTCCCAGGCTGGCGACACACCCACACCCCCTCCCTTCTCCAGAAGTGCTCCTCAGCCAACAGGGGCACTGCTGCAAACCCCAGCTCCTCAGCTGGCCTGGGGCCTTCCAAGGGAGCTGGGAGGCCGCAGCTGTGGACTTTGGTCATGAGTCTGAGCACCTCGGGGTTCTTCTCTGGGCCTCCGTTTCTGTTTCCTGTCCATGAAATGGAACCAGGCCTGGACCTCAATCTCCCCCACCAGGCCTTTTTCTCCAGTCCCACCAGACTGTCACTCACACACAGAACATCAGATGTGTCCCCTTGCCCCTACACACTTTTGGAAGAGGGAAAGCTTCCAATGATGGATGCTCAAGGGCTAGAAAGACACTGTAACTGTGGGTGTTAGCCTTCCCTCTGCCCTTCAAACCACACCATGTCAGCCCTAAGACTGGACAAGCACAGTCCTCAGAGCCAGACATGGGCTCAAATCCTGCATGACTCAGAGAGGCCCCTTAACCTCTGAGTTCCAGCATCCCTGACTAGGAGATGGGCAGACAATGCCCCATGGTCCTGGCAGGCACCTGCAATCTCCTCTAGTCCTAAATCAGGAAAACAAAGCAACACTGATTCCCACTGAAAGAGGAGGCAGTGGAGGCCCAGAGAAGACTGGCAAGTGTTCACAGAAGCCAGCCCCATGGTGGGGCACAGTGTCGCCTGCCTGGCCCCCACCTAAGGAACCCTGGTGCTTGGCCCAGCCACCGCCTAGCCTGGGTCAAGCCCTGCCCAGTCTGGCCTCTCCCTTTCCTGGCCCAGCCCTGACCCCAAGACTCACCCACTAGCCCTCATTCTCTGCCTGTCCTGTGGGGCAGCTGGGGCAGGGCCCGCAGGGACAACCATGGCTGGGATATCTTTGGCCTCAAGCATGCTGACAGCCAAACAAGGAGGTTAAAGGGACCACACCACAGTGTGATTCTAGACCTTTGAGAAGCTCCTAAATGAACAACTCTGTGAATTTCTACTTCACAACACCTGGAGTAGACAAGCATGCTAGCCATGGGGGGAAACTGAGGCCAGTTGGCCTCTGTCTGATGGGTAAATTAGAGGCCACCTTGGTTACCCTAAGAGAGAAACAGAGAGCAGAAAGGGCAAGGGTGGGAGGACAAGGAAAGGGTGAAAAGAAAATCAAAGCAAACAGTGGACCCACAATCATTCTTCTAGATATTTCTCCCCAAGAAATGCCCAGATGCATTCATTGGGAAAATGGGTGCTAAAATGTTCATGGTAGTGCTATTCATGATAACCCCAAACTGGAAATTACCCAGAAGCCCAGATATAGTAGAATAACTGTATGCATTGAATTGCAATGACACAAATCCATATGGATGGTCTGATATGTTCAGAGTACAATAGTAAACCATGGGGGACCACCGTTTTCCATTTACATAGTTTTAATACAGGCAAAACTAATCTGTAGTGTTAGAATTCAGAATATTGCTTACCCCCCTGGGAAGGCAATGACTAAAAGGAGGTAGGAAGGAGCTTCTGAGGTCATGGCCATGATCTTCTTTTTGCTCCCGAAGCAAGCTACAGGGCTGTTTAGCGTTTATAGCAATTCACCAAGCTGTCCATTTAGGATTTGTATTCTTCCATATGACTATTGTGATTTTGAACTCTACACAAATTGAATCTTATGGCATGCACTTTTGTGTCTTGTGTCTGTTGTGCAACACAATGTTGTGTTCAGTTCACTAATAAATAGTTTTCCATTGTATCAATATACTGCAGTTTGTTTACCTTTTCTATTGGTGATGGACATTGGGTTGTTTTTAGTTTGGAGCAATTAGAAATGGTGCTGCTTTCAACATTTTGCACCTATCTTTTGGTGAATATACATATTTACTTCTGCTGGATGCACACCTAAGAGTGAAGCTGCTGGATCGTAGAGTCTATGTGTTTTCACCTTTACTGTTGTTGTTGTTAGGTGCTGTCAAGTCAGGTCCAATTCATAGCGACCCTATGTACTAAAGAACAAAACACTCCCAGACACTGCGACATGCCCAGCAGTATTGTCAGTGCTTCACTGCAATTCATAGCGTTTTCAATGATTGATTGTTTTGGGAGTGGGCTGCCACGTACTTCTCCCAAGGCTACAGCACCTGGTATTTCCAAGTGGTCTTCCATCCAAGGACTAACCAGGCCTGACCCTGCTTAGCTTCCAGGATCAGACAAGATCAGGTGCCACGGTGGTTTAGCCATAGATTCATCTTTACTAGAGACTGAAAAATAGTTTTTCAACGTATTCTGCCAATTCACACTTCCATCAGCTGTATATGACAGTTTTGTGTCCTCACCAGAATGAGATATGGTCAAATTTCCTTCTGTCGTTCTAATGGAAGTGAAATGGTATTACTCTGTGGTTTCAATTGACACCTCCCTGATGTCTAATGCAGTCAAGCGCCTGTCCCAGTCTGGGCTGCCTAGGAGCAGACCCTGAAACACAAAGTCAAGAAAGAGCAGTTTATTCAGCAGGTATGTTTGCCTGCCTGTGCTCCCACAAACAAAACATCACAGACCAGTAGGCTGAAACAATCGATACTTTCTCACTGTCCTAGAGGTGGAAGTCTAAGATCAAGGTCTAGTAGGGCTCCACTTCTGAAGAGGCTTCTCTGCCTGGTTTCTGCACAGCCCCCTCTGCCCTGTCTTTACATGTTCTCTGAGTATGGAGAAAGAGATCTTCAGCATCTCTTCTTCTTGTAAGAACACCATTCCTATTGGATTAGGGCTCCTCTTATGACGTTGTTGTTGTTGTTGTTGTTGTTGTTGTTGTTGTTGTAGTTGTTGTTGTTGTTGATAGGTGCCATCAAGTCATGTCTGACTCATAGCGACCCTCATAGGGTTTTCAATGGCTGATTGTTTTAGGATTGCCTTGGGAGTGAATTGTCATGTCCTTCTCCCATTTTTATGGTACTGGGAATGAAACTGGGGACCTCAGAGACTGCAGAGCAGCACTCTACCAACTGAGCTAAATCCCAGCCCCTCTTCTGACCTCAATTAACCTTAATTACCTCCCTGGAGGTAATTATCTCCAAATACAATCACACTGGAGATTAGGGCTTCAACATAAGAATCCAGGGGAGATATAAATCAGTCCATAGTATCAGATGATCCTAAGAAAGTCAGGAAGTGAGATAGGAAGAAGGAGGCCAGTAGGTTAACAAACACATCATTACCTTGGACATCTGGAGTATAATCTCAGTAGGGGAACTCTGGGGACATTGTGCAAACTATACACTCAAAGGGCTAGGGAGCCACACTTCTACATTTAAATTCCTATTGGGCATGAGTTGAGAGTAATTCGAGGTGTGTGTGTGTGTGTGTGTGTGTGTGTGTGTGTGTGTGTGTGTGTTGGGGGTTGTGTTAACTCCCTAGCCCTTGTGACAGTATGAGGTTCCCAGGCTCCAGACACCCTCAGCAAATGCTGCAGCACTGATCATTGGCAGGAGCCACAGCTACTCCCAGCTTTGCTGCATGTTGTTGTTGTTAGAGGTTGTTGAGTCAGGTCAGATCCATAGTGACCTATGTGCAACAGAACAAAATATTCCCCAATTCTGTGCCAGACACATGATCTTTTTTATGTGTAAGCTCGTTGTTGCATACACTATGTTAAGCCATCTACAAGAAGGTCTTCCTTTTTTTTTTTTTTTTTCCCTGTGATCTACCACTCTCCCAGACATGATGTCTTTTCCAGGTATTGGTCCCTCCTGACAGCATGTCCAAAATATATAAGACATAGTCTAGCCATCCTTGTGTCCAAGGAGCACTCTTGTTACACTTCTAGGACAAATCTGTTGGCTCTTTTGGCAGTCTATGGTATATTCAATAAACATCTCCAGCACCATATTCAAAAGCATCAATTCTTCTCCTGTCTCCCTTATTCAATGTCCAGCTTTCACAACCATATTATGCGACTGAAAATACCATGGCATGAGTCAGGCATACCTTCGTTTTAACTGTGACATCTTTCCTTTTCAACACTTTAAAGAGGTCTTTTGCAACAGCTTTTCCCAGTGCAATGCCTCCTACATCCAGGAGACACAGGTATTCCCAGCTGGGAGGCTCTGCACCAGGCCAAAGCCCTGGCAGAGAGCGTGGACCGAGAGGCCAGGATGCCCTGGGCAGCAGGTGCTGTTCTCTCCTTCACAGGCCAGGCCATGGGGGCTGGGTCAAGGGTGACCCCACCAGTTGAACCTGAATGAATGACCTCCAGCCAAGAGAGCAGCCTAAAACACTGAGAAGGGGCCACTTCCTATGCAACCTTGAGCACCTAAAGTCAGATTTCTCCTCTGGGCCAGCTCCCAGGTTAGAAAAGGTGAGTTGGTTTGCCCTGGCCACCAAGTCTGCGGTAAGAAGGCTGAAGGTCAGAGAAAGGCTGGAACATGGGCTCTGCCCACTCTACTACCACTGTTTTGGCCTTCGGGAGACTGGCAAGTGGGAACAGGGCTGAACAGGGTCTGGCTGCTCCAAGTATCAATCTGTTTGGAGCCAAGCCACATCCAACTCTGTAGTCAAATAACAAGCATCTTCTCTCTAGATAGGGGTTTAACCAGACAGGGTCTGAGGGGGCAGGTGCAGTGGACTCCTGCGTGTCATCCAGCTTTTCCCTAACAGCCACAGGTCCTCCATTAGCGCTGCTGTGTCCACATGGCTCAGGGCAGGGGGGTGGTCTCCCTTCCCCATGAACCAGTCCTGGCCAGCCAGCTGAGCACCTGTGTCCTGGGGCAGTCACTACTGAAGGATAAACGTGCCTAAACCAGGCCAATGGGCGTCTTTCCTGAGATTTTTGCTGAAGCTCTCTGGAAACCCTTTTGAATGTGTGAGTTGTAAGAATGAGATTGTAGCATCTTGCATCAAATGACGAATATCTACCCACAAAGAAAGTCAAGAACAGACAGACAATGTGAGAGGTGGAGAGAGAGGTAGTCTTATTGTCTTCACTTAAACACCCAAATGTGGTTGTGCCCGAAACTCCTCAGACTTCCCATTTATGTGAGCTAGTGCATGACTATTCTCTGTTTGTGTTTGATCAGTTTCTGTCCCTTACAGTCTAAACGGTTTGGATTGGAGCGGTAGGTGAGCATGCTGCCAAGCCCTGCCTGCACCTTCCTATCCCAGAGATACACGGAGATTGCAGATAGTTACTCTTTGAAAGGCTATTGCATCTGGAGTGCTCTGATGAGGCATGATCATGGCCTGCTGTTCTTTAGAAAGTGACAACTGGGGAAGGTAAGGTGGAACTAACTGTGCCAGCCGTTTTATGTTTAAGAGTTCAGAATGTTACTCATGCTAAAAGGGCTGAGTCTTGGCAAACTGCCCTCCATACTTCCCAGAGTTTTCTAGAAGGTGGAAAGGGCTTTAGTATGGAGCATTTTATAACCATAATCAAATCCTTTTTCTTTTGCTTTTCTTTCTTTCTTTTCTTTCTTTCTTTCTTTCTTTTCTTTCTTTCTTTCTTTTTTTTTTTTTTCCTGCAGTGCTGAGGATTGAACTCAGGCAAGAGCTCTACCACTGAGCTACATCTCCAGATCTTTTTATTTTATTTTTGAGACAGAGTCTCACTAAGTTACCCAGTCCTTCTGCCTCTGCCTCTGAGAAGCTAAGATGGCTGGTGATTGTCATTATCCTGGCTCTGACCAACAATTCTAAGGTCATTTAATCACCTCTTCACTTGTTGAAATGTTGATCAGGACTATATAGATTTAGGAGAAAGAGAAAGAAAAATCACATTTTTGCATCCCCAGCTGATTTGATTAAACTCAGCATCTTGAATGTCCATCAATAAATATCTGTTTAAACAAATCACAGTACACTGAGCTTTTTTAAAGTTAAGGTAGCACTAAAATATACTATAGAAAAATGTGATGATTAATCTTGACTGTCAAATCTGCCGAATTAAGAGACACCTGGAAAATTGGTAAAACACACTTATGGGTGTGTCTGTGAGGGTGTTTCCAGAGATTACTAGGCCATGGGTCAGCAAACATCGAGGAAAAGATCGTCCCTGAAGATGAGCTTGTTATTGTTAGGTGCCGTCGAGTCGGTATCCGACTCATAGCGACTCTCATACAGTTTTCAATGGCTGACTGTTTCGGGATTGCTGAAGATGAGCAGCAGAGTCCAATCAGCTGGGAGCCTGAATGGAACAAAAATGGAAGAAAAGGAGAGCTCACATGCACGCACGCTCAACTCCTCTTGAGCAGATGCATTTTTGCTGCTGCTATTGCATGCAGACATCAGACTCCAAATTCTTCAGCCTTCCAACAGGCACTTACACCAGTGACCCTCCAGGGAGACCAGGACTGCATCATTGGTCTCCCTGGTTCTCAGCCTTCCAGCTTCTTGAACTGAGCAGCCACTGGTTTCTCTGGCTCCCCAGCCTACAAAAAAATGGCCATTGTGGGACTATGCAGCCTCTGATTGTGTAAGCCAACCTAATAAATCCTCTTTTATAATCACATGTAGCCTACTGGCTCTGTTCCTCCAGACTAATAACAAAATATGTTCATAATGTATGAAGTGTATTCTGCAGTCCATGGGATAATATGTATAGCATATGCCCATTTTCAAAAAATAAAACCTAGAAGCCCTATAATTTGCAGGAAGTTTCTTGTTTATACACTTAGATGAGTGTGTGTATAACTTATCAGTTGAAGGTAATTCATTCTCTATGGTGAAAAGACTCACTTGATGTAGTCTTGTGTAGTCTTGAGTTCCCTATCAGAAATGTTTCTGCCTCCCAAGGTGGATGCTTTTGAATTGTGGTGCTGGAGACATCTATTGAATATACCATGAACTGCCAAAAGAACCAACAAATCTGTCCTAGAAGAAGTGCAACCAGAGTGCTCCTTGGAAGCAAGAACAGCCAAACTGCGTCTTACATATTTCAGACATGTAGTCAGGAGAGAACAATCCCTGGAAAAGGACATCATGTTTGGAAGAGTGGCAGGTCAATGCAAAAGAGGAAAACCCTCCACCAGATGGATTGACACAGTGTCTGCAACAATGGGCTTAAACATAAATAAGATCATTTGCCTGGCACAGAATCGGGAAGTGTTTCGATCTGCTGTACATAGGGTCGCTATGAGTCGGACTCGACTCGATGGCACCTAACAACAACAACAACAAGGCGGGGTCTATGAGTTGGAAGCCTGAGTGTTGTCTTAGTCCATTTTGTATTACTATAACTGAATACCACAAACTAGATAAGTTAAAAAGAAGTTTGTTTCTTACTCTTCTGGAGTTGGAAAGTCCAAGATCAAGGCACTGCTGCTGCTGAGGGCTTTCTTGTTGCCTCATAACAAGGTAGAGGGCATTACATAGTGAGAAAACATGAGAGAGAGAGAGAGAGAGAGAGAGAGAGAGAGAGAGAGAGAGCACACATGGGGAGGGAGAGAGGGTGAGGGAAAGAGCACAATCAAGAGAACACATGCCAAAGAAGCTCATTTTTATAATAAAAGCACTCCCACAATGTCTAATGGCATTAATCTACTTATGAGGCTGCAGCCCTCAGGACCTAATTACCTCCCAATACCATCATAGGGCAATTAAACCTCAACATAACTTTTCAAACCATTGCATCCGGCCCCTGATCTCCCCAAACTTGTGTCCTTCTCATATACACAATACTTTAATTCCATCCCAATAGTCCCCAATGTCTTAACTCATTCAGTACCAACTCCAAAGTCCAAAGTATAGAGTCTCATCTAAATCAGATATGGGTGAGACTCAGGTATGATTCATCTTGAGGCAAATTCCCTCCAGCTGTGAGCCTATGAAATGAAAACAGATTACCTACTTCCAGAATAGAATGATGGGACAGGCAAAGGATAAACATGCTCATTCCAAAAGAGAGAAATATACAAGAAAAGAAGTTTAGCTTGTCCTAAGTCTAAAATCCATCGGGGAAAATCACATTAAATCCTAGGGCTTGAGAGTAACTTTGCCTCTGTGTCCTGCTTTCTAGACACAGGCAGATGGGCCCCCAAGGCCCTAAGGATCCTCCCCTGATGGCTTTGCTTGGCTCAGCCCAGGCCACACTGTCATACTCTCTCACTTTGTGATGCCTTTACTGTCCATATTTCTACCAGCAGTCTGACTATGATCACTTGGATAATCTAAGGAGTTTCAGACTTTCCCTAATCTTCTCTTTTCCTAGGCCTTCACCAAAACCACTCTCAATCCTCCACCCATAACACTCTAGACTTTTTCCAGCTTGTTCTTCCAAATTCTTCCAGACTGTACCCATTACTCAGTTTCAAAGACACTTTCACAATTTCAAGTGCTTGTTGCAGGAACAGCCTTATTTCTCAGGACCAATTTGCTGTCTAAGTCCCTGTTCTGCTGCTGTAACGGAATGCTGCAGACCAGATAATTTATAAGGAAAAGAAATTTATTTCTGACTGTTCTGGAGTCTGGGGAGTCCAAGATCAAAGAGTCACATCTGGTGTAGACTTTCTTGCTGTGTCATAACACAATGGAGGGCATATCAGGGTGAGACAGCACATGGGGGTTGGGGGAAATAACAAGACAGCATGTACCAGAGAGAACTCACTTTTGTAATAAAGCCACACCTATGGTAACTAGCCCATATCTCATGATAATGGCATTAATCCATTCATGAGGGCAGAGCCCTCATAACCTAATTATCTCTTAAAGGCCCCACCTCCCTATACCATTGTAATGGCAATTAAATTTCAACATGAGTTTTGGAGGGGACATTCAAACCATGGCAGAGGTCCTCATGGCATCAGGGGAAAGGCCTCCCTGACTCAAGTGTCTTGTCTTGTTGGTCTCCAGGCTTCAGGTTTTGTCCTCGTTGTCTTGACCTGTACAGAAGCTGAAGCCTGGGTCTCTCCTGACTTGAGCAAAGCTGGGAGAAGCTCCAGAGGAGCTGGGCTCACCAAAATCAGAAGGGCAGAGTTCCTGAGTTCAGCCTGGTATTTCAGAATCATTGTGCCCCTGTCCAGGGTCCTGACTTACAAATGCACCCCCCCACACACCCCCCGCCCCGAGCTATCAGTGGCCTTCTGCATTCTCCTGCCATCCAGATACTGGGACATCTTCTCACACCAGAGGGAAGATAAGCATGTCTAGAGGCATATCCCTGGTCCTCCCTGTCGAAACACCCTATAGATGGTTGAATGTTGGTCCCTAAAAGATATTAGTCCTAACTCCTGGAACCTGTGAATGTGATTTGGAGCAAAGGTGGGTGCAATTGAGCTAAAGATCTTGAGATAAAATCCTCTTGGATTATCCAAGTTGGTCCTAAATCCAATGACAAGTGCTCCTATCAGACAATGCTAGGGTAAACTCAGAACAAAGGAGACAAACAAGAGACAGAGGAGAAGGTCATATGAAGACAGAAGTATAGACTGGAGTGACATGGCCAAAAGGAATGCCAAAAGCCACCAGAAGCTAGAAGCAGCAAGGAACAGGTTTTCCTCTAGGGCCTTCTGAGAGAACACAGCCCTATGGATACTTTGATTTTGGACTAGCAAGACTGGTCATTTATTATAGCAGCCCTAGGAAATGGATGTATGCCCCACACTCCCCTTTTTCCTCTCCTGTGGGTGTGGGCCATGTATCCTTCAACTCCCAGAATTCTAGAAGGGGGCAGAAGCCTCTATCTGGGCTTTCTATATTCCCACAATCCTGTGTCTAGGGCTCAAAGGAAAGGGTGGGGCACTGGTCACTCAGTCAACTGCTGCACCTCAATTTTGCCTCATCTATATTGGCTTTTCTGACTCCCTGGTATTCCACCGAGAAATGGAAGGACTCCCCATTTCCTCCCAAGCTGGGTAGGAACCTCCAACATGCCCTGAACTCTCTCTCCCTGGGGATTAAGGTAAAATTCTGTGTGTAGTTCTCCAAGTTGGCTTTCAATATCTACAGAAAAGCTCTGGGACCACAGAAATCTGTTTTCTGTCACTGACAGTAGATAGTGTTGATTCGCTAAGATCTTCTATTTCCCTGCTCTTCTTGAAAATACCAGTTTCCCATCTGGAATCCACTGCACCTTCACCACTGTATTTCAAAGGAAGTTGACCCCAACTGCAGTTCTAGGGGACAGCTCCCACTCATGTCCTGGAAACTCACCCCACCTGCATTAGTGATTGGTCCAGAAACACATGCCTACACCTCCCTACGGGGCACATCCCTGGACACAAGAATAGCCTATAACCCTAACCAAGATTCTAGGGGGAGGGGAGATTTGCTTGGGGCATAGGGAAAAGTATTTCTTTGCTCTTAAGCAGAGATTAACTCTCCCTTTCTCTGAATGTCATGGTGATGAGTGTGTAGCCCAGCCATGGGCAGTTCTGAGGGAAGCCAGCTCGAGGACGAGGTCTTCAGACAGATGATATGGCCCCTAGGCATGGTAGCTCACACCTGTAATCTCAGCACCTGGGAGGCTGAAGCAGGAGGATTGCAAGTTTGAGGCCAGTTTGGGATACATAGTAAATTCTAATCCAGCCTGTGTTACAACATATTAAGACTTTGTCTCAACAACAACAAAAGAAGAGGGCAAAAGGAATCAAAGGAACTGTAAAGACATGGGCTAGAGTCACTGGATTAAGCCACCCCTGATGCCCATCCTATGTCTATAATTTGTTTACCTGGGTCAATATATTTCATTCCTTAAACCAGTTTGTATTAGACTTAGGTTTTCCTGCAGCCCAAAGCATTCTAACAAGCATATTACTAACAAAACCATCTTTTAAAACTGTTATCTTATTATGAGCTTTGAGATCCTATTTAGGGTTCTATTTTTAACTAAGCATTATTTTTTATCCAACTTTATATCACTGACCTATTTCTTTTAATCCTTCCAGAGGCAAATGGATGCCTTTGGCTGAATATGAGAGAAAGCTCATATAAGGAATATGAGAGGAAAACCACATTTGTATATTTCAAAGAAATGTTCCACATAACACCAACACTCAACAAAACTCTAGGGGAAGAACTTCTAAACTGTAACAGCGGTCATCTCTGGAGAAGAGAATTTGGGGAAAAAAGGATCTCCCTTTCTAGGTTGTATATTATTGTAGTGCTTGGAGTTTTATAATTAGCACAAACTACATTTTTAATTTAAAATCTTAGGATTAGAGAGAAACCCAAGACAGAGTTCCCTAGGTGCTTGTTCTAGAAGTTTATCTGTTAGACAAAGAAATGACTCAGAAAGTCATTTCTTTAAAATTTGGATTTAGATTTTCAACAACTTATAATGTCCTGCTCCTTGCTGGTCCAAAAGAGTGAATGTTCCCTGACTCAAGAAAACTTCCACCAGGACTAGAGTGTGGCTCAGTGGTAGAGCACCTGCCTAACATGCACAAAGCCCTGGGTTCCATCCCCAGCACCAAAAGTAAAAACATCCTCAGTCAAAGCTTTACCAAATGGCAGTTTTCAGGACTTTGGTGACTCCTGGGGGTCAGGAAAGAGTCTGTGATTCTGGGGTCCAAGACCTGGCCCCTCCCTCCCTCACATCTCAGTCTCTGGGCCAAAGGTACTCACACCTACAGATGCCTGAATGTCATCCTCATAAACTCCCAGCTGCTGCTCATACTCCTGCAGGAGCGGTACCACCCTCTTCAGAGTCCCAT
Source organism: Pedetes capensis (assembly GCA_007922755.1). Classification (NCBI taxonomy): domain Eukaryota; kingdom Metazoa; phylum Chordata; class Mammalia; order Rodentia; family Pedetidae; genus Pedetes; species Pedetes capensis. The sequence goes on along the minus strand of VMDO01000018.1, from coordinate 65,762 downwards.
TCTCAAACAGAGATGAGGCCCCTTGGCATCTCCAGAGGGGTCTGTGGACTCTGGGGACCCAAGGCCACTGCTCAGATCCCAGAGCCCCTGTACATCCCACTCTGCCCCAGGGTCCTGTCACTCCCTCAGGCCCTGGCTTCAGGATCATTCTCAGCTTAATCCAAAGCAGTGCAAGCAGGCTGGTCTCCGACATTCCCTAGGAGAAATCCACGCTGACAGTTCACCCACACGGGAGGGCTGGGGAGCCTGAGCTCTGGGCTCCAAGTTTGAGGGGCAGGAGAGAGATGGAGGAGCTGGGGAGAGGTAGGGTCTCCAGGACTGCTCAGTGTGGCTCACCACCCTCCTCTCCCTTGCTCTGGTCCTTGACTTGGTCTATGCACTTGCTCTTTCTCCAAGGCCATTGGTCATAGGAGTAGAAAGAGAATTAGTGTGGACTCAGGAGGGCACCATGCAAGCCCCACTTCCAGAACCTCAGTCCTCAGAAAGGCTGGTATGAGGCCTCAATCCTCCCTCTGTTGCCTTGGCATGGGAGTGTGGGTGAGTCGGAAGGAGAGGTCTGAAGGGTGGCACTGACTATCTTGCTGTCTATCCCATACCCACCTCCCATAGAGCAAGCCATTTCCCCCAGTGAACGTCCAGAACCCTCTGGGCCCCTTGAATCTCCTCATCCAACCCTGACCCATGCCTGGATGGACAGCAGCTGCCCAGAGTCTATCATCCCCCCTAACACTGTGTTGCTTCTGGTCCCCTTGGAGGCCACAGGTACCAGCCCTATGCTGAGCACTGGAGTTCAGTGACAGAGACCCTGGCCTGAGAATGGGACTCTGAAGAGGGTGGCACAGCTCCTGCAGGAGTGTGAGCAGCAGCTGGGAGTTTGTGAGGATGACATCCAGGCGTCTGTAGGTGTGAGTACCTTTGGCCCAGAGACTGAGATGTGAGGGAGGGAGGGCCAGGTCTTGGACCCCAGAATCCAGAGACCCTAGACAGAGTGGCCAGGTGGAGCACAGAGACTCAGATGACGGCATAGCTAGTGGCTGCCCATGGGCTACACAGCAGCATGTGAGGCCCCGAGTTGGCTGCAGATGTGCTATGGAATTGTGTCAGTCCTTGTCTTCAGCAAGCAAGTGACATTCCCAGCAGAGAGGTTCGTGGACATCCTCTGGAGCTACCACATCACTCACAGGCGTTACCTTCTTGGGAGGCCCTCCACAAACAAGCGATTTAGCCAGCCATGCCCTGCTCTAGGACTCTTTAAAGCACTTGCTCCCACCTAACATTGTGTCCTCAGAGTTTGCTCAGTTGTAAGCAACTTAAGGACAGGGCTCCGTCTTTGTTGTTCTTGTATCCCCAGCCCTTGTTGTTGCTATCCTTGTAGGATTTTCAATGGCTGATTGTCTCAGGATCACCTCAGGCATGGATTGCCATGTCCCTCTCCCATTTTGCAGTGCTGGGAATTGAACTTGGGACCTCAGAGACTGCAGAGTGATGCTCTACCAACCGAGCTAAATCCCAGCCCCTCCCCAGCTCTAGGACATAGGATATGTATTTGCGGGCTCCATATCTCTGGATGAAGGGTGGTAGCTGAAAGCAGTTCTTGTCCCTCCCTCACCAGTCACCCAGCCAAGCATTTTCCAAGTGGTAGCAAAATAGTCTCTGTCGCAGCTCAGCCATCTTTCCTACTCTCCACTCCCTAGCTCTTGAGCTCAGCCTCTCGAAGCCTTGCTTGGCAATTCTTAATCTCTAAGGCTTCCATTGCCCAATCTCAAATGTCCCCTCCTCTGTGAAGCCTGCTCAGATTTCTGCCATCGCATTGCACATTCCTCTACAACAGTCTCTGTCACTCTGGCTACAGTTGTTTATATACTTGTCCCCTCCCCCAACCCACCCCTACACTACTAAAGCGGTCTGTGCAGATGGCTAGAGGCCAGCTTCTCTCTGAGTCTCCAGGGCTTTTACAGAGGGAGAAACTGGGCATAGTGTCAGAGCTCAGGAGATGCTCTGAGATAAGTAAAGGAGCAAGTGCAGAAGTGAAAACAGTGAGTGAATGAACAAAGGAGTGAGTGAATGAATGAGCTCCGCCAGTGAATGGCTATGTGAAGCCCCACTCAGATGCATGAATGAGCAGAGAAGTTGCTGAGTGAATGAGTCAGTGCAGGGAGGGAGGGCGAGCTGAGGAGACTGCCTGGCCTTCCCCAGCAGCCCTGGCATCAGTGAGCCCCACCACCCGCAGCCCGAGGCCGGAGCTGCATGCCAACCAACCCTACCATGCCTCCTCACTGAGCCAGCTCCCTCGCCGCTGCGCAGCACACACTCTCTCATGCTGGCCAGACCCTGCACCAGGCAATGAATCAGACAGGGTCCTGCCCTCAGGCTCCTGGGACTGGGGGCAGACAGTCAGTCTCATAAATAAACTGGATGCCATGCTGGGCAGACATGTGTTCCAGCAGGGCGGTGAGCTCAGGGCTGGCTCTGGAGCCTCCAGCAGGGTAGAAACCATTCAGGCCAGGCAGAGGGAGCTGGGGGAAACCCAGGAGGGGGGCGGGGAGGTGGGGGAGGGTAGAGACTGGGTAAGGCAGCAGGGACCATCAACAGGGCCCAACTGGAGAGGCAGAGGGAGGTGTTGTGAGGGAGGCGGGGACAGGCAGTGAGTGCTGGGCTCAGGAGTCCCTTGAGCCTGGATGGGGGTGGCAGCAACCTGCTGGGCAGAGGGGAGCACAAGGATAATGAGTGTGCGTCCAGGAGGAAGATGGAGGCTCCCAGGAAGGATCAGAGAGCATCTGAAAGAGCTGCTAGGGTACCCACGGCGGGTCTTGCACAGTTTCTGTGTGATTTTTTTTTTTCTGGCTTCTCTCCATGAAGAAGCCACCAGCCTCCTCCTGATCCTCATGTTTACTGCTAGCAGCCTGAGTTATCTGGGGCCCCCAGGCTGGGGAAGCTAATTCTGGGGGGAACCACTTCGAGGTGGGATACTTATAGGTTAGTTTGCAATGATTCTGACCATAGGAGGGTGGGGGCTTGTGGTTCCTGAGGCAAATCAGAGAATTCAGAGATTGACAGGAAGCCTCAAAATTGGGCAGGCCAACGCCTGGGAGGTTGCTGAACATCCTATCGTGCACAGGACAGCCTCTCACAAAGCACCATCCAGTCCCAAGGTCAGCAGTGCTGAGGCTGAGCAGCCCTGACTCCACGGATGAGCAGACTCAGGATCACAGAGCGAAGGAGGGTCCCCAACAGTTACAGGAGCTCTTCTGTGGGCTTTCCACCCATCAACTCATGTAACCGGTTCATCTGAGCTATGTGGATGAGGAAATTAAAGATTAAGGAGGCTTGTGACTTGCCCAAGGTCACACAGCATGATTTTAATCCAGTTGGGCTCAAGAGCCAGGCTCTTGGTTTTGACATCCCACAGCCTCCCCAGCACCTAGGTGTTGGGGCCAATCTGGGACTTATCTCTAGGACTCTACCCTTCAGGGCAAATGTCCTTTCCACTCTGCTCTGTGCCCCCAACCTTTGTAGGAGACTCGGGCTCCTTCATTGCAAAAAAAGGCGCTTGGCAGCCAGAGATCTCAGTTTGTCAGCAATGAGGCGGGCGGACAGGAAGCAGATCCCGGGGACAGAGAGCCTTTGTCTGCCTGCAGATGGGCAGGCAGGCCTGGGCTGTGTGGCCAAGCAGGGGCCAGCCAGGACAAACTCATTAGACAGCTGCCGAGCCTGCCAAGGAGACAGAACAATTAGAGGGCCCAGCCCAAGCCAGGAAGTAGAACCCATTCCCTGAGAGCTACTGGGTACTCCTGCTTCCACCTGAGGGCAGCTGCAACATCTGTCTCCTGGACGGCATTAGCAGCTGTCTCCTGACTTAGTGAACCTACCACGTGCTAGACCAGGCACAACACATGTCTTTCCTTCCATCTCTGAAGGCCCTTAGAGGTTGGCATGACTAACTCCATTGTATTCACATACACATCTGTGCATTCATTCAACAAATATTTATTGAGTGCCTTCTGTGTACAATACTGTGCTAAACCCTTGACTCTCATGAAGCATGACAAAAATCCTTGCTCTCGTGAAGCCTATGCCTAGGTGTGATGGAAAAATACAGTGAATTTAAAATTTTAAAAAGTTACTACAGTAAAAGACACATTGCTCAAAATACTCCTCATGACTCTGAAAACACTTAAACTTCTTTTCCACTGTCTGAAGCAATTCTAGTGTCATCCTCCATCATGACAGTGCTCCATGTCACACATCACTTCTTGTACAGCAATTTCTGTCAAATAAAAACATCGTGGTGTGTCCTCATCCAACTTATTCACTAGATTTGGCACCATGAGACCTCTCGCTCTTTCTCAAAGTCAAAATGAGCATGAAAGGTAAATATTTTGACTCAATTCAGGATATCCAGGTAGCAAGGACAGTGTAACAAAAACATTCACTGTATTTGTTTTTATCATATCTTCATATTCTGGTAGGAGGAGACAGAGAATAAAAAGAGGAACAAACAAGATAAGTGATTGGTGTTGGGGAAGGAATGAAAGGATGATGGAAGGTGGGCTGGGGAAAGCCACTTTGGAGAAAGTAGTCAGGGAAAGCCCCTCTAGGGAAGTAATAGTTCATAGAGGAGGAGCTGCAGTTCAGGGAAGGGAAGTGACTTGTCCAAGGTCCCACAGCTGGTAATTGAAGGATCTGTGCTTTGGTTCTAGTCCTGCCTGGCTCCAGTCATGACCCAACCACCTGTTTCCTAGAGACCCCTCTCTGCTGGGGTCCATTCTACATGTTGTAATGTTGGCACGGATGCCTCCAATCCTTACTTGCAAGAGCCTCAAGATGTAGGTGGGCTTGTCACCCCCATTTCTCTGGTGGAAGAACTGAGATTCAAAAAGGGGCTGTAATAAGCCCAAAGTCCCAGCAAAAGAATGACAGAGGGAAATTGAACCAGAGTCTTTTGATCCTCAAGCCTGTGTTCCTTCTGCCATATCTTGACCTTCCTGGGCCAGCACTTAGCCCACACTGAACACCTGGTAGACATGTAAGAAGGGGTTACTGTGTCACAAATCAGCTGGCTGGGGTCCTTTTGCTCTACTTAGATAGAAATTGTGGGCAGGTAAGGAGAAGCTTGCTGGTCTTTGGCAGCATCTGTATCCCTGATCATTTGGTGGCAGTGAGCAGAGACAGCAGGTAAGTAGGAGCAGAAGCAGCAAGTGGCATCTTCTAGTGTTACAGCTCTTATGTAGGCTGAGGAGATTGGGATTCCTCAGCCCTTGACAGTCACTGGAGTTACAGCTTCTGGGGGGACAGGGAGCTGGGTATCTGGTTTCCTCAGCCCTTGACAGCAGCTGGTATTGCAGTTTCTGGGCAGGACTAGGTATCAGGATTCCTCAGTCCTAGTCAGTAGCCAGGGTTATAGCTTCCAGGCCTTGTGTATGAGATCCTTGGCTCTAACTACTTGACAGCTCTTTGGAACTCTTCCTCCAACCAGGGCCTGCAGTTTCTCTTTTCTGGCTCTTTACAGCATTTTCTTTTTCTTCCATTATCCCTCTTTTTCCTACCCTGGTGGCTCTCTTGAACTGTTCATCTGCTTATTATTATTATGGTAACTTTCACTGTTGCCCTCATTTGGGAAACAACTATCATGGCCCTTCTCTTGCTGCTGCTGCTGCTGGTGATCACTGGCCTTGCAACTTCACCTCTTCAGCTGTCAAGAAATCAGCTGCTTTGCTGCTTCTGTAGCTTGGCATTCTAGCTGGTCTGCTGTCTCTACCACTGATGCTCCTCTGCCATCCCTTCCCACTACTATCACTGTTGTTCTGCTGTCTTCACTGCTTTCTTTGTGTTACCAGCTCAGTTTGCACTACTAAAAGTAGGCAAAGACTACTCAAGAGAAGCCTTTTATTTGCACCTAATGTTGCAATACCAAGGGGCAACACAGGAGGGTTGTCTCCCAGTCTGTTCACTAAGTGAGCCAAATAGCCTTCTTATATTGCCAGAGAAGGGGGATTTGCACCAATCATAGAAACCTCTCATCCAAATGAAGATTTGGGTTTGCACCAATCACAACATACTCCCTTTTGCCCAATCACATCAGTCCCTTTTGCCCAATTACAGCAGCCTTTTTTGTACCAATTACACCAATCCTTCTGCTGAGCTATCAGGGGAGGTGCTCCCCTTCTGGCCTGAATTGGTCACAGAGTCATCTCAAGTTCACTTAGGCTTGTGATAGCAAAAAGTCCAATGCAAAATGCAAACTGCTTGAAACAGTTATGGCTGGAGTTGTACCTTCAGGAACTGGAGTTGTACTGCAGAGGCAGTTGTCATGTGGCTTCCTCAGGGAACCCATGGAGTATTCAAAACTACTGGTGTTATTATAAGTGTGACTCAGCTGACTCCTTGACTTTGAGTTCTTTACTCAAAGCAGCTGGGGTAGCATGGAAAAATCTAATGTCTGCCAATTAGGAAGTCAGATGACCCCATCCTTCAACATCTGTGCTTCCATGCAGGAAAATCCGGAGCAGAAGGAGCACTTACAGTAAGATTTTTAAAAATTATCATTAACATTTATATTAATTTTAACAGTGTAATAACAATACTGTACACCCAGCACCCTAAGGAGAGGTGAGTCCTCCTCATCCTTCTCAATTGGATAGACCATGTGTCCTTGGGCACCGCTCATCTCCTTTGAGGCTTCCACTTCTTTATTAGAAATATTAGATTCCCTAAGTTTGTTCTATTCAATCAACATTCCTTAAGGAGCCCTGTGCCCTGGGGATACAAATAAAAGAGGCTGTACCTTGTCACAGCCCAGTGAGTAAGAAGGGCATGCAATTCAAGCCATATCTGCTAGGAGAACATTCTGGGAGCAAATAGCAGAATCAAAAGCACGGAGATGGAAAATTAGATGGTGAGGGGTCAGCCAGGCATCATTCAGGATGTGGAGAGCCACTTCGAACTTTAACCCAAGGATCCCACACTAATATTTCCAACCTCTGCTACCTGGATGGGCCTTTAGGCCACCATAGCCTCTGTCTGATTCCAGTTCCAATCTTAGGTGGCTTCTAGGAGGCCTCCAATATCTATCTGGGCCACCAATAAAGGCTGTATGACCTTGGCAGGCAGCTCCTCCCCTCACTCAGTGTTGGTTTCCCTATTGATTAACTGAGGAGGCATGATCAGAGCAAGTCTGTACCATAATAAAAGGCAGGATTTATGAGCACTTTCTTCTTGGGAGGCGACAATCCCTTAAGACAGGTAATATCATTACCCTTGATTTACAGATAAGAAATCTGAGGCTCAGAGAGGTGGAGTCACTTGCCCAAGGCCACACACTAGGAAATGGCCCAGCGGGGCCATATCCAGGTCTGCTTGACTCCAGAATTCTGCTCATAACAAAAAGCTGCTGACTTGCACAAGTGCCTGTGCCCTTTGACCTGTACAACAACCAATCCAAGGACTTTATCTGTAGGAAACAATCCAAGAAACCCAAAAAGATATCCACTGCAACCATATTTACAACATGGTAGATAATTGGAAGCAACCCATGTGCCCAACCCCAGGGCCCTAAATAGGCCCTAAAACAAATGTTTTAGAAGTTAGGCAGCTCCAGGGGTAACCTATATGAATAATGCTTATCAAATTGCATATATGAAAATTGTCACAACGAAAAGCATGTCAAAATGAATCACATTATGATGTACATTAAAAATTTCTAATAAAAAAAAAAGAAGTTAGGCAGCTCCCAATAAATTGTGGTTTATTAAGCACAGTTTGCCAGTACTCTCATATAACCCTCACCCCAACTCTGTGAAGCAAGAGTTGCTTTCACCATTCCTAGACAGGGCCTCAAGTTTCAGAGAAGTTGAGTGAATTTCTGAGGACACACAGCTGGTGACAGGCATGGGCCTGTTCACAGCCACCTTCAAGGTAGAAATGGGGAGTTCTGTTCTAGAAGGAAGAAAGTTAAAGCTCAGATACGACAGGTGAACCCTGCCCTCCAAGGCTGCACAGTTGACAAGCAGGAGAACTGGGGTTCGACCTCAGGGTCCACACTCCAAGACTACTTCCTTGAACTGCCACTACTGACTGGGAAATTCAGAAGAGTTACTTAGCTTCCCTAAGCTTGGTTTCTCATAGGTAAGATGGGCATGTTATAGTCTGCTGCATACAGTGGTTGCAGGGAGGATTAAATGAGTATCTGGCAGCCATGATATGGGTACTTCTCCCAGAATTCATGTGTTGGTCCCCAGTGTGCAGGATTGAGAGGCGGGGCCTCTTGGGAGTAGAACCCTCCTGAGTAGTTTAATGCTTTTCTCTCTGGGTTAGTTATCCCATGAGATCTGCCGCCTTTTCTCTCTTCTGCATTCCCCTGCTTGCCCATCTGTTTTCCATTATGAATTGATATAGCACCAAGCCCTCACCAGAAGCCAAGCAGATGCCAGTACCATGATCTTGGACTTACCAAGAACTCTGAGCCAAAATAAACCTCTTTCCTTTATAAATTTCCCAGTCTCAAGTATTCTGTTACAGTGAGATAAAACAGACTAAGACATTGGCCAATGTCACCATATAAGGAGAGAAATAACCTGGCTGGGGGTGTTTTTAGGTGATGGTGGGATGAAAGGGAAAGAAAGATTTGGGGTTGAAAGGGTATGAGAGAACTAGGAAGAAGAGAAGAGGCAGGAGGGGGCTGGTAGTCTCAGAGGCACAGGCTGGCAGGTGACCCCCTTGGTTAATCTCTCTAGCCTTCTGGGTGCTACTTCTTGGACTGTGCCCAGTGGCTGGACCCTGAGAGCCAGGTTTTCACTGAGTTTACACCTGATGTGAGGTCAGATCCACCATGGTGGTCCTGCCCCAGCACAGACAGCCCACACAGGAAAGGTCAAAAGTGATGAATGAAGGATTTGGTTCAGGCTGTCATCAGTTCTCCAAATTCAAAAGCATGTGAGGATCATCGAGTACCCCCGTGTCCTTCCTAGAGCAGGGGAAGGGCTTGTTCAGAGTCACACAATGAGTGACATCAGAGTCCAAATTGGAACCCAGGTGTCCCGACCCACAGGTACTTCCCCAGGAAGGACTTGCCTTTGGTCTGGCTCTGTGGCCAGCAATGAGACCTGAATTCAGGGACTCAGGACTTGGCTGCTGGGCTCACAAAGCTGTAGGAACATTAAATTAGGCGATAGATATGAATGTGCTGCTTGGAACGCAAAGCAGTATAAGCATCGGAGTGAGGGAGGTGCCCCGGGGGCATCCAGTAGAGGAGGGAAGTGGCAGGGAGCACAGAGACATGGAGACATGGAGTCGCTCTAGGAAGGCTGAGGCCAGGACAAGCCTCCACCAGGGTCTCAGTAGCCTCTGGTCTAGAGGGTGCTTGGCAGGGAGGCAGGCAGGGTCCTTGGAGCAGAAGCCAGCAGAAGGAGGGGATACCAGGTGACCCACTGAAGAATGCTTGCAGGGCAGGGTGAGACACATAGACACAGAGGCCAAGGCAGCAGCAGGTTAGGGCTTTCGCAAGCTCCTAGTGCAGCCAAAGGCAGGAAATCAACTAGTAAACAGACAACAAAATCCCCCAGACATGCCCCAACCCATCTCTCTGATGGGGTCAGAGCTGAGCCTGCCCAGATTTCCTGCCCCTTCCCAAGGAAATGGGCAGCCAACCTTGGACTTGGAGAGCCTAATGGCTCCCTCAGGCCAGTCTTTCTGGTCCTTCCCTGCATGCAAATCCATCAACAAATTCCTTCTACATTCATAGCTCAGCCTCCTTCCTTGCTGGATCCAGCCACCTGTCTGGTATGGATCCTGACATCAGTTTGCTGATCCTTCCTCCCAAGCCTTCCATAGCTCCCCATACCCACAGAGTCCAGTTCAAATCCCTTGACTTGGCATTCAGCATCTCCATGATTTTGTCTCTGACCTCAAGTCCCTCTGTTCCCTCTGTAACCCAGAGCCAACCCTCTGTCTTAAGACACCCTTCCCATCTGGCTTGCTCACCCCAATCTGGATTTGGTGTAGTAGGCCAGCGTGGCCATGCCCAGGCACAGCGTGGTCAAAGCCAGTGGGCATGTCTTTCTCTGCAGAGCAGGTAGCTTGTGTGCCTGCCTCTACCACAGGGGCCTGGGCATAGAGGAAATCCTGGCCCTGCCACCTTATGGCAATGTGAGTTTGGAGGAGCAAGCCTTGGTTTTCTGCCTTGTAAAGCAGGGTGACATCCCTCCCCAGGAGTCAGAGCACTTGACGCAGGGCTAATGATGGAGACACTGTGGGTGCCCTTTACCATTCTTACCCTTACCTGTGCCGCAGCTGCTCCATGCAGCCCAGGTGGCAAGCACGCATCCTGAACACTAGGCCACAGGCAGCCAACAAGGTGGCCAACCCACACTTCCAGCAAAATGTAGAGCCACTTACCTCCAGCCCTACTCACATACAGCAAACAGAGGCCCGGGCCCCAGAGTCAGCTGACACCCCAGCTAGACAGGAAGCCAGAATGCTTCTCACACTTAGCGTTTCCCCTCTGCTACTGCTAGGTGCCTTTGGAGAAAGCTTCTCCCTGCTCCTAACCAAAGTTCCACTCCCCAGTTCTCTCTCTCCTGCCTCTTTCCCCTCACCATCCCTGGGAGGCCTTTCTATGACCTTCCCTGGCAGAGCCAAGGGGCAATTGTTGGCTTGCCCTTTCCTTACTCAGCTAAAACCCAAATTCCTTTGCTCCCAGGGCCCTACTGGCTTGTTTTGTTCTTAGCCTTAAGGATCTACCCTGAGAAGGAAAAGCAAAGCCTCTCCCATCCCTCCACATGCCCCCTTTCTACTGTCCAAGACCCACCAAGAAGCAAAGTTTCTTCTCCTCTCTTCTCTTTAGCTCGGCTCCCTTCCTCCCCTCTTCCCTCAGCCCTGTTTCCTGGTGGTTACCTGACATGGCCAGGTTTCCCTCCTGGACCCAGAAGGCTGTCTCTACCCGCTCTCCCCCCTTCCCCCAAACTGCTCCTGCTCAAGACACTGGTGCCCTCCATTTTGGGCAGTCACTCTGTAGTGTAGAGCCTGCCTGGCATAGTTGCCCCCTCTCTCCCGCAGACCACTCGCACTGACCCAGCCTTGAGGGTTGGTCTATTCTGCTTGGCTCTCTTGTTCCCATGCTCTTCCCTAGACATCGCCATGGATTGCATTTCTATATCTAGACCCACATCTCTCCCCACACCTGCCTTCTGAGCCACAGACTTGGGGACTCAAGCCTCCACTTGAGTATCTCTTGGGCACCTCAAACCCAGCAGTTCTAGAACCAGCTCATGATTCTCTCCAAACCCGCTCCCCACCCCCAAGCCTCCATCTCCATAAAGAGCTCCACCCTGTCTTTTCTGGTGAAAATCTGGGAGTTGCCAGGCCCTTCTTTCTCAGCCCCGTACCAAGTTAGTCACCAAGTCCAACACTGGTATGATCCATGTTGCCTCCTGCTTCCATTACCATGATCAGGATTCTCCATCTGTCCCCTAGGGCATCAGAAGCAGCCTCCTAAGAGGTCTCTCCAAGCCACACTTACTGCACATTTCATTTTCCTCACAGCGAACAGATGGATCTTTCTAGAACACAGACCTTTTTATATCATTTGCATGCTTGAAACTCTTCATTACTTCCAACTCTTCTCCAGTAAGGCCCCTAAATCTTGGGCATCCTGTACCATTTTTCCTCACTCTCTGGTGTTTTGGCTTTGCTTTCAATTCACCAATTTCTTACAACATCAGGCTTTGCTGTTGCTCGTTTTGATGCCTGGAATGCTGTCCTTCCCCCAGCCCATCCACAACAGCTCAGGCCAAGCGTTGCTTCCCACATTTCCTACCTGCCCACATTTCCCCAGGGCACCTGGGTTTTCCGTAAGCTGCCAGGCTGTTTGCAGTTACCCATGGGTGCCTGTGGTTGCTTGATTCATGTCTGTCTAGGCTCCTGGACTGCAAATTCCATAAAGGCCAGGGGCCATGTCTGTCTTGTGCACACTACAGCCACACTGTGCCTGACATATGGCGTTCCAGAATGCAGCTGACCAGCATTGCCCATCCTCACAGCCAGTGCTGGCTGCCCCAGGCACACATTCTAGTCTGGAATCCAGGTCCCCATGATTGGACCCTTCCCACCACTCCACTGCTCCCTGGTTTTAACCATCCACCTATACCTTCCTCCAGCCAGACTGGGGCTCCACCTGCTCCTCTTTCTCCCACTGTTTCCTGCTCCTCAGTCTCAGACACTATCCAGAAGGCAGCTCACAGGCACCATCCTCCATGAGGGCTCTGGTCCCAGACACATGACTACCATATGGATTGACCGAGCACCTGCTGACCATCCCTTCAAGGGTCCCCCCCTCATTCCAGGAAGATGTCACAAGGCCCATAGGGCTCTTCACAATTCAGCCACACCCTGTCTTCACAGCACCCTGCTACACACTCAATTCATGCTCGTCCCTGCTGACACTGTGCCATCTCCCATGCCTGAGACTCCCTTTCTGCCTCCAGACCTGCGCAGCCTGTGTTGCCCCCACCCCGTCCCTCCTGGGCACACTCTAGCTCCCCTGTAAGACCAGCCCGTGTGTGCTGTGTGCTCTTGCCTGAAAGCTCGCATTGGTCCTGGGCTGAGGTCTGTCCTCTCCTGAGTCCAGAGCAAGAGAACTCAACTTTTAAAGCCATGCTTCCAAGATGCATGACCTGCCTCCTACTTTTCCCAGATTCGGGAGCACTGACAAGCTATAAGCCTCCGCTAAGGCTTAGTTCCCTCACGTGTAAGACAGGAGCAGTAACAGCTCCAGCGTGTAGAATATTTTGATAATTAAATAAGGACATCCAGGGGAAGTGTGTGGCCAAGGCTGGCTGCTCCTGGGTGCTACCCAGGGACTCTGAGCAGCTATGCTCCCTGTGGTGCTGGTTGGCTAAAGAGCCTTTCCCTTCACTGTCCTGTGTTAAGAAGGGGGCTTGGTTCCCCAATGCCTAGCCTGGTACGAGATGCATAGAAGGCTCAATAAATGCAATAAATGCTTATTAATGACTTAATAGACCACACACTTGGCACAGATCATCCCATTGTTCCCTCCCTGTTGTGCATGTGAATCTTATCTCTCCTGACAGGATCAGAGCTCCAGGGTGTGGGGGTGGGGTGCAGAGGGAAGGAGAGCAGGAGCGTGACTTCACGCCAGGGCCTTTGGACCCAGGAGGAGCTCTGTGCTCCTGCCATCCCTCTGCCCCTGAAGGAGCCAAGCCCTAGAAGGAGGTGAGGAGGACTTGCTGACAGATGGGCCCACCGTCTTCCTCGGAGAAGGCAAGTCCCCCTACGAGATGCTCCCCTAATTACTCCTGCGCCTCTCTCCGCACACATCTGCTTTCTCAGGCAAGAGCCTGCTTGACAAACTCACACAGAGTTCTCTTGGCTGGCAGTTTCCAGCCAGCTCGGCCAGTTTCTTCTGAGGAACTACAGCAGAAAAAGAAGAAAAACTTTCTTAAAGCCACAGAGCACAAAACCAGAACCCGAGCAAAAGACCTGAGCAAAAGACCAGCCTAGGAGGAGAGGTGTCAGGAGTCTACAGAAGCAGAACCGAAGGGCTGAGCCTGTGGGTCTCCGCCCAGAGCCAGTCTGGGGTTTGAAACCCTGCTTTGCCAGTGACCTTGGGCAACTCTCCTGAGCTACAGTTTCTTGGCTTGTGAGGTGGGAGTTCCCCCTAGCGCCAGCTCAGGAGGATTGGATGCCGACAGTGCTCAACAGGTGGGCTGTGATTATGGCTGTCATACCACTGAATGTCAGAGCCAGAAGGAGCCCCAAACATCCCCTGGGAGTGAGGACACTGCAGCCTGCAGAGGGGGCCTGGCTTGGCTAAGCCATATGGCAAACTTGGTGCCTTTCATTTTCCTCCCCTTTGTCACTCAGGACATTCTTCGGAGAAACCGGGAGAGTTTGCTCACTTGGCCCTTGGACTCACCAAAGGTTCCCCACCTGGACTGGAAGAGCTCAAATGTGGGGGCCTTGGTGTCTCTGACAGCAGATCTTCTCCAGCTGAGGGTGGCACTGCTCATTGACAATGCCATGGTTATAGGGCGGGCCACAGCCTGGGCCTGTGACCCACCAGGGAGGCAGGGCCTGTGGTGACATTCACTGCATGCACGCTTGAGCCTTGCAGGATTGAGGACTTTGTGCCAGGGAGGCAGGATGCGGCCTGCTGCCTCTTCTCCAGCTGGGTTCAGCTCTCCCGCCTTTCCTTTGCCCGGCCCGGGGGGGGGGGGGGGCTCCGCCTGCCCACCTGTCTGCCAGATGGAGGCCTGCTTCTGCTCTTTCCCTCCTGCCCAGCCCAGATGCATCTTGCCCACTGCCTCTCCTCTCTCCCGTGCTGGGAAAGGCCTGCTCAGTCCATCTGGAGGGCTCGGGGTGAGCACTGGAGGCTGAGGGCTGCAGGGCAGGGCGCAAGGGCTCTTAACCACGGCTCAGGAAGGTGCTAAAGGGCTTGCTCTTTCCTCATGCTGGGCAGGAGCTGCATGGAGCAGCACCCAGGCAATCTTCAAGCGAGGGGCTCAAGATGAGTTTTCAGTGTGGAAGGAGAACCAGAACTGCACCAGAGACTAACAGCCCCAGCAGCACATGTCATGGAGCAGCCACAGCCTTCTTGGTGCAAATCATGCCACAGTCCGTTCCCTCCTGGCAGCACCTCCTTGCTCACAGGCTGGCTTGTGAGGGGGAGAAGGGAAAGCACACCTGCACCAGGGTGCCTGGGAGGAGCAGTTTAACTCTGGGTCTGCGGGCAGGTGAAGAAGCTGCCAGCTTCTGAGACTGAGGCATCCCCCGGGGAGCTGCTTGGAAGAGACTTTCCTGCTGGGGAAGTGTCACTTGGCCAGGTTGGGGAAGCATGTCCCTCTCACCTCTGCAAACACAGAGCCAAGAGGCCCCCGTGGTCTTGGGGAAAGGACGCAACAATACTTGCCATGGCCTGATGAAGGCTTCTCCCTCTCCCAGGTGTACAGAGCCCAACTGAGGATCACCATGCCGATGTGCACAAGCCCTGAGAATCCTTCACACCCAGGGTTATCTTGTGATAGCTCTGCATTACTCTAACAAAATACCTAGGGTGATCAACTTAGAAGGAAGAGGTTATTTTGGCTCACGGTTTTGGAGGTTTCATTCCATGTTGGGTTAGCTCTGTTGCTTTGGGGCAATGGCACAAAATGCACGTCATGTGGTTACATATGACAGAGGAAACTTCTCAACTCATGGCAGCCAGGAAGCAAAGAAAGGGAAGAAGAGACCAGGGTCCCACTAGGCCCCACCTCCTAAAGGTCTCCACTTGCTTCCAATGGCACCAAGCTGAGGACCAAACCTTCTGCACATAAGCCTTTGGGGACACGTTGGATCCAAACAATAGCATTTCATATTGACTGGGATGGTCCATTGTCCAGAAAAGACATTGAGTATGCACCCTTGTCCCCATGAGTGAAGCAAGGTCTGAAATGATGCCTCGCTCAGCACATGGTCTGAGGAACTGGTAGGAGAGCTGGTCCTGGTTTCCAGTGTGGTCAGGGCTAGAAGCCCTTCTTGGTCCAGCATGGTACCTTACTTTGGGATCAAGCCAAGTGTGTGTATGTGAGTCTAAGGAAGTTATAATTTCGGATCACAGAAGTATAGGCTCCACTGTGTGGAAAGACAAGGTCCATGTGGCTGTGCAGGACATGTCTTCAACAGCACCCCCATGTGATACTGAAAAAAATAGTAGCTCTAGTGGATGAATGGGGCTAGGATTTGGCTCAGTTGGTAGAGCGCTGCGCTGCAGTCTCTGAGGTCCCGAGTTCAATTCCCAGCACCGCACAAATGGGAGAAGGGCCTGGCAATCCACTCCCAAGGCAATCCCGAAACAGCCATTGAAAACCCTATGAGGGTCGCTATGAGTTGGATACCGACTCGACGGCACCTAACAACAACAACAAGTGGATGAATGAGAAGTGTAATTTCTCTCTTCCTGGCATTGGAAGTAAGATTCTCCCTTCTAGACAGAGAAACCTCCTGGGTCCATTCAGACCAGAGTTGGCAATGGCTTTGATCCAGAGCTATTGACACCCATTAAGTGTATAGGCAAATATTTGATCAATTTACTGGAAAATTAAGAGATCTGTGACCAATGTGCCCAAGCTAATGAGGCAGGTGACTTTGGTTGCATTTGTGAAGAACTTGACTACCAAGTCCCTCCCAACTAACCCTTAAATTATCATGATTATATCTATTATACATGGGAGGAAATTAAGGCTCCAGAAAGTCAATAGCATGTGAAAGTTCACACAGCACACAAATGTTGGACCTGGGGTCGTATGCTCTCTTTTGGGGGGCTCCACAGGTCAGAGCAGCACCCTGAAGTCAGGCAAGGCTTGGCTTTGCCAAGTGCTGACCTGCTGGGCCAACAGCTGCACTGCAGAGCTCCGTGTGCAGGTCCAGAGCCCCCGGCAGGGCAGGGCAGGGAGGTCCTTTTAGTTAGGGCCAAAAGAGGAGAAAATGAGCAAGTAACCCTAGGGGAAAGTTAAGCTGACAAATAGGAAGGAGGGGAGATGGTGCCTACATCATTTCCTGCCTCAGAGAATTTGCAAGTGCTGTTCCCTCTGTCAGGGACACTTGTTCCCCTGGTCTTTTCCCAGTGGCTCTTTCTTATCCTTCAGGCCCCACCTCAAATGTTTGTTCCTCCAAGAGGCCTCTGAGCCACAAAATCTACAGTGGGTTTTGCCTCATTATGTTCTATGCCCAGGACCGTATTTCTTTCCTCTTTAGAGTTGAACACAATTTACTCCTGTATTATAAGATAACCTGGGTCTGCCTTTCTTGGGAGAATGGTGCCCAGGAGGGCAAGCACGCCATCTTTCTGCTCACCACAGTGGTCCAGGGCTCAACACAGTACTGAGTGCATTGTGGGGACCCAGAAAACACTCATGAATGAATGATGAGTAATGGGAACTTTTAAAAAAGGTCCTTCTTGAATAAAATGAGATATAGAAAGGGTCTCAAGGAGGACTTTTAAGATTCAGAGAGGACATAGGCCCTGTCTCTGGATCCTAAAGCCTGGTCCTGGAGGATAAAGACCCCAAAGTACAGGTGGGCATGGTGGTGGCTGCTTGCCATCCCTGCACTCAGGAGGCAGAGGCAGGGGGAATAATGGGAGTTCAAGGCTAGCCTGGGCTACACAGTGAGACTGTCAAAAAAACAAAAAACAAAAAACAAAAAAACAAAACAAAACAAAAGAACCCAGAGAGGAGTTGCTTTCTGAAAGCAGCACAGCTCATGATAGCAAGGCCTGGGCTTCCAGGAGGGGGGTGTTCCCTGGCCTTGAAGGAACAACAGGCCCTGATCACCCCCAAGCATGTTCAGAGAGGCTTCCAGCAGTGGACAGGACACCCAGCAGGCCTAGGTCAAGGCTACTGAGCAACTCTGAGCAGAGGAGGGAAGGGGGCTCCAAGGAGGAGGAGGCAGCAGGGTTTCCCTGGAGATTATCAGGAGCAGGGATCTCTAGGCAGAGACATGGGTCTGTCTGCCAAAACTTGCTCAGAGCAAGTTTCCTGGCTTCCTGGCCAGATAATTGCAAACAAAATAGACAGGGCCCTGGGCAGCAGCTATAACCCCTTTGTGTAGCAAGGGGGCCCAGGGTGGGGCTCCCAGGAACAGGCACCAGGCCCTGAGTCATGGAGGGATGTAGGCCCCTTGTGTGTGGCTGAGACTGCTCCACAGCTTTCTGAGGGATGGCTGGCAAGGCCTCAGGCTTCCCGTCTGCGGTCTGCAAACCTGCAGGGCGTCTGAGCTATGCTGAGCCAGCACTGGTGAGAGATGTTAACGCTGCTCTGACCCACTCTGCACAGGTGGCTCTGGCCAGCATGGGCAGACGGCAGGGCTCTGCAGGGCTGCTCTGGAGAGGAGCACGCTCTTGGCCCTTTCTCTACTCTGGCTCCCTAAAAGGAGATTGGGAGGTGGAAAAAAAAGGGCCTCCTCTGAGTCACCCCATGGATGGCTAGTGGCACCTGAGACGCTTGATGCCGAAGTCTCCTGGAAGAGGAATGTGCTTCTGTGGGTTTGTGTCTGTGTGTATATACACACATATGACATATAAATGAGTGCCTGTCCATGTGACTCTACACTCACCTGTATATTTCTAATTAGGCTTAAGGATATCTCATATATGCCTGTGCACGTGTGTGTATGTGTGTGTGTGTGTGTGTGTGTGTGTGTGTGTGTCTGTGTGTGTCTCTGTGTGTGTGTACCCTGGTGTGTGTATATATGTGTTTCGGGGTATACATGAAAGTGCAAGTGATTGTATGAGTTCTGTATGATTGTATGAGTCATTCTGTTGGATACATGTTCAATGTCAATAATAAAGACACAGTAGAATTAAAGATTTTAAGTTTTATTTCAGCAAGGCAAATTTCCTCTTTGCAAAGAGGGTGCAAGCTGAGAGTCTAGTCAGCCAGCAAGCATGCGGGTAGGATGTCAGTCCAATCTTTTATCCCCTGATGCAATTCCTATGACTGAGTCTCACCCAATTGGTTGGGATTTTGACGTCACAATCTTGGCTAAACACAATTGGCTAATAGTGGGAAGGCACTAATAAGAGGAAGGGGGCCTTAGGTTTCCTAGAAGACAAGGAATTTAGAGAGAACAAAGCAACTTTACAAATCTGGGCATATCTAGCCATTTGGAGGGAGATAAGGAGGCTTGAGGGAGAATAGAGAGCCCCTTTGTTGTTGTTGTTGTTAGGTGCCATCAAGTCGGTATCCGACTCATAGCGACCCTCATAGGGTTTTCAATGGCTGACTGTTTTTCGGGATTGCCTTGGGAGTGGATTGCCAGGCCCTTCTCCCATTTTTGCGGTGCTGGGAATTGAACTCGGGACCTCAGAGACTGCAACGCAGCGCTCTACCCACTGAGCTAAATCCCAGCCCAGAGAGCCCCTAGGATATGAAATATGGAGAGGTTGTAAAGTAGGATAATAATTTGTATAAAAAGTTTATAAGAAAAAGTTACTTATATTTTCACAATTCCACAAATATTTGTAAAGCACCTACTATCTGCCATGTGGAAATCCAGAGATAAGAATTTCAAGGTCTCTTTCCTTGTGTAATTTACATGGACTATAAGAGGTGGGCAATAGCAGAGTGAATAAATAAATGAATGCTTTCAGGTAGGCCTCATTGCTATGCAGGGAGAGAGAACAGAGCAGGGTAATTAGAAAGAGAGTGGTTTAGGAAGGACTGCTTTATATAAAGAGGTTAACAGAAGCCAGGAGTGGTGGTGCATGTCTGTAATCCCAGAGATTTAGTAGGCAGAGGCAGGATGATCACACGTTCGAGGCCAAAGATAGCCTGCATAATTTAGCGAGACCCTGTCTCAGGATAAAAAGTAGAAAATGGGCTGGGGTGCAGTTCAGTGGTTAAGTACTTGTAAAGCATGGGTGAGGCCCTGGGTTCAATCATTAATACCGAAAAAACAAAAAATCAGGAGAGACTACGTAGAAATGCCTAATCTTAGGCCTCAAATCAGACCCAATTCAGAAGCTGCATTTTAACAAGACCTCCCCTGTAGATGATTTGGATACACATGAGAGATTGAGAAGGATAGGCTAAAATATATTCACTTATATATGATGCGGGGTGGGTCATAAGGGTAAATGCCACAGATCCACTGATGCTGCTGCTGGCCATGGAGTAGTAGTTGGTACTGACTCACTCCCTTTCTCCCCCAGGCAGATCCTTTACCTGGCAAGGGCTCCCCATAGTCGTCCCAATGGATCTATAGCCTGCCCAGCTGAAGCTGGTGGTCTTTACTTACACTTCTGTCCCTGCTGCACCTTGCTCCCTCTGAGTATCAGCTGATTCCTCTTAATGGTCAGAATCAGTGGCTCCCCCCAAGTCTCAACCCCACTTCTCTGCCTATTATTCACCCAATGTCAGGAAGTAAAATAGCCAGTTGGTGTTCTGAACTTCCAGTTCAAGGTCAATAACTTCATAGCCCTGGTACAAGCACTCTTTCCTTGGGAATTAACACCTCTAAATTCCATGTTTTTGGAGTGGGACACTAGGTAAAACTGTGAGGAGCACCACCCCTGCTCCTTGGTCCCCGGCCATGTCATCCAGCTTTGTTGAGAGTATATATATTAGTTTTATCATCACTGTGACCAAGTACCTGACAGAAACAATTTAAAGAAGTAAAGATTTATTTTGCTCATGGTTCTAGAGGTTCAATCCATCATGGCCGGGAAGACATGGTGGAGCAGAGCAGTTCACATCATGGCAGCCAGGAAGCAAAGCAAAGACAAGAAGGGGCCAGGGCAAGGAATGCCCTTCAAATACACACTCCCAGTGACCTAGTTCTTCCAACCAGGCCCCACCTTCCACAGTTTCCACCACCTCACAATGAACCCAGGACTTCACATATGCCAGGTAAGTGCTCTGCCACTGAGCTTCATCCCATTTTTATTTCTTATTTTAACACATGGTCTCACTATGTTGCACAGAGGCACTACACTGCCTCTGACCTCTAAATTGCAATCCTCCTACCTTGCCCTCACCGCCCCCCCAAGTCACTGGAATTATAGATGTGTGCCACACCACCTGGCTTGACAATCAAGATTAACCATCACGTGTATATGGCATCCTAAGATGGTGCTGCAACCTCACAGTGGCTTTTTCTCCCACCTGCTTCTGGAATTAAGTGTTTCATTAAGTCATTCCATAATTCTACAGGCCCAGCTGCTTCTAGGCTATGGAGCATTGGTAGGACCAATGGATCTAATTGGCTTCAACCTTTTGACTTCTCTCTCTGAAAAGAACTTGTTGGTCTAAAGCGATGTGTGGGATGTGATGACAGGGGACAGGGCCTGAAGTGAGTCTGCAGATGGTGCCGCCATTGTGGATTATGGCAGGTAAGGAGAGCAAATCCAAATCCAAAATAAATAGCTATCCATCAAATCACCGTCCCCTTCCATGAAGGAAGGAGTCTAATGTCATCTCTCCCCACCAGATGACACACACGGCCTCTTTGTTTACGGAGTCCATTGACCAATCACATAGAGGGAGGAGAAAGACATACATTGGCATCCACAGAGCATGTCAACTTGTCCACCTGTTTTGGTGAGAGGCACATCACTTGGTGGATTCCTTTAGATTCTAGATGCAACAAGTCCCACATTTGTGGGTACTACTTCAAACCATTTCTCAAGTAATCAAAAAAGCTGCCAGCTTCAAATGGGGTCAGAGATGGTTAAGACTTTAAGCCAAGTTCTTTTGGTGAGAGCTCTCATAGGACATAATAAGCTTATGGCACTGTGTCTGTTCAGAGAGTCTGATCCCGTGCCTTTTCCTCATGGTTCCTTCCACCAGTCTTTCAATCTTATGTCTTCCAAGTGCCTGTCCACCTGGCCAAATCCTTAGCCACTGACCAAGAATCATTGTCAACTTTATTCCCTTGGTTCTTCCAGACCAAGACAATGAGAGGCACCACTCAAAGTGCCGCCAGAGGTGGCACTGTCCTTCAGGGATTCTCTACATGGGGCTGCACTGCCACAGCATCCCACTGCCAGCTGGTGCCAGGGTCCCATGCAGAGCCATTTGTAAACCAGACTCAGAATTTTTTCTCCTCAATGAGTTGGCAAGGGAGAATTTCTATAGGAGCATACGTGTAAGCTGAGAAAGAGAAAGCAGGCTGGCCAGGTAAGACATCTGGTTTGCAATGTACTTGTGTTTTCAGTACATTTGGGTCCAGACCCATTTACCCTGTCTCCACCTGATGAAAGACTATTGTTGGGCATGTTCACTTGAATGGCTAGGCGGATCCGACAACATGGTGGGCATCTTGAATTAAATGATTACCTCGTAGTCCATGGTCAGGTGTTTAGCCTCTGATAGTGCCAAGTGGCAAGCCAGAAACTGTTTCCCAAAAGGCAAATCATTTGCCAAAGAAGGCTTGGCCTTTCTCCCAAACTGAAGAGCCTCTGCTGTGATCTTCCTACTTGGTCTTGCCAAAGGCTCCATGCAGCACTGCAATCTGCCACAGACTCTTCAAGCACCATTGAATCTAATGCATCATAAGAACTTGGCTTAAAGTCTTAACCATCTCTGACCCCATTTGAAGCTGGCAGCTTTTTGTGATTACTTGAGAAATGGTTTGAAGTAGTACCCACAAATGTGGGATTTGTTGCATCTAGAATCTAAAGGAATCCACCAAGTGATGTGCCTCATACTTAGTGCTCAGGGATGCAAAGTTTAATAACCTGTTCTTTATTTTGAAAGAGATGTGCTGAATTTCCTAGACCATATATCCCTAGAAACTTAACTAGGACCCTGTATTTTCATTTTTTCTTCCCCTGAAAAACCTATTTCAAGATGCCCACCATTATATGACCTCTAGGACCTATCAGCATGACATTACCACAGTGTTGGACTAATGTGATGCCCTGTGGAATGATGAAATGAATGACCAAAGTCCTCATGAGCTAACATGTGCATAGAACTGGAGAGCTGACAGCCCTAAGGCAAAATAGGTATACTGCTGTCCCTGTGATGAGACATCAAATGCTTCTGATGTTCTCTGCTGACTAATATTGTTGTTGTTGCTGTTAGGTGCTGCCGTAGTAACCCTCAGAGACTGCAGAGTGGCACTCTACCAACTCAGCTAAACCCTAGCCCCGCTGACCAGTATAGAGGATGGCAAATATTATCTAGGTGTCATATCTGCATTAATTTGTTCCAAACATAAGGCCAGGTTGGGAATATAATTGGGACCACCACCTGATTTATTGTAATAACCCATTTTAATTTGTCAAGACCCATCCATTTTATGCACTGACAAAATGAGAAAGTTAAATAGAATTACCACCCCATGCTCTCTCTTTGACAGTACCTTTAATCTGTGTTGGTCTGCTGAAGATGTGTTAACTGCTCTTGACTTATAATTTTGATGTGGCTTGGGAAACTACAGCAGCTGTCCCTTGGTCTGTCCTTACTCCATAGGCCAGGGAGCCATTGTAATAAATCTGCTGATCCTGAGAAAGCCTGTTCTGGCTCTACACTGTGAGCCTGGGACAAAAACAAAGATGATACTGCTATCTGCCATGGAGCCACTCGGATCAATCCCCACTCTAATCAGTAAATCTCTGGAGTGACCTGGGTCTTTAGAAATTAGCATTCATTCCAGACTAGTGACCACTAATTTTCAAAATATCTGGGATCTTTGCCAGTGTACTGTTACACTGAAATATGGCTGTAGGTCCCTTTAAGGATACACAAGAATTGAGGCATGATAGTGTATGGCTGTAATCCCAGTATTTGGGAGGCTGAGGCAGGAGGATCAATGTGAGTTCAAGGGCAGCATGAGTTACACAAAGGGTTCTAGGAGAAAAAAAGAAAAAAAAGGTTGGAGCAGAGGAGCTCCAAGGAATTAGGTTGTTTCCTTAAGGGTGCCTACTCCTTCTTCATTCAAGCAATTCTGGTTCTGCCTATTGACCAAGTGAGGGTCTGAAAATTTTTTATTGTCATGGCTCAAGTCATTTTCTATTCATAATACCTCCTTTTTGTTGTATAAATCAACATAGGACCTTAGTGGACTCCCTATCTTTTTCATTTTATACCCATGATCATTAGCCACTTCCAAGGAAAACAATCCTGCAGTTTTTACCGTTCCAGTTACCTGGAGCCTCTGTTCCCCACATTCATCATCAGACCTGGGTTAGCCAGACTTCTGTTGCTGTGAGAAGCTACCTAAGAAAACAACTTAAAGGAGGAAGGATTTTTCTTGGCTCACGGTTCTAGTGGTTTCAGTCTCTGATTGGCTGACTCCTTTGGGCCTGAGGTGAGGCAGAAATATCATAGTAGCAGGAGCATATGGTAAAAGCCACTCAACTCATGACAGCCAGAAAGCAAGGTGGGTGGGGGGAGAGAAGGAGGAGCCAGGGATAAGATATATTTTCCCAGGCACATCCCCAGTGACTTACCTCCTCTACCTAGGCCCCACCTCCTACTTTGCACCACCACCACCCAGTAACGTCATCCTATTATGAATCCACCAAGGGATCAGCCCGTTGATTAGATCAGAGCCCTCAGGATCTAAGCATCCCCCAAAGGCCCAACAGCAGGCAGCCAAGTTCCCAATACATAAGCCCTGTGGGGCACATTTCATATTCAAGCCCTAATAATACCTATGTATATTAGTCAGATTTCTGTTCCTATAGTGAAATAACCAATGATGGATTCTTTCTAAAGAAAAGAAGTTCATTTAGCTCACAATTTTGAGTTAGGGGGCAGAAAGCTCAACCATCATGGCACACACAAGACATGGCCAGGACTCCCACAGGTCATCATCTCATAGTACCACAGTGGGGGTGTGTACTAGAGGAAAAGATCCAATTGTAAGACAGGAAACCAGCATGATGGAAGGGGGCATGCTTGCTCTTCTACAACAATGTCTCTTGCAAGAATAACAGAGGGTCCCACAAGAACTATACCAATTCCTCAGGCCCCACCTCTTAAAGGTCCCATGCCTCTTAATATCACCACACTGGGAACCAAACTTCCAACACATGACCCTTTGGGGAACACACTCAAACCACAGTACACATACCCTCTGACCTCTGAATGCAACTACATAACCTCTGCCACAGCTGGATTCTTCCATTTCCGTTGAAATCAGGGCTCCACTCAATGATGGCAGCCTTCCCCCAGCACACCAGATCCCCAGAGAACAGCCTTTGGAGAAGTTTCAGGGAGCTTGGCAATTCCCTCACCAAGGATAGTTTCTATGGTCTGGGGAAAGAGAGTATCTTCCGGGTTCTTTTAAGGGTCAAAGTTTGGGGTAGAAGGCCACTTCTTCCTTCTGAATTTCTTATACCAAGAAATCTCTCTCAGCTCCTTAAACCAGAGCATTGAATCCAAAGCTAACAGGTCAGATCTCAAGTGATATTCCCTCTGAGAGTTTATCCACACATGTATGCCCCAGAATATTGCCAAGATAAATTAGCCAAGTCTTGTAATTCTGTCAGTGAGCTAAGCTTCTCCTCCAAGATTTGATTTCATAATTGGCCCCCAGGAACATGCCGGAATCTGATCCCATCATCACCCTGGGGGGATGATGAAGAGCCCTGGCTTCCCTTATAAATGCACAACCTCAGCTGAGGGTCTTTAACAAATGCATACACAGCCTCCCCCTCTAATAGGGGAAGAGGCCCTGATTGGCCAGCACAGCAGACTCTGTAGCAGACATGGCCAATCCAGGGCAAGAGGGCTACATGCAGCCCAGGACAGATGGTAATACAGGTTCACAAACCGTTTTAATATCATGTGTTTTTTAATGTTTATTTTCTTGGTGACCCCTATTATTATGAATATGCACTAACTATATCATATAATATGTGCAGCCCAAGACAATACCTCTTCACTCAGTGAGGCCCAGGGAAGCAAAAAGTTGGGCACCCCTGCTCTATGGAATGAAAGAATCTGGATCCCTGAGCCTACCATCCTCTGCCTGCCCTCATTCTAATTTCAATTCTCACCCTTTTTGGATTAATCCCATAAATTTTATAGAAGGATCCTGCAAAAGTTGTGAACCCAACTAACAATGAAACTCAGCAATCCACTAGATCAAATGCGGTATCTGGGTTTTGATCATTTCAGCTCTGCTGGTAAGAGATGAGATTCTTTTTGCAGATTACAGAAATTTCCTGAGTTTGGGTCCATGCCTGAATGAAGGCTGTAGAGATTTTTGTTCATTGTTTTCTCTCACTGAGTTATCAGATGCTATTAAAAACAGACAAGTGACCCTCAGTGCTCAAATTCTACCTGCCTTTTACTCTGCTCAGTGGCCCCTGGGGCTTGGGCTTCTAAAGCCTTGCCTTGGATGAGTACAACAGTCAGACGACCATAAGGGATATGATAAGTGGCTCTTTCATCACCAGGGTCACCTGAGCTGCCAGGTCCCATCCCTTCACACTAACTGTCATTTCCCTGCTGTAAGTCCTTTCTAAGGCAATAACCAGCTACACATTCCCATGCTCCCCTGGGGCACTCTGCCTGCACCCTAATTATGCCACCAACCTCTGGCATAGTCAGCATTCTTATTGGCAACCAACAGAAAGAAACTGGTTAACTGTGCTGAAAATAAATGTATTACACGAGCATCATGGCTGACAGAGTCCATGGAAGCAGGAGGATCAGGCTCAGGCAGAAGCCAGGGAGACCAGGACAAGACTGGTGCCAGAACCATGTACTTGGGAGCCACCTCTGGCCCATACCCACAGGCCTCTCTTTTCCACTGAGTAGTCCTTTGCCAACCGTGAACTTTTGTGTCATAGCATCTGTATTTCTGTGTGTGTGTGTGTGTGTGTGTGTGTGTGTGTGTGTGTGTGTCTATGATTACAGGCTTTGTAGGGTTATGAAACTAATACTAAATTAGAACTGATTGACCCTGGTTGGAATCTCAGGTCTACCACTCTGTTTGTCCCATTTGCATAATCTTGAACAAACTGCTGGCCTTCTCTGGGCCTCAGTTTCAACGTCTGGAAAATGGGTACCATACCCATTCCTTGTCTCACTGAAAGTCTGTGACTCCACAGCAGCCTTTCTTTCACAGACTGCCCTTAGTCACATGTGCAACAAAATATCATAAGTTAGACCAAAAATGCCGCTCCTCCAGTAGATCTTAAGCTCTGCGAGTTCAAAGATTCCATCTACCTGTGCCAACATATGTTTGTTGAATGAAAAACAATTCCTAAAGTAAGGGATGGAGAAGAGCTGAGCAAACTGTAAAGGGCAGTGCACATGGAAGTGATAGTGCTCTGCAGTGAGAGAGACCTCAGCTCCTCTTGGCACATCAGAGTCTACCAGAGTGGCCTTGGTCTGGCCTTGGCTTCTGCATGTGTAAAATAGACCCACTATCTCCATGGGAGGCTGGGGCAGGCCTCTGTGATAGTGGCGTGTGAAGGGCCAGCCCTGGGCCAGGCATCGCAGGCAGCCTGGAGGCCTGAGTTCTGGCCCCAGCACTGCCCTCTCTTCCGTGGCCAGGGATGGCATGGCCAGTGACCCAGGAAGACACTACAGTTTAGACAAGTCGAGTCTCTCAGATGCCACCACTCAGCGTCTGTGAAAATGGGACTCTTGTGTATCCTGGTGGCAAAGACAGCAAGGGCTGGCACAGGGTCCCCGGCCTCCAGAGGACAAATGGCCTAGGCAGAGTTGGGGTGGACAAGGCCTCCAACAGGCTGTGACCCGGCAGGACCCTCCCTCCCATGGGCCTCAGTTTCCTCATCTATAAAATTAGGACTGTTGGGGGATTACGACATGAGTGCACTCAAAAAATACCACCAGTGCTATTATTATGAAATTCTCTTAATTATATATATTCAGACACATGGAACTGTTTTCAATACAGTAAATATGCCTCTCCCCTGCCTTCTCCCTCTCCCTCTCCCTCTCCCTCCTCTCACACAGTCAGATGCTCTTCCTTTCTCGTTCCCCCTACTCTGTGTGCTCAATGTCCTTGTCCTCTCATGGCTCTGGACTCAGCTGTCCAGGGTCTACCGTTACCTGCCCATTAGTCAGCACTGAAAGCAGCGACTGCACTGCAACCGTCTGGGACTTCTCTGCTCACCTCACCCCCAAGCCTCTGGGCTTTCTCTAGGGGTGCACCTGTTGCCTGTGACCTCAGAGCCCAACACACAGGGGATCTTAGAAAGAGAGTGAATGAATGACTGACCAAAATGCATAACCAAAAAGTGAATGCGTAACCAAAACCATAAACACAAAAGCGGCCCATTTGTCTCCTCTGTTTAAGGATGAGCTGAGCTAAACCTGCAGACAGATGCACTGAAGTTGGATGCAAAGAAACTTCTTACACCGTTATTTACTGAACTCTGAGGGCGATGGGCAGAGGGAGGGAGTAGGTGCATTTCCCCTCTTCCCAGAGAGAAACTGGGGTCCAAGGAGTGGGGGGAAGAGCTGGGAAAGCCATCCTCCATTGGCAGGGAACTTCTTATCTGTGGGGCTGGGTTTCTCCATTACTGGGCAGCAGCTTGTCCCTGATGGCCAACCCCTACCTCTCCACTCCTCCCCTCCCAGAGGCTGTGATGTCCCAGAGCTGTTCATTTGGAAGCACCTGCTTCACAAAGAAGGAGGAGCTTTCTGACAGTAGTCATCTAATAACAGAGAGAGCTAACACAATAGGCAATGAACTCTGGCGGCAGAAAGATGCAGATTTAATAAGACATTTGTCTTTATGATGTATCTGTGCTCATGAGAGGATTTTAGGGGACTGTCTCTCCTGCCTGTCTGAGCTGGGTCTTAGCTTCCAGGTGGAAGCTAAGAGAAGGGCATTCTGAACAGAAGGAACAGCATGCACAAAGGCATAGAGATGGGAAACATTCTGACATATGTGAAAGAAAGGCAAATTATCTTGATTTGTAAGGCCAGAACATGGGACACCAATTATCAAGCACAGACTATGTGCCAAGGTCTTGGAAGACACACCCAGTCTCTGCTCTCATGGAACTTACAAACCAGTGGGAGAGACAGGTTAAGAAAGAGACAGACAAGCCAGGTGCATGTTGTATGACTGTAATCCCAGCAACTTGGGAAGTGGAGGCAGAAGGATCAAAGGTTCAAGGCCAACAGTAGCCTGTGCAACTTAGCAAGATCCTGTCTCACGATAAAAAATAAAATAAATTAAAGGGGCTGGGGTGCAGCTCCATGGTATAGCACTTAACTAGAATGAGTTCAACCCCCAAGTACTACAAGAAAAGGAAGAGGGAGGAGGAAGAGGAGAAGACAATGACAGCAAAAGACAGAGAGAGAGAGAGAAGTGAGCTCTGTCATTTCGAGTTGGTTTTCACGTGGGTGTGTGTGCTGTAAAGAAAACAAAGCCAGATGATCTGATGGAGACTGGGAGTGGGGTGGCCAGGGATGGATTCTGAGGGAATGCTATGTGAGCCAAGACCTGAGAGATGCCAAGAAAGTTGCTATGAGGAGATCAGGGTAGGAAGGTGAACAGGCAGGGGAGCAGCCCTCTGTGCAAAGGCCTTGGGGCAGGAACAAACTTGGAATTGTGGAGGAACCGTAAGGCTAGAAGGACCAAAGCATGAGAGGAAGGGGAGAGGGGACAAGATGAGGCTGAAGATGTGGCCAGCCTTACCCCACAGCTCAGAGCACGTCCACACCCGCTTGCCTGTGCTCACCTATGCCAATGTCTCCCCTCTGCTTGGTTGCTGGGCTCCAGGCAGGCTGCTCCCCAGTCCCCACTGTTTCAGGGACCCAAGTTCTTTCTGGCAGCAGGTTCCCATCCATTCCAATCCCAGCTCTGCAAATACAGCCTGCAGCTCCCTGCACAAGCACCTAGCCTCCAGCCATCCCCAGCAGGATCCTGGCCCCACCCCAGCCTCCCCTGGCAAAGCCTGTGCACCCCCAGCCAGGCTTCTAGCCCTGCCCTAAAGGGCCCCAGACACCAATCCCCACAGTCCTTTAGCCCCAAGCCACCCAAGGAGCCAGCTCCAGGGGACAGAGGGCGGCACAGGGTAGGAGATGGCAGATCCAGACTTAAGATTCCAGACTAGATAAACCCTGGGCAGGGAGGGGGCTGGGCGCAGCGTTCCTGGGCCGTGATGCATGGAGCCTCCGACTCCCCCAGGAGCTGTCCTCTGCTATCTGATGCAGGATCGTCAGCTACAGGAACACAGGACTGTTAACAGGACTGCTCCAGGAAGCAGGAAATTAACCCGCCTCGCCAGAGGCGGGAGGGTAATTAAGGGGCCCTGCAAATGGGCACCTTCATTTTGCACCAGCTGTTTTCAGGGAAGATCCTAGTCCAGGGCCGGCCTGAGAACTTTGTGGGTGGGAGGTGGAGGGGTGTCCAGAACCTGCTCCCTACTCTTCTTTCTCCACCGGCCCCACAACTCACCCTTGCCCTGCTGCACACGCACTTCACAAGTGGTGCACACTTCCACTTTGGCGCATGCGCGCCTCCCCTGGAAATGCCATTCTCACTTGGCTCCACCCCACTCCACCTCACTCAACCCCATCCTCCTCTTCCTTGCAGACTCTTTGCTGGCCCAGGTCCTGTCTTCTCCACCACATTCTCCTGGGGCAAACCTGTGGGGAGTGACCGCCCTGACCTTGCACAAACACAGCTCCTTCATGCTATGGTGAGAACACAGATAAGAAAGGGGCAGTGAGCTACCCAGGGCCACGCAGCAGGCCCAGGACTAGAACTCAAGACTACTCTTGACTCTCACATTTTTGTTCTCTCCCCCAACACAGAGGCCTCATGAACTACAGACAGCCTGAACACCTTGTGGAAATCCAGAAGGCAGACTGAGAGCTGGCAGGGGTTCGAGAAGGGTAGGATCATAGATCAAGCAGCTACTTCATTCCAGGGCTGGGCTTTAGCCTGGTTGGTAGAGTGCTTGCTGTGCACGCTCTGAGGCCCTGGGTTTGATCCCTAGCACTGCAAAAATGGGCGAAGGACCTGGCAGCCCACTCCTGAAACAATCCCAAAGCAATCAAACACGGAAAACCCTATGAATAGCAGAGAAGCACTGCCACAGTGCCAGGCATGGCACAGTATTGAGGAATGTTTCATTCTATTGTACATGGGGTCACTATGAGTCAGACCCAACTCAATGGCATCTAACAACAAACTTCATTCCAGATTCTGAGGTAGCGACTGGGATGTGATATGATGGTAAGCTGTCCTGGATGTGTCCTGTCCTCTGGGAGCTCAGAAAACTCCCTGCCATGACCCAAAGACTTTTTCAACCATAAACCAAGAAAGAGTTCAAAGAAGACGCCCTAGGCTGGTGGCACCTTGTAGCAAAAGCATTTAGTCCAGCTTGGGACCCAGAATAGGTCACTCTGGAGACACTGTGTGTATTAGTCAGCTTTCCATTACTGTAACAAAAGACCTGAGATAATCAACTTAAAAGGAAGAACAGTTTATTTTGGCTCCTGGTTTCAGAGGTTTCAGTTCAGGGTTGCTTGCCCCCATTACCTTTGGTCCCGTGGCAGCAAAGTATATCACAGTGAGAATATGGGACATATGTTCACCTCCTGGGGGGTTGTTGTTGTTAGGTGCCATTGAATCAGGTCTGATTCATAGTGACCCTATGTACAGCAGAAGGAAACACTCCCTGATTCTGTGCCAGGCACACAATCTTATTTATGTTTAAGCCCATTATTGTAGGCACTGTGTCAACTCATCTAGTGGAGGGTTTTCCTTTTTTTCATTGATCTGCCACTCTCCCAAACATGATGTCCTTCTCCAGGGATTGGTCTCTCCTGATTACATGCCCAAAATACGTAAGACGCAGTCTAGTCATCCTTTCTTCCAAGGAGCACTCTGGTTACACTTCTGTGACACATCTGTTGGTTCTTTTGACAGTCCATGGTATATTCCATATTGGTCTCCAGCACCATAACTCAAAAGCATTAATTCTTCTCCTGTCTCCCTTGTTCAATGTCCAGCTTTCACAATCATATGATGCGACTGAAAATACCATGGCATGAGTCAGGCACGCCTTCGTCTTCAATGAATGGGAAACAAAACAAAAAAAGAGAGGAGGGGGCAGGGTCCATGCATCCTTATCAAGGGCAGACCCACCATGATCTAACTTCCCTACACTAGGCTCTACCTCTTAAAGGTTCCACAGCCTCCCAGTAGTACCACAGACTGGTGACAGAGCCTTTGGCATAGGGGCCTTTGAGGGTCACTTTGAACCATAGCCCTCTGCCTGGGCTGGGATGTGGAGAGAAGACAGGCTGTGCAGATGGGAAGGGGGTGCTGGGAAGAGTATCTCAGACAGAGGGAGAGGCCAGCCGAGGAAGCCCAGGAAGGCTAGAGCTCAGAGGGAGGGGAAGAGGTCTGAAATTGGGCAGGGAGGTCATGGGGCTCAGAGGAGGGAGGGCCTCTATTGGGGACAGTAGCTCTTTATCCCAAAAGCTTGGGGAAGGCAGTGCAGGATTGGGGGCAGGGGAACGTGTGTGTGTGTGTGTGTGTGTGTGTGTGTATGTGTGTGTGTGTGTGTGTGTTTGACAAAGGTCTCTGGCTGCCATCCAGGGAAAGGATTGGCAGTGAGCCAGGTAGATGTGGGACCTGCCAGCAGGCTCTGGCACCAAGTGAATAGGCAGTCCAGGAAGGAGACATGAGGGGTGCATGAGGTGGAATCTTCTGGGGCTAGGGGTGGGGCCTGGGGATGGGGCAACAGAGGGAGGAGTCAGGGAAGTGTAGGTGCCTGGTCTGGCCAATGAGCAGAAGAGAGCAAGGGAACACAGAGAGGGGCACTGTGGGTGGGGTGGGGAGTGGGCTGCCTTTTAGACACTGCAGCTCGGCGGGGCTGGGGACCCTGAGGTGACAGGCTAATAAGACGTGGTCTAGTCCTGTGGAGCAGGTGCAGGCGTGCAGCACCTACTGAGATGCACTTCTCCAGGAGCCCCTTTAACACATCAGTCATTGTTGCTCTGTTTTGCAGAAGAGGAAACTGAGGGTCAGGCAAGGCAGAACAGTTTGCCTGGAGTTCTAGAGTCAGGACATGATGGAACCAGGATTGGAGCTCTATCCACACCCCCCACCTTCTCCCTCCTGAGGCCGCTCCAGGACACCAGGAGCTGACAGTGCAGAGGGGGCCATAGCTAGAGGAGTGACATCGGTGCCCTTGGTGAGAACCGCTACTGCAGGGTCACCTGCGAGAGCAAAGGAAGGCAGCCTGGAGGTGGGTGGGGAGGCCACAGTCAAGGCCACCAGCCTCCTCATCCTTCCATCTATCTCACAGATAGGCACTGATGTCCATTTTGTGCTAAGTTCTCTGCTGGGCCCTACATGGCCAAGAGGGGATACGGATCACCCTAGTTTCCAGTCGAGGAAACTGAGGCCCAGAGAGAAGACAGGCACAAGGTAAGTTAATAGCACAGTGCAGAAGGAGACCCAAGAGTTTCTGGATCCATGAGCTGGAGGGGTCAGGGAGCCTCCAGTGGAGGCAGCCAGTGAGGGGCCCCGGGCTGCTGGCATCCAGGCAGAGCAGAGCAGGGGGAAGGACAGAAGGGAAGGTGGTCCAGGGAGGAAGAGGTCTTTGCTGCCACCTGAGGGTCCACATCAGCTTGTCTTTGCCTTTTCCGCCTGGCTGCTTAGGGCGTAAGGCCATGTCCTGCGCTCAGAAGGTCTCCCTCGCACTTGGACGGATGTGCCCAGTTCTCCTTCTGTTGAGCGCCATTCGGGGCACTCCAGCCACTGCTGGGTCCTCTGGTCCCTTTGCTGAGAAGAGACCTGAACCAAAGGGAGCCTGAAACAAAGCCGATGGAGGCCACAGGTAGAGAGGGAACTCAAGTCATGCGGGCCATGGAAGAGCGCGAGAAGCCAACCCTGGGAGGAGATGGACTCTGTCCTGTGAATCCCTTGATCTTATGGGGAGGACAGGAAAGTCCCGAGGTGCAGAAGCACCTGGTGCCCTGCAGACCCTAAACGATGGCAGGGTGGGGGCAGGGCTAGGAGGGCCAGATCTAGAGGGAAGAAATCTCCAGGGGGCTAGGGACAGGCACAAGAGGTCTAAGCCAGCAGGGGGCGCTGGCACAGCAGAAATCCAGCCCATGGGCCAGCAGGGAGCCTGCCAGGCTCTGAGATGGGCTTGGAGATTACCAAGGCTTCATGACCTCAGCAGGAATGAGCCTGACACAAAAGAGACAGTGTGGGGCCCTGAATAAGCACAGGCTGTGGGCAGTGCACAGGATGCCCTTGAGCTGGGAACCTGGCTGCTTCTCTCTGTGTGACCTGGATAGGTCTTAGTCTAAGAATCATAGACTGAGTGGTTTAAACAGCAGAAAATATTTTTTTCTTTTTTTTCTTTCTTTCTTTCTTTCTTTATTTATTTTTTTTTTTCACTATCTTGGGGACTAGACAGCCTGGCAGGATTCAGTGTCTGGGGCCTCCTCCTGGCTTGCAGGGAGTCCCCTTCTTGTTGCAGCCTCACATGGCAGAGACAGAATTCTACTATCTTCCCCTTCTTGTCCGGCCTCAGCCCCTAATGACCTCACTGAACCTTTACTAGCTCCTAAAGACCCCATTCCCCCCTCAGCATATGTGGGGTGGAAGGGGTGATTCTGCACATTAGTGGCTGAATCCTTTGCCTCTGGCCTCTGTGAGAGGAAACTGCTCCCAGCACTTCTCTGAATGGGTGACATGAGGCACCCAGCAGAGAGTGAGTGTCCCTGAGAAGTCAGCAAAGTCCTTGACCAAGAACAAAGCGAACAAAGAGTTCAAGCATCAGAATCAGTGGGGTGGGGGTCCACACCTGAGCCCCTGGCCCAGGGTCTCCTACTGCCCATCCCAGCCAGGGTGGGTGCCTGGCTAGAGGCATTGCCAAGCCTTCAGTGCAAGGAGGGCACCAGCTGGCCACAGGGAAAGGAGGGCTGCAGGGCCTGAGGCTGTGACCTGGGCCACCTGCCAGGCTGGCTTTGTTTTGCGAAGCAAACAGTTCCCAAGCCGCTTCCTCAGGCCAGGCTCTGTGTCTGGCAGGGAGATTTGGGGAAGAGGACACACCAGCGCTGTTCTGAGACCCAGGCAGTGGGCACCACCTGCAGGCCACACAGCTGGGCAAGGTCCAGGCCACCTGCTTCAGGGTCACACTGTTTGTGCCTCCTGGTGCCAGGTCCAGTGTGTGTGACCTCACAGGACCACGATATTGCCACAGAGAAGGTAAGAAGATAAGGCTCGTCAAGGTGAAGGTCACAGGCATGGAACAGGCACGTTGGCAGGACAAGGCTGGGTCCCGTGGCCCTGCTGTTTGTCTTGCAAAGGCTGTTGCCTGCTTCTGGAAGATTCTAGAGCTAGAGAGATAGGGTCACATTCAGGCTTTGCTACTTAGGTCCTGGTGATCTTGGGCAAGTCATTCCCACCTTCTTAGCCTAAGGCTCCTCACTTGGAATGTGGGCCCCTTAGGCCTGTTAGGACACAAGGTGCAATTTTAATTAGTTATTATATGATGCCCTTTCCTTCTGTTCCAAACTAATCCTGTGAGGTTGATATTGGTATCCAGCTACAGAACTGGAAAAGTTCAGAGAGGGTGAGTGATCTGCCTAAGATCACACAGCAACAATTGGGTCCATCTGACTCCGAAGCCTACACTCTTTCTAGCACACACAGTGCCTCAGGGCCAACTGATTGTTCCTTCTCTACAATGGGCCCATCTGGGGCCACACAGGGCCTCTGGGAAAAAAATTCCCCAGGGAGCTCTCATTGGTGAAGGGTCCTCTACAGGAGGGGTGTCCTGACTCCTTCCCTCAGAAGCCGAATATCCTGCGTAATACTCCTGACTCTGCTATAGATCAGGTGATCTTGGGAAAGTCTCTTATACCAAGCCACAGCACCCCCCTCCTAAAAATGAGGGCGGGAGTTCATTATTAAGCACAGAACATGGGGCACCCCCTGCCCCTCTTCATGTCTCACCTCCCCTGTCCCTCCACAGATGTCCTCCCTCAGACTTCTGTCACCAGTGCACCCCAAGAAGACTCTCATGACTGTGCAAGAGGCAGCCATGCTGAGGGTCCCCCAGCCTCTCAGAGGCATTGTCTGCCTCCAGGGTGGAGCTGCCGGAGCCAGCTGTAGTGACCGCCCATGTGCAGGGCTCCCCTGGGACTTCCCGCAGGCCCTCAGGGTGACTTAATTTCACATGCTTTGGCAGGGGCATATGACCCAGGAGCAGGGCCTGTGGAGGCAGAAGCAGTGGGCTGAGGCTGCACGGGCCATTCTGTCTCCTTTCTTGGTTTGCAAATTTTCTGGGTGCCTCTGACCATGGGGCATGTTGGGGAACCAGTCTGACCTGGAGTCCCAGCTCTCAGTCCCAAATGATCATTCTGGTCCCTGCCAAGCCCCCCCGGATACATTGACTCGCCCTTGCATGAACTTGAGCATCAGTTAACATGCTCCCCCAACCCCCCACCCTGCCTCAAGGACCCTGCAAGGGCAGCAACCTCCACCAAGGAGGATTCTGAGCTTCGGGGAAATGTGGAGAAGCCACGAGCACAAAGAACAGCCACCACCCCAGTAGCCACGCCACAGAGCAACTGTAGTAGTCTAGAAAGAATTGGTGGCAAGCCTGGTGCATCATTTGTAACCAAGATGCCCAGTGCTCTCCAGAGAAAGGCAGCATCAGGGCATAAGCCTTGCAAGGTCCGTCGGCAGAAAGCCCAATTCCTCGCCAGGAGCCACACTCAGCTGCCTTTGTATCGAAGGAGTGTTAGTTGCATAAAAGGAAGTTTCTCTGTCTCACTCCCCTCCTCTCTCTCCCCCTCTGTAATCCACTCCCTCACTATAAAGTGAATAGTTATTTAAATAAATTTGGAAAACACAACAATAACAGCAACACAGTATAAGAAAGAAAAGCCACAGTCTGTGGCGCCAGGAGCACTTTCAGCAGCTGGAGAGTTCCTTCTGTCCCATTGCTTCCCTTTGCTTGAGAACATCTCCAGCGTCAACTGCTGGGCACATTTAACACTTGGTGAGCATCAACCTTCCCTCCTAAGTCCCTCCTTGGCCCAAGAGGCTGCTCCAAGGCTCACATCTTGTTTCCATTTCCTGCTACTCTAAACAAGCTATGGTGAATACCTTTATGCCAAAAACTTTCCCCACATTCAGCAATATTCCTTTGGGATTGATTTGTTGGAAGTGAGATGGTGGGTCAGATAAGAGGAGAGCATGGAAGGCTCTAGCATCAAGATCTTCTTCAAGGTGATGCTTTGCAATCCCAAGGACAGAGACCAGCACTGGGAAGGTTGCCTCTTCCCTTGGGAGCCCTCCATTCTTTGTCCTGGAAGTGGCCAGAGGACATTCCCAGGGGAATTTTCCCTTCTGCTATGACCTACCATGCTCTAAGTCCTCTCGAAAGAGGTTTGTGTTTGCCATATCCAAGCAGCGGCAGCCCCATTAACTGGTGC
This sequence comes from Pedetes capensis, assembly GCA_007922755.1. Taxonomy (NCBI): domain Eukaryota; kingdom Metazoa; phylum Chordata; class Mammalia; order Rodentia; family Pedetidae; genus Pedetes; species Pedetes capensis. The sequence goes on along the minus strand of VMDO01000018.1, from coordinate 28,848 downwards.
TTTCTTATGTGTGACCATGGGTGAGTTACTTAACCTCTCTGAGCCTGCTTCCTCATTGGGAGAATAGAGATAGTAATGGCATGATTGAATGACGTATGTCCCGTCATTGGCTCCATGTTGGCTGTATCACTGTCATATAATGAGTGAGCATGGACACATCAGACCCATCCTGATGACAACTTGAGCTTTCCCCTGCAGATCCTGCTCTGTCCCAAGGCTTCCTCTCCTTTCCTGAGTCTTCACTTCTTCTAGGGTGGATGGGGCTGAGAAGGCTTCCTCCCTCCCAGAGGTGCTGGGGAGCAAAGGGGCCCCTGAGACAGAGCAGCGCACTGCAAGCTACACAGGAGCTCCAGTGGTTGTCATTGCCTGCTATTTGGCAGCCTCCTCCTCCAAGAAGCCAAAGTCTATGTCTGGCTCTACAGAACCACCAGCTCCAACCTCCACACACCTCCTATGATCCAGTCCCAAGGTCATCCTGCTCACATGGCACTGAGGTCCAGACCCAGAGGCACCTTTGTCAGCTGTGCATCTTGGCACAAGTGTATCAGCTCCTCTGAGGAACCTCAGGATCATCATCCTCAAGGTGGGAGCCACAGTAGTGGGGTTGTTCGGAAGGGCAAGTGAGTTCACCAGATACCTAGTAGGGGCACATTGTGTATGATTCTTTTTCCCTTGCAGATCTTGAAAGAAGTTGTGGATGGGGAGATTGTGTACTTATGGGAGGAGAAAGATTTGAAGGAAGGAGCCTGAATTCTGGGGCATAGCAAGAAATGGATTTGAGCTGGGGAGAATCAGCTTTCTCAGCCCTGCCCACTTTCATCCCCTGGAAAGGCCTGGCCGAGTGCCAGAACTCAGCCCCTAAGGCAGAGAGTATGACTCCAGGGGCCAGGCTTGCAGCCAGCACATGAAGAGATGGTGATGGTTGTGAGAACAGGGCCACGTCACTGAGCACACGGTTACCAAGCCTTGGGTTCCAGGCTCTGCTAAAGCCTCCCAGGCTAGAGAGGTCCTATTCCTAGAGATCTGTGTTCTAGTGTGGATAAAAATAAAGATGCAGTAGAATTAACTAGGAAGAGAAGACCTGCCGGAAGAGAAAGGAAAGTGTGGAGCAGGGGAAACCTTTTTTTTTCAAAATAGACAATGAGGAGAGAAAAAATACAGCCCAGATTCAAAAGCCAGTTTTGCAAGAACCTGCAAAAAAAATGTAAAAGTGAAGAAACTCTCTGATATGGACGAAAAGTTAGCAAACCTGGCCAGCGCTGATTTAGAAGAAATTCACCAGAAACAAGGGTAGAAAAGGGAAACTTCTCAATCTAGTGTTAGAGCAGCAAATGGAAAGGTACTTGATGATGTGGATCACAATTTCAATGTAGGTAAAAGAAAGCAAATTCAAATCAACCAAGAAGAGGAGAGACTGAAGAACGAGAGGACTATGTTTGCTGGGAATTTGCCTCTTGCAGGTAATAAGATGCTGAAATTATTTTCTTTAGAGTACGGACAAATAGGATCTGTACAGTTTTGTTCTCTGATGCTAATTTAATCTTGATTATAAAAATATTAATGCTTATGTTGTGTTTAAGAATGAAAGAGCTGCTACAAAAGCATTGAAAAGAAATGGGGCCCAAACTGCGGATGGAGTTTGTATGCAGGTGGATCTCGCATCTGAGACCTCATCTTGTTCTTGTTCTTGTTGTTGTTAGGTGCTATGGAGTCGGTGTCTGACTCATAGCGACCCTACGCACTACAGGGGAAACAGTATTGTTAGTGCTTCTCTGCTATTTGTAGGATTTTCAATGGCTGTTTTGTTTTGTTTTGTTTTGTTTTTTTGGGGGGGAGTGGGTTGCCAGGTCCTTCTCCCAAGCCTACAGCACCTGGTGTTCCCAGGCAGTGTCCCATCCAAGTACTAACTGGGCCCGACCCTGCTTAGCTTCTGAGATCAGATGCCACAGTGGTACAGCTGCAGGTGCAAGGCCTCATCTAAGGACAAGAAATCAGTATTTGCGGGGAATCATCCTTACAAAATTGAAGACTGCCGTGGAGGGGCACCTTCTGACTGTGGGAATGCTTTGCCCTGGATTGTGAAAGACCCAGTTAGAGGGGTCAGCACAGGGTTTCGCTGTGTGCCCTTTGAGAATACAGATGCTGTTCATCTTGCTCTGAAATTAAGTAATTCTGAGCTAAGGGGAAGAAAAATCAGAGTCAAGCCTTCAGTTAATAAAGAAAAATGAAAATGACAAAATTCAAACCCAGGTTTGAAAAATGTCAATACACCTAAGCAAGTACTTCATTTTGCTTCCAAAAATGCAGGGCATTCTAAAAGTACATTTATTGGAGAAAAATGTGGTTTTCATAAAAAGAAGCAGACAGAAGAAAAATGAATGAACTAAGAAACTAAGAAAATAGAAATAATGATCAGGGGTTGCTTGCCTCCTTTCCCAAGTAATACTGCTAACTTAAGTGCCGTGAATCCATGGATTGAGTGTCCAGGGTTCTATGGATTGTGTATGCGGAGACTTCAACAGTCTGAGCGTATTCACAAATATACCTCTTGGAAGCATTTGTTTTTAGATGTGGACAGATTACTATAAAACAGTTACCATGGGCCATGTGTTACCACCAGTGGTATAAGACATAACTTTAGACCCAGGGTGAATAGTTAGAATTTTACTGATTATCTGATATCTTAGTGTATGTGACATCAATAGGCCCTTCAGGCAGTTATTTTAATAATAGTATTATTCAGATGAGACTAGGTTAAAAAGCAGGCTGGGATTTAGCTCAGTTGGTAGAGCGCTGCACTGCGGTCTCTGAGGTCCAGAGTTCAATTCAATTCCCAGCACCGCAAAAATGGGAGAAGGACCTGGCAATCCACTCCCAAGACAATCCCGAAACAGTCAGCCATTGAAAACCCTATGAGGGTCGCTATGAGTTGGATACCGACTGGACGGCACCTAACAACAACAATAACAATAATAACTAACCAAAAAGGATTTTCTTAAAAAGAAAAGGAAAAAAAATAAAGATGTAAATGAAAGAAGGAAATTGAGATGAGATGAATGAGTGAAGGAAATCGGCAATTAGCAGAGTTTGACACAAGGGGGACAGGCGCTGGCCAGTTGAAGAGGAGACAGTTGCCTAGAGATCTAACTGACACAGAGGGGCCAGCAGCAAACCGGCCATAGAGAGCAGACAGTGCAAAGGCACTGAGTGGGGACTCAAGTGTGATGCATGCAAGGAACACGAAGAAGCCAGCAGGCTGGGACATGGGGACCCAGGCAGGAGGGCAGGAGGAGTACCTGTATCACTCAGCCAGAACACGGAGGAGCTGCAGTTTTAATGAGGGGATGCTGTCAGGAGGTAGGGCAGATCTGTTCTGTGGGGCTCATGAGGTGGCTCCAGAGAGGCAGCTTCAAGCTCACTAAAAGGCTAGACTTCTGGACAGGGTCATCTGAAGACAGAGATGGATTCTTCATGAGGAAATGAGCTCCCCATAGCCAGAGGCATGCAAGTAGGGGGAGCAGATTCCTCTGCTAGAAGGGAGCTCTGGATTACACTGGGCTGGATACATTCACTCAGTTGGTTACTCAATCGACACTGAACAGTTACCAATGCTCTTGTGACCAGCCCCCTGCCAAGTGCTGGGTGGCTGAGAAAGTACAAGGGCAGCAAAAGAGGGGATAAAAGGAGGGAGGGAGGCAGGGACTGTCAGTGGGTTTAGGGGTACTGTACCCCAACATTACTGCTTGCCGGGAGGAATTCTCCTTCTAGGGACCCCCACTCAGGGGATATGCCAGGTCTTTGGCTCCATTGTGAAAAAGAATTTTAGAACAAGTCAATAAAAGATGAAGCAGTTTGAAGTTCATTAAAGGTATAGATTATAAAGGGGGCTGGGGTTTAGCTCAGTTGGTAGAGTGCTGCTCCACACTCTCTGAGGACCAGAGTTCGATCCCCAGCACCGCAAAAATGGAAGAAGGATGTGGCAATCCACTCCTGAAGCAATCCCAAAGCACTCAGCCATTGAAAACCCCGCAAGGGTTGCTATGAGTCAGACTCAACTCAATGTCACCTAACAACAAAGCGACAACAGATTATAAAGAGAGTACACCTTCTAGATGTGAAGGTGGGCAGTAGAAAAGGGCTACTGCTTCCTTGAGTTAAGGTGGGTTGTGATCTTTATAGTGGAGGTTAAACCTTTAGTGAAAAGAAGGAAATGTCTGACACCTGGGGCCTGTGCCCAAAAGGGGTTAATGGATTCCTGGTGACTTCAAAGGACTGGACTCAGAGGCGGGCATTTCAAAAGGTTACAGAAATCCAGGCAGCTACTGGTCTTGATAAAGGAGCAGAATTTATTAAACAAAGGGTTTCAGTCTCACTCAATCTTATCGCCCTTCCTGGATGAAGGTAGAAGTACGTGATTCTAATTATGCCTCCTTCTATCAAGTATGCTGTTTGTAAGGGTATTATCTATCAGGGAAGTACTGACCACCAGACCAAAGCCTTTGCCCCACAGGAGGCTTACACTGATACTCATATTACAGGTGGCCAGTAAGCAAATGGCTAGGGGTGGTGGCTGGCCACAGAGCCCTCTATTTCCTTTCTTCCTGCCTATTACCCTCTAACAGGACCATTTGGGACTTGGGGATAGGCCTCAAGTGCCTCTCCACTTGGGGTTAGGCCTCAAGGTGGAGGTGATGCTTGGGCTGGCCTGCGATTTCAGGACAGATTGGGGCTTTAGGAGGTGGAAGGAATAGCAACATCAAGATAGGGTGAGCCAGGGTCTAGAGCAGGCTGTCTGAGGGGACTTCCCGCAATGATGGGACATTCTAAATCTGCACCATCCAGCACAGTAGCAGCAGACACCATGACAGGTAGTCCACGTATAATTTGAATTAGATTTAAATGGCTACCCTATTGGGCTACACAGGTCTAGAGGCTCCTGGCCTGGGAGTTGGGGGTGGTAAAAGGAGAAGAGAGGGAGGGAATTGGCTCAGGTCAATTGACACTCGCTCTTGGCAGCTGTGGGAGCCACTGGGGTTTGCTTGGGTTCAAAGACCCTTCAGGGGCTAGGAGGAGGGCTGCAGAGCCTGCTGGTGGCCCATGGGAGGTGTGTGGAGGCAAGGATGGCCTGGGTCAGGGTGAGCACATCAGCAGTTTGGGACACCTGGAGCAGCCCATCTGGAGGCTGGCAGAGAGGAATGGGCAGCTGTGTGTGCCCTGGGAGAGCTGTCACCCTGGGCAAGGCACTGGCAAACTGGCACACAGCTGGGCTCCCTGCCAGTCTCCTCCTCCTGTTGGACCCCGGGCTCACTCGTGGCCAGCACTACCTTTGACCCTCCCAGTCCAGCCCAAGTCCTGGTCGTATCAGGCAGCAGGGTGGAGCCCCTGTAATGTGCCCAGAGATTCCAGGCCCCTCCTCTCCCTGATTCTTCCCAAGGCAGCCTTTGGAGCCAGCAAACTCACCAGCCTTGCACCCTAGGGCAAGGACCCTTTGTCTTAGCAATAGCATTTCTCATGCTGTGAGGGGGATGGTGTATAGGCCGATGGGAGCTACAGAGTAGGTGCCCCTGCGTGGACATGTGCGGTATGTGGGCAGGGGGTACGTGCATGTCTGTGCGTGTGGTTGTAACGCATCTGCAGTTGGCCGGCTGGGTGATCAGTGCTGCAGCTGCCTCCAGGGTCAGGCTGCGAAGGGCAGGTGCTACGAGTGGGTGCCGGCAGTGGAGAGGCAGGTAGGACCTGTATGTGGGACTAGGCTGGGGGAAAGGAGAGAGGATACATTCTCCTGGAGCTCTGAGGAGCCCCCTTCCCCAACACACCTCTTCTCCATGACATATCTGTGGCCCAGCCCCACCAAATGCTATGGGGGGACAGGGTGGGCACAGCTCTGTCTCTCTGCAGCTCCGCCTCACTGCGGCCTCAGCTTCCCTCTCAAAGGTACCACACCTGCGCAAAAGCACACAGCTGTGGCACGCACAGGCCTGCCCCTGCCCCTGGACCCTTGCCTTGAGTAGCCGGCCAGGGCTGAGGCCAGCCCACTCTCGCTAGTGTGGCCACGTGATCTCCTGCTGTGGCCAGGGGCCACAGGTGAAAGAAGGCATGCTACCCCAGCCTCAAGTTTGCTGGGCTGCACTACTTATGAAGCACTTCCTGGCAGCTGAAGGACAAAAACCTTCTAGGGTGTGGATCATCCTCACCCCATCTCATGGTAGAGGACGCTGAGGCCTGGGAGGTGACAGAGCCATGCTTCCCAGGCCCAGCCTGCACTGGCCTCCATCCCCATCTGCTGACAAGGGGCATGGCACTCAGAGGGCCTAACCACAGCCTTGCCCGTGAGCCAGCTGGTAGGGGAAGCATGGAGGGGAGTCCCTGGATGCCCTGGACCCTCCCCATCCCCGTGGGTGACCCTGGCTGCTCAGCTCCTCATCTGCTAAATGAGAGCGAGAGCCCCAACTGCAAGTCCCTCTTGGAGTAGAGCTGGCTGTGGCGAGCTAGGGCTGGGAGCTGTTATTGCTGCTAAAAATGCACAAGAATGTTGGAAGCCAGGTCTGCCCACCCCCAGAGTGGACAGCTGGGGCAGGCTGGGAGGCCTCCATCCCCGATGTGAGTCCTCCAGGCTGGCCTGCATCTGTGACCTGGCAAGTCCCGCCACCGCTTGCCTCTCCTGCTCAGGAGCGCTGTGGAGTGCCCTCCAGAGCGTGAGACATGTGTCAAGACGCCGGGTCCCTAGCACTCTGCAGATGCCCAGTCCAGGATAACCTGCAGCCAAGCTCTGCTCAGCCCTGGGGAGCGCGGCTGGTGCTCACTGGCATTTCTCGAGCTGCCAGGCGCCAGTGTGGGGGCTGGGGGCTGGCACCGATCACAGTGCCACAGCCAATTGCTTGCTAATCCACCCTCCACATCTGCTTCAAAATAACTTAATTAGCTTGTAAGAGCTGCTGGCAGCCTGCCAAGGAGGGGCCCTCAGGAGAGACCCACAGAGCCTCCCACAGGCGGCCCCCCACACTGCAGGAAGGTACCCTGATAGGAAGGCAAGAGACCTTCCTCCCTTGAGGAATGTGCCTGCCCTCATCACAGGGACTTGCCCACCATGGGTCTGCCATGTCCCATTGGACAGATGAGGAAACCGAGGCTCCCAGTGGGTGAGGTGACTCAGTAAATCAGACAGATCTGCTCTGCAGTGTCCATGAGGGGGTACTCCTCAGGCTGGAAAGAGCAGGTGGGGAGATCTCGGCCCTCTGAAAGACTGGTGGGGTCCACTTGGGCTTCTCCTCAGGGGAAAGACATCGAGGTATCAGCACCTTATAGCACCATCAGAGGGACCCAAAGTGGACATAGCAAGAGACTTCAGGCTGTGAGTAGGGCTGCAAGCCCAGGGCTGGAATGAGAGAGTTTGCACTGTGAGGAGTGGGTACCTGTCCACGTAGGGAGGCTCAGACTACTATACCAGAGCTCAGCGCCCTTGCCCTTCAGGAAGCCTGGACACAGCCACGTCTCTCATAGCGTGGGGTCCAGGACACCCCCTCCCCACTGCCTACAGGGGCACCCTTAACCCAGGCCCAGAGGTGGCCCAGGGCTTGGAACAGTGTGGCCAGGGTAGGGCACATGCAGGGCCTGACGGAGCCACTGCCCACCAGCTCTTTCCTGACTCTTCTCTATCAGGTGCCAAGCTGGGTGCTGGCCAGGCACCCTGGGGGAAGATGGGTGTGTGTGCTTATGCATGTGTGTGTCACTCAGAGGGACACGGAACACCCAATAAGTAGAAGCTCTGCCCCCTGCTGTCAGGTCCAGGCTGAGCTCACTGGCCTTTCCATCTGCTCTTCTCTCCCACCTTGGAGACTGTCTCGTACCTCCATCAATCACCCAGTTTCCATGCCAGACACTTTCTCCCTCCCCCTGCTCATCCCACACCTACCCTCCACCCACCCTCACCATGACCTTCCCAAACTCTCCAACCAATTGGCTGAATTCATCTACCCTTAACCCTCAGCCCTCCTGAGCCTAGGCTGCCATCCTCATCCTTTAGGACTGATGCTAAGCCCGTCATAATTTCCCTGCTCTGGGTATTCCTGCCACCAACCTACACACATGTGTTATATACACACATATTGTTGTTAGGTACCATCAAGTGAAGTGTAACTTGTAGCAACCCGATATAAAACAGGGCAAAACACTGCCTAATACTGTGCCATGCACATGATCTATTTTTATGCTTAAGCCCATTGTTGCAGCCACAATGTCAAACCATCTGGTTGAGGGTCTTCCTTTTTTTCACTGACACACCACTCTCCCAAGCATGATGTCTTTCTCTAGGAATTGGTCCCTCCTGACAACATGTCCAAAATACATTAGATGCAGTCAAGCCATCCCTGCTTTGAAGGAGCACTCTTGTTGCACTTCTTCTAGGATGGATCAGTTGGTTCTTTTGGCAGTCCATGGTATATCCAATATTCGTCTCCACCATCAATAATTTGAAAATATATTGGACATATACATACGTACATATGCACACACATAAACACATCCACATACGTGCATATACACATACCATATATACACCACAAATCCATATACACACATACATACATATATGCACAGTCCATAAGTACATATACAAAAATATGCATGCATATATATATGTGCACACACATATACATGCATGCACATATGCGCACTTATATACATACACAGCTGTACACATACCTAAATACAAGCACACAACCCACCAGCTGTCACAGAGGTCTTTCCAGAACTCCAGTCTGACCAAGCCTCACTGTCCCCCACCCCCTCCTCCATAACCTGGCCTTGTGGCTACTGGGCTTGGCCTCTCACCTTCCTGGGACAGAGGAGCAATTTAAAACCTAAGTTTGAAAGTCAGCCAGAACCAGTTCTGACTCCTGGTGGTCTGGTGACTGTGTGACTTTGTATGAATCGCAGCACCTCCCTAGGCTCCTTCTTCATCTGGAACACAAGGCAGTGCTCAGTGTTGAGAACCTAAGGAGGTGCAGCATGCAGCTCAGTTCTGTGCCACATGCTCCTGCTTGGCCTGGCTGCTCCTTACTGGCCTTTCAACACCCACCTGGATGCCAGAAGCATCCACTGGTCTCCAGCTCGCCCTTCCTCTGGACTCTAGCAAACCGCACAGCACACTGTCCTACCATAGTCTATCTTCTGGTTTATGTACCCATGAGCATCTCACAAATGGGGCCTGGGACAGATGCTCATTATATTTAACAAGTGAATGAATAAAGTGTGAATCCCTACAGATGGATGGGTGGGGATGTGGTCAAGTGGAGAAGGACACATAGACACACCACAGACACACACATGCACACTCATGCACACACACAGAGTGCACCCTCTTTGCCATGTGTGGCCCTGGCAGTCCATGAGTTAGAGGGGAGCCTGAAGGCAGATCCATCTTCACCCAGAACTTCCTGCTACACACGTTGACACAGCCTGCCTTGGTCTGAGCCTAAAAAAGGGCAGAACCCAATTTCTGAGGCTCTAGGAGACTGAGGGTCCTTCCTGGAGCCCAAATGGGTGGGCAGGCCTGTGGGAGGTAGCTTCGGGGCCTTGAGGCTGGCCAGTGGGGTGGCCCGCAGAGGCGGCTGAGTTACAGGCTGCCAGCTGGCAGCTGGGGAAAGTCTGGTCCTGGCAGTACCGCCGAACGCCCACTTGCACCAGCCGTTAGTTTCCAGGGCCTGCCCACGATCTAGTGGGCATGCAGGGCCCAGGCAGCCCTCGGGTGTCCTGCCAGGAAGAGGCAGCCCCAGGATGGGGCTACTGCAATTGGGGGAGATGGTGGAGTCGCGGCCTGCCATCCCCCCAGCTGAGGACGCCAGACTGGCAGCCAGGGCCACCCCAACTCGCAGTGTGGCCTGGGACAAGTAGAAGGCCTGTCACAATCAAGGGACAGGGGCCGGTCCAAGGTACAGGACTCTGTCTCCAATGACCACCAGCATGGGGGATTTTGGTCCTCTTAAGAGGGGCATGTGCAGCCGGCTGTGGCCACAAGAGGGCGCCAGAGCTTCATCCCGCAGGGAGCAGAGGCTGCCAGGCCTCCAGGTGGAGCGCGTAGCCTGGGAGGGGGACGCTGAGCAGAGTTGAATCTCAGGGTGGGGCGAACTTCCTGCCCTGGTCCCCAGGCCCAGCACTAATTCACACTCTTTCTCCTCGTGTCATGTCAATACTGCCTAGCTTCAGTAAATGTCTGCTGAGCAAACCATGAAGGAATGAACTGAACAAGGTAGAATTATTACTAAGTACTTATAGGCAAGGAGAGTAGCTCAGAAAGGTTCAGGGATTTGCCCGGGTCACACAACTGGTGGGCATGGACTGCATTGTTCGCCCTGTTCTGGCTGCTGCTGAGCTTTGGAAAAGGTGCCCAAGCCAACCTGCAGGGTGTAGGAGCACTGCCTCTCAGAACAGGGACAAAACGTTGGTCATGGGCCCCTCCGTGACCCTCTTGCCATAGAGCCCATCCCCCACACTGTGCAGCAACCAGTAATAACAGTAATAAGTAATGACAAGGCCCTTCTCATGTGCCAGGCACTGAGGGGGCTCTTTAGATGCCCGTGGAGCCCCATTACCCTCCGACTTACAGAATAGAAGCCAAGAACATGCCAGAGGCCATGCAGCATCCAGGCCATGTTGGCCCCAGAATCCACACTCCCTGCACTGGGTGCCTGGGGCCATTTTCTATGAAGGGCTCCTCACCACCTCCCTCCCACTGCCCACCCAGCAGGGTCTCCTACCTGCTCCTCTGAGTAGCAGTGGTAACTTAGTATCAGGCTCAACCCAGGGGACAGACAGGGCTTCAGAGACTAGTCAGGGCAGGGTGGCCACAAAGGATCCTGTAAATGTTGTTGTTAGGTGCCATCATGTTGGGTCCAACTCATATCGACCCTCATAGGGTTTTCAATGGCTAATTGTTTCAGGATTGCTTCAGGAGTGGATTGCCACATCCTTCTCCTGTTTTTACAGTATTGGGGATAGAACTTGGGTCCTCAGAGAGTGCAGAGCGTCACTCTACCATCTGAGCTAAACCCCACCAAGGGCCCTGTGAATACAAAATCCTAATCAGTAGCACAATCTTATCACCATTCCAAGGTTCTGGTTACAGGAGTCAAAAATACGTAAGCCAGGACCCATCTTCTCCAGGTAGGAGAAATAAACAGCCCCATCCTCAGCTGAGCACCCCCTCATCCAGCCCCTCCCCAGCTCCCTTTACCTCCCTCTGCACCTCTTCCACCCCACACCCATCCTGACTCCTGCCTCAACAATCCTGCTTCACCTAGGACTTCCCAGCACCCCTGATCACGGGTCCCTGCATCTCAGTCCAGGGTCCCTCATCACGCACAGCCCTTCCCCACTCTGCACTCTGCCCAGCCCCCTCAGGCTACTCTCCGGACACCTTCACCCAGAGCCTACCCCCCCCCCCCACATTTCCTCCCGCCAGTCTTGGCTTCTCTCTGCCACCCTCCATCTGGACCTCCAGGGCCCAGCCTTCCTCCTCCTGGGACACTTGCCCTCTGTCCAGCCTGAACCTCAAGGGGCCTTTCTGCTGCCATAGTCCTGGGCACTCTGCCTAGATCCCAAAAATCTCCCACACCATTCTCCAAAGACTCAACCATGGGAGAAACCAGCTGACCCTCCCCTGAGGAGCCCACCTGTCCCACAAGCCCCAAGCTCCGCCTTTCTCTCCCTGGCCTTCCCCTCTCCTCCTCTATCAGGAAACATGCCCACTTCTTGTGGACTTTTTTGACCTTCCCTTAGCCCCCGCCTGGCTCCAATCAGGCCATCCTCTCTTCCTGCCCCAGAGATAAGGTCTCTGTGTCCACCTCACTGCTTCTCCCGCAGTCTCTTCTTCAGCTTGCTGTAGCCCACCTGACAATCCTTCAAACTGCTTTGACTGAGCCACATATGATATTCTTGCTAGATCCAGCCATGTCTTTTACACCCTGACCCCAGACAAGTGGCAGACAGTCTGTCACTAACTCCATCAGGCAGGCACTGTTGTTATTCCCCTTTTGCAGAAGCAGATGAGATACTGAGGCACAGAGAAGTGGAGTGACTTACTCAAAGTAGACCAGCTGGTAAGCCCCAGAGCCAAGTTTTCACCCTTGCTTATCCTACTCAGGTTTCAAACTTGCCATGACTAAAATGGAACCCTGTCTTTGCCTGGAACTCATTCCTGGCCAAGCTGACTTTGGATTGGCCAATTAGTAGCAGCTGAACCTGGGGCAACTCTCCTGAACTACCTAGAAGTGCTTGGCATGGAGCTCAGCATTCAGGGGCTCAGTGGATACGATGTCCAGCTTCTATCTGTTGCTATCGCCTTTCCCACACTTACCCTTGGCTGCCTCATCTCTAAGGTGAGGTTGTTGGGGGACATCCAGGCCCAGGGAGTGCTGTGGCCTGGCCACTTAATCAGCACGCTGGCTTTTCTGCACCTTATCAGTCAGAGCTGCGTTGATTTATAACCCTGCATGTCTGGCATAAGTTTTTCAAAAGCCAAATAAAACCCCCAGAAGCGAAAGACTGAGGCATTTGAAGGTCCCTGCAGGGTCAATTAGGGTGAACTAGCACCACCCACTGGAATCCACCCAACTGAACTGGCAAGCTGGGTGGGTGCTCTTCAGAATGCTAATGAAGGTGTCAGCTGTGGGGAGAGCCCGCATGGCCCTCCCAGGCCTGTGGGGAGGGGATGGGAAGCGCCTGGAGAGAGGGGAGAGAGGCGACAGGACCTGGGCCACTATGTGATTCGGGCAAGCCTGGGCCCCACTGGGAGCTGCGGCTTCTTTATCTGGAGATGAGATTGCTATTCGTTACTCAGACAGGTAAGTTCAGGTCCTTGGGTGGGGACTCCAGGTTGAGTGCAGTCCTTGTTGTCCCTGGCATAGAGCCCAGGGTTTGTAACAGCAGTTGCAGAAGGCTCCCCCTCAACCTGGGCAGCTTGCATCCTTCTGGCTCTGGGCAGGGCAGAGGGTGGAGCCTTCATTTGGCCTCTGCCATTGCCCCTTTGACTAGTCTCCCCCCACTTGGGGACAGTTACCACTTTCCCCATTCTGCAGATGAGGAGACCAAGAGCTGGGATTTTAACTTCTGTTCATGCATCTGAGCCAGGCCCATTTCCACCCACCCCCACCTCCCTGCTTGGTGAGGGTGCACGCCTGCCTGTGGCCCTGTCTGCTCCCTCAGTGCTCCACAGCCTGGCAGAGAACAAAGATCTTGGAGCCAGAAGCCCAGCTCTGCACTTAGAGCTGGACATCAAGGAGCAAGCCTGTACCCTCTCTCTGCGCCTTTGTTTGCCTATCTAGAAGGTGGGATGAGGATGGCAGCTGGCCCTGGACATTAAACAAGATCACTCATAAGACACAGGCATAGGGTCTGGCACAGAGAAAGCACTCAGGCAAGTTTTTAGATAGTTTGGATCCTCCTCATCCACTCATGTGAAAGAAGGACGTGGCAGTCCACTCCCAAGGCAATCCCGACACAATCAGCCATTGAAAACCCTGTGAGTCGGACATGACTTGATGGCACCTAACAACAACAACACCCACTCATGAGATAGGATCTATAAGCCCCATTTTGCAGGATAAGACTCAGAGAGGTTTAGCAACTCATCTAAGGTCACAGGGCTAGGGAGCAGAGAGGGCAGGGGCCAGGACTCAGATCGGGTCTTCGTGGATCCAAAGGGGTCAGGTGGAAGGGGACTAAGTCAGGCCAGAGCCCCAAGGGCAGAGAAAAGAAGAGAGAAGAAAAAGAAGGGAAGGAAGGGTGTCAGGCAGAGATGAGCCCAGGCAGAGGCCCAGTGCTGGGGGGTCAGCGGGAGCAGTGCGAGGCCGGCAGAGGCGCCTTCACCTTCTCGCTGTTCTCAGCAACCCGGCTTCCCAAACCCGTGGCTACAGACATCCTAATGAGGCACCAGGCAGGGATTGGGGCTGCACTCCCAGGTGACGTCACTCAGCAGAGCCTCTAGGGCCAGAGCCGGGTTCTGCCTCCTTCCCCAGGTGGCCAGCAGTACCCACCAGGAGCTCAGGTTTGGGTTATAGGGGCAGGTGGTGGGGCCTGAGCAGCCGGCAGGCCTAGATGGCCTTCAACCAACCCCAGAGACCTGTAGCACCTGCAGGGTGGGTGGGGCCCGGGTGGGGTCCACCCACAGCTGCCAGGCTCCCTGCCCGCAGGCCCAGCCCATCCCTCCCAACCGCTGGGAATTCCTTAGGCATGACCAAGTGCATCTGGCCGGCAAGGGTCTGGGGTCCTGGCCTGGCAGCCCTGTACTTCTGCTTAGGGCTCTGACTACAAGCTGGCCCTGAAGCCATGGGCCCATCGCTGCCCTTGACTGGGCCTCAGCCTCTCCACTCCCCCGCAGGATGCAGTGGGTAGCAAGCTAAGACTCTCCAGGGTTGGTAAGAACCTGGGGTATGATTTCCTCACGCTCGTCTGCAGCAGACACATCAGAATCGCTGGGAACAGGTGCAAGGGGAGATTTAGGGCTCCTCTCATCCTCCAGCAGCTCAGCGGCCTGGGGACCTGGGCACCTGCAGATTGAACAGGAGCACCCTCAGGGGCCTCCTGCCACTTCTGCTGTCCAGAGACACGTGGCCAGGGACCCCCCGAACCTCCTCAAATCTTTGCAGCTTTGTCCCTGGTCTCTGTAGACCCCTGCCTAGAGCCCCATCTTAGCCAGATCAGCAAATCCTCCTGGGACTTGTCCTCAGCCCCTTGCTAAGCCCTCTGCTGCAGGAGGGGCCCTGGCCTCCAGCTGTTCCAGCCACCCTCCTGCCAGAGGAAGGAGCCTGGATTTTGTTGTCTCTTTAAAAGGAGATGAAATTTGCATACAGTGCACTGATCTGAGATGAACAGCTACCAGGAACCTAGCTAGATAGCCCTATATGTCTCCCAGCCAAAATGAGCTCTCAAACATGCCTTCATCCCAGAGCATTCCCAGGAACACCTCACCCTGCCTCCCCCGCCCCACTGTTCTCACCTGTATCATCCTGGCTTGGGTGTGCTTGCTTCTGGGGTGAACTTTTGTGCTCTGCAGGCTCCATGGCGATGGCAGCTTGGTCATCCTGTTCCTGGTATGGCCTGGCACAGGGCACGTGCTAGGAGGGATGAAAAAGCAGCAGGGTGTGCCTTTGCTCCAGGAGTCCCCCCAAAAGGCCCACACTCCCAGGCCTGTCATTCATCCTTTCCTAAGCCCTCAACTCCCTCTCCCTCAGTCTGGGCCTCGAAGACACGTGGCACACACAGGACCCTCCCACCTGACCCAGCCACTCCCATACCCCCCACTCATGCCACCCCTTCTTGCATCCCCTCCAGCAGCTGCTGTTGCCTCCTGGAACCCTGGGCTCACACATAAGACAGATGGAGGGGCCTCACGGCCTCCCTCACCCTAGAAGGCTGCGCTGATGCTGTGATAGCCCTTGCTCTGTGTGGGCACTGCCACACAAATGTTAGGCTCCGTGACATGCAGCTGGGGACAATGACCCGGAGTCACTGTACTGAACTGAGCAAGGAGCCCTACATCCACACACTCACGCATGACCTTGGAACAGTCACACTCCCTCTCTGAGCCTCAGTTTCCCCATCTGTGAAGTGATACAATCAGGATCCCTTGGCTCTGCTGCCTTCTGCAGGTGTACAGTACCTGTTAGACAGACAAACAGCCCTGAGGCGTGAGTGGTCATCAGCAGTGGGGCCGCAGAAGCCCTCGTCGCTTCCGTGCAGGCTGCGCTCTTTGCCTGACCACCTGAGTGAAAGCTGGATCTCGCCTCCCTCGGCTGTACACGGAGATCACAGTAGGGCCAGATGAGCTGAAGATGCTTGGTACATGCTGAGCACTCAGCAGCATTTAGCTCCTATCTGCGTTCATGGTGCCCACTGTCCATCAGCAAAGCCCTGGAGTCATAACCAGGCCAGAGGACAGAGCAAGAGGGGCAGCGATGTCTACATGAGGCCACCAGAGGGCACCAGGATGCAGCCAAAGCCGCCCAGGTGCACCCTGCAGGCTCCCAGACTCAGCCTGGCAGGAAGACCACACCTGTCAGGAGGGTGGTGCCAGCCAGAGGCCGGCCTGCCACAAGTGAGGAGAGAGACCTGGCTGCCGTGCAGTCATCTCTCCAGCAAAGGGAGGACACCTTGGCCTGACAGTCTGTCCATTTCTATCATCTGACCAAGAGCAGTCTGCGGGGCACCTAGACCTTCCCACCAGGGCCATCACACCCATTTAACAGATGGGGAAACTGAGGCCCAAGAGGAGGAGAGACAGGCTCTAGGTCATGAGGTGAATTTTGGCCTCCCTGCTCAGACTGACTTCCCTGTATATCCCAGTAAGCATCCCTGGTGTGACCCCTAAGCAAGGCTGGCAGGTCAGCACCTACGCGCTTCCTGAATGCTCCTGGGCTGGGGGCAGGACAGAGAAGGCAGTGAGGCTGATGTTGGAGACCTCAGGACGGGCAATGGAGAGAGGGGTGGTGGGCGCACAGTGAGACAGAGTCAGAGGAACACGGCGGAAACAGAGGCATGGCAAAGAGAGAGGGGAGGCAGGAAAATTTTGAAAGAGACAAAAGAGAGGTGAATGGGGTAGGAGAGAGACGGAGGGACAGGCAGACCCTGAGGGGTAAGTGAGGAGGAGAGACAGCCTGGAGGGGCAGAGGCAGAAGACTAGAGAGGGGGAGAGCCAGAGCGGCAGAGACAAGAGCCATGCAGAGGAGGGGTGAAGACAAGGGAGGGCAAAGAGGTGGGGACAGACCAGGAAGAGAAGGAGCAGGGTGGAAGGAGCTCAGCCCCAGCTTTTCCCTGGCCCCTCTGCCTCGCCCGACCAGGCAGGCTGTGGGCCAGACACCTCCTCTTGGGGATGGCGGTTGAGCCAGGCTCCCCGGGGCACCTGCGGCAGACAGGCACAGCCCCAGGGCCATGTCGCTAGGAGATGCAGCCCTAGGGCCTCAGCCTGTCTCCCGTGCCTACCCCAGGGCGGGGCCTGAGCCTCACCTGGGCCCTGGGCCCCAGCTCCCACCCCAAGCCCTACCAGTCCCCTGCCCAGTATCCTATTGCCTCTGTACAGTGAAGAGGCGCTAGGGGCAGAGGGAATCCACTCTTGGCGAGAGCCCACTATTCACCAGGCCTCCCCGGCTCCCAGCACCCTGTCCTGTCCCAGGCTGTGGGGCCCAGTGCATGCTTGAGAAATGCAGAAGTCCAAGCGGTGGGTTCAGGTACAGAGAACCTGGTTGAAATTTCAGCCTGCCCTTTCCCAGCCATGTGACCTTGGGCAAGTCACTTTCCCCCTCTGAATGTCAGCAGCCTCATCTTTAAAGGGATAGTGTCCATTTTATAGAGTTGTCCAATAGAAGGAGAGCCATGACAGTGTGGGGCGGGGGGACTGGGGAGGCTGGTTTCAAGCTCTGTCCTTGTCCCCTGAGCCTGCAGGGGATGCAGCTGGGAGTTCCTCCCTGCCCCTTCCTGTCAATTGGCCCCCATTAGACCACAAGTCCACAGCACACCTGGAGAAGGACCTGCCCTCACCTCTCCCATAGGCACTCGATGGACCTGATGAGCAGTGCCCTGCGCATGTCAAAGTCACACCCTTGTCCCCATGCCCCTGTGTACTCCTTTGGTGCCTCTGGTAAGAGCACCTCCATGCCCTGTTTTAAGCACCTTAGCAAACCCACTGAACCCTTACGAGCCCCCTCCCCCCAGGGATGACCCTTGTCCCCTGTTTATATGTGAAGAATGGATGCTCAGTGCTGAGCCTCTACCCCAGCTCCCACACCAGGAACCGGGGAGCCGGCACTGGGTCCCAGGCTTGCAGCTTCCACAGGCCCTGCTCCTTACCTCCAGGCCCCAATGCCTGGCAAAACCCAGACAGCCCGCAAGGAGGGAGCATGAGGTCAAGGACTGGCCAGGGCTGCTCTCTGAGGCCCCCACCTGCTCCGGTCCTGGCTTAGCAAGGTGGGGAGATGCCTTGAAGGTGACAGAGAGCCCAAGACCAGGCCAGACCTCGATTTATGGCCTGTGCTGCCTTCGGGCTGGGTGCTCCTGGCAGGCTGTAAATCTCTGGCCGCAGGCTGGCCAGGCCTCTGGCAGGTGGCAGGAGGCAGCTCAGGGGAGCTACAGAGCATGACCAGGGCAGCGTCTCCCCTGGCCCTGCCCTGGAGCCAGCCTTAAGAGAGAGGAAAGAACCACCCCTAGCTAAGGCCAGAGCTGCTCAAGGACCTATGGCCACACTCCAGGCATCCAGCCCAACACCCCCAACCAGGTCCACTCCATGTGTGCGTCCACCTTCCATCCCCCAAGTCTCAGCAGGGATAGCAGAGGCCGTGTGTGGGGTGGGGGGCCTCAGCCAGCAACTGGGCCAAGTCTACTCCAACCTGATCCTTCCAAGGCTGTGTGGACATGGACACTTAGGGTCAAGGCCAGTCCTCATACGCTCGAGCCCCAGGACCCCCACCAGCCACTGGGCCTTTCACGTAAAACCGGCGTGGCACAGAGTACTCAGAAGCCACCCCTCTCATTTGCCAACTCCTGTCCTCCTCCCTCCCCCAGCCCAAGACCCCAGGCAGGAAATTGGGCTGCTCTGGGTGCCCTTCCTAGGCCACCTGCCTGGGTCCAGGGTGCTGAAAGGAGAGAGAACAGCGGGCAGGAGGGGGGCCACCTGGGGGCCCATGGTAGCCTCAAGTCTGAGCAGTGCCTGTCAGCGGTGAGCTGTCTCCCCCTCCCTGGGGGTATGGCCCTTGGGAGCATCTGGACTCACCTTCCACTGCTTCCCCCTGCCCCTCCACATAGGCACGCACCCCCTAAAATGAGGCAAATCCTGGCGCAGGCCTTTCTAGCCTCATGTGACACTGCAAGTCACAGGGCTGTGTGTGACTGCTGTAGGACTGCAGGAGCATCCGAGGGGTGGCTTCAGCCCTGGGGATGTGGGAGGGCTTGGGCTTGGACTGTGAGACAGACTGGGAGCATGTGGGAGGATGTGACCAGGCTGGTTGGGTGTGCATATGAGTGTGCACATGTGTGTGTGAGCATGTGCATGGGTGCTTATGTGTTGTTGTTGTTGTTAGGTGCCGTCAAGTCAGTATCCGATTCATATGTACAACAGGTGAAACGCTATTGTCAGTAGTTCTCTGCTATTCATCGGGTTTTCAGTGGCAGATTGATTTTTGGGAGTGGGTTGCTGGGTCCTTCTCCCAAGCTGACAGCACCTGGTGTTCCCAGGCAGTCTCCCATCCAAGTACTAACCAGGCCCAACCCTGCCTAGTTTCCAAGGTCTGATGGGATCAGACGCCACAGTGGTGTGGCTACAGGCTTGGTTATGTGTACCTCTGTGTATTTTGCATGTTAATGTGGCATGCTTGTGCACATGGGCTCATGTGTGTACATGTGTACATGTGTGTACATGTGTTCTTGTGCGCATGCACACATGCATACACTTTTTCATGATCGAGTGTTTGTGTGGACATATGTGTGCATGCACCCAAATGTGGGAAATGCAACACTTCTTCCCTGCTCCTCTGAATGTCTCCTCTTCTTTTTTTTTTTTTTTTTTTTTTTTTTTTTTTTTTGTGGTACTGGGGGTTGAACCCAGGGCCTCGCGCCTGCATGCTCTGCAAGTGCTGGACCACTGAGCTGCACCTCAGCCCATTTTTTTTACTTTTTGAGACAGGGTCTCGCTAAATTACACAGACTGCCTCTGGTCTCGAACTTGCGATCCTCCCGCCTCCGCCTCCCGAGCCGCTGGGATTACAGGCGTGCGCCACCACGCCCGGCCAATGTTTCCTCTTCTTGATGCCTTCCCTCCTCCTCCCTCAGTCCCTCTGTCCCTCTTCCTCAGCCTCTGCCACTCTCTGCTTCCTTCCACTACAGGCCCAGCAGCTGGGAACCCAGACAGCCTGGGCTGGACACAGGAGCAAGTGAGAGCTGATTGCACCAGCTGCCAAGGATCCTCTTAACTTCTTAGTGCCCACTGAAGCCCAGAGCCCTGCTGGCAGGAGCCTCCACCTGCTCTCAGCTGGTCTGGGACACCAAGCCAGCCCCCCTCCAAGTTCATTAGCAGCAACAAACCCAAATACTCCTGGGGGTCGGGAAGGACACTTGTCAGTCAATAAGGCCCTTTCCCGTCTGTTCTCCCTTTCAATCTGACAGTTTCCTGCGAGGTGGGGATGCATGTGCACATTTGGCAAGAGTCTCCTGAAGGCCCCAACAGGTCCATGGTAGAGCTAGCTTAGGCTCTGGGGAATAGGACAGATGTGCACGCGGCCTCCCTGTTCCCTGTGGGGGGCTCAGAATCCTAGGGCTCCGCCATCTTGGGTCTTCTCTCTGTCAGAGCCCTGCTCTGCTCCCAGGGCCCCAACCCCATGCAACAGTCTCCTTTCCTTTCTGTCCAAGCCTCCTAGAAGCTGCTTCATGCGTCATCTTTGTCCTCCCTAGGCTCTGCCTGGAGGCCATGGGCCTGCTTAGGGACCTGTGGTGGCAATGCAACCTGCATGCTAGTCCCCACAGTTTGTCCTTCCAGAGCCAGACAGGCCTGTTTGTTACCCAGCAGTCAGGCTGAGGTGAGTCTGTGGGGCGAGCTGGCCTCCAGACCTGCTGGACCTCCCCTGACCTCACCATCACACCCTGTCAGCGACATCTGCATCCACTCCTCACTCACTGCATGGCTCAAGCCACACGGACCTTGCTACTGGCTTTCCCCCCCCACCAGCTCCCCTCCTGCAGATCACACATTCTGGACTGTGTGCCCAGAATACCCCTCCTGGTCCATCACCCTAAATGCCGCCTGCCTGACCCTTCAGTTCTAGATCTAAACCCCACTCCTTTGCAGAGTCTTCTCTGACCCCTGACAAACTCAGTGTCCCTGTTACTCTCCTCCAAGGCACGTGTCACCATCAGCATAGTTGTATTGCTTCATGTCTTTGCTTCGCATTGGTCAGCCCACGAGGTGCTAAGCTTCAGGTATGAAGTCAAGGGATATGTAAGTCCATGCATGTCCTAACAGACCTCTGAAATGCCAGGAACATAGTCCGTTTTGGTAAACCTTTGTTGAATAACTGGGTGAATGGGGGGAGGAGAGTTGAACCAACAGAACGGACTTTCACAGTCTTACATTAATGAAGACCTGCGTGGGATACAGGGTCAGAGGCTCTGCCTGTGTCTGGAAGAAGCCACCCTTGTGTTCAGCTTCTGCTAGGTGGGGAGGGAGGTTCCCCTTGGTTGTACACTTGTGTCACTGCACATGCAGAGTTTTTCTTGGCACTCATCCAGTGGATGAAAGACTCCAGGTCTGGAAACAGAGCAACCTGCCCATGTTAAGTGCTTATGAGGTGAACTTTAATTACCGTCTGGACTGCAATAGAGTGATGCACACTGTTTTCTTGAAGGGTTTGGAGTCCTTGCCTTTTCTTTACACTAAATGGCCCAAGGTCTCATCCTTTGGGTTTTTGCATGATTTTATCATTTTCCTGCCTCTGTGTATTGCTGCGCCGGTGCACCTGCTCCCTACCTTACTTGATGTGTTGTTTCTGAGCAACAGGAAGCAGATAGCCAGAAAGCCAAGCTTGAGGGAACCACGTGGAAAGGAAGAGTCAGGGTTCCAGATAGAGACGGTGGTGTGGAATGCTTTAGCACAGGGCTTTGCAATGCCTTCCCACCCCCAGACAGGAAAGTTGTGGAGACAAAAGAATGAAGCACTGGCTGGCTCTAGCTGCATAAGGTGTCCATGTAACAGGGAAGTCCTGCAGGCAAACAACCTCAGCTGCGGACAGGGAACTCCACAGGGGAGGAGAAAGGGGCAGACTCTGGAACCATGGGTCCTATCTTCTCACACACCCTCTAAAGAGGCAAAATGCTTGGTGTGGGGGATACAAGGGAAGAAGACCACAGAGGGGCACAGAAGTAGCACAGGTGACTGTATACTGGGAGCAAATCGATGGGGGCAGGAGGGTAAGCAATGAAATAAGGAAAATGGATTCTACTCCCAGCTCCACTATCAGCTGGCTCTATGTCAAGGACCAGCCAACTAACCCCTCTGGGTATCAGTTCCAAACTCTGTAAAATGGGTCATTCTCTACATCATGGTGCCATGGTGAAGATAAAGACACTATAACTGGAGTCCTAGGCTGGCAGCCCAACTCTGAGGGGTCCAACTAGGTCCAGCCACTTGACCCAGAAAAGTAACGGTGGAAAGGCAGGAAAGTATTTTAATCAGCATGACCACACTGGGAAGCTGGAGATCAAGATTTCAGCCCATCTTCCAGCCCCAAGCTTCAGGTTTGAAAGAGGAAGAATGGAGGCAGGGGGCAAGAAGATGCATAATTAAGCAGTTGGGTCAAATGAGGTCAGGTCTGGTTGATCATTCTCTCAAGCCTGATTCTGCAAGGCAACTCTGGAGATCTCCTTATTGCACCAAGGGACAATCCAATTCCCATGAGATGATTGCTCCTGCTTGGGGGTCAGCCTCCATTTCCATCATGGGGTAACAGCTCCTGTTGAGGGGGTGAGCTCATCATGGAGTGATCTGCTTGTGAGGCTCTGCTGTTCCTGGAATCCAAAGTGTCTACAGGTTCAGGACAATGACTGGAGGCTTCAGGTGCCTTTTCAGGGGTCTAGAACAGGACAAGCCTACAGCCATACCACTGTGGCATCCAATCTCATCTCATCTCGGAAGCTAAGCAGGGTCGGGTCTGGTTAGTACTTGAGTGGGAGACTGCCTGGGAACACCAGGTGCTGTAGGCTTGGAAGAATGACCTGGAAACC
Source organism: Pedetes capensis (assembly GCA_007922755.1). NCBI lineage: Eukaryota > Metazoa > Chordata > Mammalia > Rodentia > Pedetidae > Pedetes > Pedetes capensis. The sequence continues at coordinate 6,093 of VMDO01000018.1, read as the reverse complement.
CACTCCCAAAAAACAATCCAGCATTGAAAACCCTACGAATAGCAGAGAAGCACTAACAATTCTGTTTCACCTGTTGTACATAGGGTCGCTATGAATCAGACACCAACTCGACAGCACCTAACAGCAACAGAACAGGACAATGTAAAAGCTGAGGGTAAAGCACCTTAGTTAATTATATCATTGTGCCTTCGGCTGTGAAGGGGGATGAGAGAGGCTAGGTATCATCAGTTTTTAGGCAGACACTCCTTGAATGATTAACATACCTGCATGCAGAATCGAACAGAAATCTGACCCAAAGTTTTAAGACAAAGGAGCTCGATACAAAATGAAGGCAGAGATGCCAGACTTTATCCTGCTTTTAGTTACCCATTGGGCATTGTGGAGCCAAAAAAAAAAAAAAAAAAAAAAGAGCCAGTGCTTTTTAGCGAAAGACGCCTCTAAGTACCTGTTATAATTCTGTATATGTAGGAACTTAGTAAATTCTAAAGTGCCGCACAAGGAACGTGGTCTTCACTTGATCATGCATTTGACACTCCTCAACCACCTCCATGAGCCAGGCAGTGTTCTTGGAAGTGAGGACAGGGTGGTAGACACAGCTCTACAGAGGGAGATGCACTGAGTAATGGTGAACCAAGCGATGGATTAGGCAGAATGGGGAACGTTTTGCTGCTACTGTGGCTTAAAGCTACAAGGAATTATTTCTTTTATTACATGTCATCCAGGATGTGGCAGCAGGTTCTGCTCCATGTTGCCCTCCTTTGAGGACCCAAGCTCCAACTCCCACAGAAGGGAACATGCAAAATTGCACAGAAACTCCAAAACACCCTGCAGCAGCCCTGGAAGTGATATGTGACACTTCTGTCCTACTTCACTGCCCCCTGATAAGTCACATGATCACACTTATCTCCCTGAGAGGGCAGTGAGGTGCAGAGGCAACTGTACCCAGGAGACAGGGAGGGGGCAGATTTGGTGGGAAACACTAATGCCTACCATAGCCAGATCCATGGGTAAGTACCAGGAAGAAAATTAAGTACTACAAGGAGAAGGGAAGGGTGGTATTTATTTAGATGTTACAGCCCCAGGAAGGCCCTCTGAGAAGGCAACATTGGAGCAGAGATAAGAATGAAGTCAAAGAACAATCCTATAGGAAAGGACAGGGGGGACAAATGTCCTGGAGTAGGTGGTAGGCCAGGAGACCAGTGGGTGGCAGCAGGAGAGAGAGAAAAAAATAGAGGCACTCAGAGAAGATGCAATCACATGGCATTTGGCTGGCCTCAGCAGGGTTGGACAGTTTTTGCCTGAGATAGGACTCATCTGTTGTCCCAGTGTGGCTGTGGGGAAGTAGTGTTGCTCATGGATAAATGCACATTTCCAAGAGTCAAATAGTCTGAGGCCAAGGCCTAGCTTTACCCCTTGCTGGCTGTCTGACCTTGAATAAGCTACTTCCCCTCTCTGAGTCTCAGCTGCCTCCTGTGTAAATTGGGGGCAATCACCTCCCAGGGTTACTGTGGGGGTGAAGCGCTCTGAGAGGCTCCTGAGCCTTGTTAGAACTAGCAAAGCACTAGCTAGTCTTCCAACCACTCCAACCTCTACATGGGGAAGCACCACCTTTCCCTGTCCTAGCCACCACCAGCCCCTACCTCTAAGATGTCAGCTCTGGGTCTCATCTTCCTTCTCTTGAGTCCCATAGCCTGAGACACCAGAGTCTCTCTTCACCTACCTGAGCGTCAGCATCTGCACCTGCTAAATGGGCTCAAGGCTTCCCAGCTGCCTGGGCTGACAGGCCCAAGTTCGTGGGAGCACAAGCCCTCCCTGGGGTCTGCTGCTGCACGTGGGGCCCCCGCATGCCAGGTGGACTCCCAGCCGCCAGCCTGTCCTCTCCCCCACCACGGGGGCCTTAGAACTTCATGGGCCCCTGAAGATCCCACCCCAGCCCTGCTCTGGCAGCCGAGCTCCCTGGCTGGCATGAGTTGGTGCCTCACCCAGGAGGGGAGAGCAGCTGCGGAGATGGTGGGAGAATTCCTCCCGCTGCTGGATTTGTAAAACAATTGATTAAAGACAATGCAATTAATTATTCTTTGATGAAATAGTGGAAATTACCCAAGAAAATGAAGATTTCAGCAGCAGAACATTAAACCCCTCTAATTATGTCATTTCTGGAAAAGGGGGAGAAGGAGAAAAAGGATGGAAATGCAGGATACAGGGAAGAAAAGAAGTTTAAAAATAGAAGGGGTGACCTGGGGCTCCCTGCTGGCCAAGGAGGGGGAGATGCATGGGGCTACAACCCTGCACACCAACTATATTGCTGTTCCAAGGGAAAATTGGGATAATGGAGCTCGCTGTAGGGGGCCGGAAGCAGCCTGGAGGGCCAGACACTGGGATTCGTGCCTTGGGTACGTGAGCTCATTATCCTCACACTGAATCCAAAGCCTTCTTCCCTTTATAGACATAAGAAAGCAAGGCTCAGAGAGGTAGCATGACTTGCTCAAGGATGCACAGCTGCTAACTAGTAGAGATAGGATTTGAATTCAGGTCTAATTCCAGAAACTGTACTCTTTCAACCCTACCTGGCTGCAGTCTGCAGCACTAGGCTCTGTAGAGGCCCTTGGCAGAAATTACTCTGACAGCAGCTCCCCAGGGGTCTCAGTGGCCCCAAAATCTCCTGGCTGGTGTGGGGGATGACTGGCTGCAGGTGCTGACCTCTCTGCCACGCTGAGCTGGGCCAGAAGTGCTCTGGGAAAGGAACTTCCCACCCCTTGGGCCTCTGTGATCCATCTGAATGGGCTTCTCTAGGCCAGGGAGGAATGGGGAACGGGGCCTGCCTGGACCTAGCCCAGCTGTCTCTACCTGGAGCCCCGGGGAATCCTTTGGCCCAGGTACCAGGGAGCTAAAGGCATAGATCCTGACTTGGCTCTGCCCAGGGCTGCTGGGTTGCCTTGGGAAGTTCCTTTGCTTCCTGGGCCTCAAGTTCACTGTCTGCAACAGAGATATACCTATGTGTCCGTGTGAGGATGCTGGACACAGCCTGTCCCCACTCCAACAATGAACTCAGTACTAAGAAGCCAACATCAGCTCTGGAGGGGACCAGGGAGAAGAAGGATGAGGGAATCCCCTAGCCAGTGGAGGAACATCTGTGGCTCCTGCTTTGGGGGCTGGACTGGAGCATGGAGGGAGCAGACAGGAGCCCTGCAGGGGGCACTGGAGACCTGGAGACAGCCACCACCTGGAAGAAGAGGGGCCTGAACTTAAGTTCCCACCCCTGCAGATGCCCCCAAGGGGCATAGGTTGCTGGAATGGCTGGCGCTGGTAGACCAAATGCAGAGGACCCTGGATTCTGTCTCGGCTGGGATTCCTTTTCACAGATCACTCTGGGGTTCCCTCTCCTGGGCCATATCTGGGGCAGATCTCTTAGTTTTTCTAGACATTCTCAGGCACCACCATTCTCACTTTTATGAGTTAAAATTTCCAATCTAATCTAGCTTCAAAACTCTAATTTCTCATCCAATCTTAGCAGGCCTTTCTCTGCAGCTTGACCTGGCTCCAGCTAAGAAACCCAAGACCTGGAGGTGGGGCTTAGTCCATGGGGAAGACAAGGGCCCAGAGATTCCCTTTGTGCATCGTTGTTTGTGGGACCTTGGTGACACCCGTCCCATTCCCCACTGGGATCTTCCAGCCATTACGGCCCTGACCTGGGCAACAGTGTCAGCAAGGCTGAGCTGGTCTGATGAAGGGGTTGCAGCAGGGAGAGGCCCTTCCCCTGCGGGCAGCAGCGAGCATTCCAGCAAGAACAAGATTGGGAGCCAGATAGGCCTGTGTTTGAATCCTGGTGCTAACACTTGCCACCTCTCATTTCCTGACCACAGTTTCTCCCTCTGTGATACAGGGATGATAAAACCAACCCCACAGGGTCACTGGAAAGAGTGAGGGAGATGAGGTCCTAGCAAAGTCTTGGCACAAAGCAGGCAGATCCCTCAGGACCCCTCCCTTGAAGAATTCATCTGTCCCTACTCCAAGCTCAGAGATGAAGTTTCTGGCTGACCTAGTCCTTGAACTTCCCATTTGTGCCAAGGAGAGGAGGTCTGTGGTGTACCAAGGGCCCTGGAAGAGGCCATGGAACCGGAGGTGGGGCCCAGCCCAGTGGAGAGGGCTGCTCTTCCCACCCATCTGCTCCCAAATCCCTCCCACCAGGGACGGCTCTCCGCCCCTCCCCTGCTCAGCACAGATGGCAGGAAGGAAATGCCAAGGCACAGAGGCAGGGAGGGGCCACCCAGCCCCCAGCGGCTCTAGCCCTAGCCAAGCTTCCCACAGGAGGAAGAAATAAGCCCCCCTCCCTCCCTCGCCTATGGCACTGCCCCTCTGAGAGCCACAGCCCACTGATGCCCTGGTGCCTTGCATCCTGTTGTCATGGTAACCAGGACGGGCTGACGTGCCGACAGGCAGACCAGGAGCTGCTGCCACATGAATCACTTGAACTTGATGTGACAGACACAGGCGGGCGGCCTGCCTAGGAGTGGAGGGAGGTGGTGCCCTTATGGGCAGGCATCCTGGCCTGGCAGGGGAAGCTCACACTGAATCCCTCCAACAGTGACAGGTTTAGGGGCCCTAGAAACCCCTGAGGCCCCAGAGGCCCCGCCCCTTGGACCTGCCATGAGTTATCTCCAATCTCCCATTTCCTCCTCTATAAAATTGAGAGAATGGACTGGGTGGGAAGGATGAAAATGCTAATGGGCATGGCTTGCTTTGTGAATTGAAATATGACACAAATGTGGCTCTAATGGAAAGCCCAAAGGCTCTGTCCTCACCCAGACTTGGGTTTTAGGCCCTTTTCTGCCACCTGCTGGCTCTAGGCCAGCCCTTACTTTCTGTTCTGTGGAATGGGGATAATACTGCCTCCCCTACTAAATTCAAGTGTCCACTTAGGTAATAAAAATTCTCTAAACCAATCTGCACACCAAGCCCTGTGTTGGGTGTTAGGGACACAGCGAGCAAGGCCAACCTATCTCTAGCCATCGCTGAACGAACAGTTGCGTGGGAGGGGTCAGGCTCAAAGCAAGGACATGGACACCCAAAATAACTCAGGCTGTGACAGCACTGGGACATGGAGTACCTGGGGGAAGGCTAATTTTAGGAAGGATGGCCAGAAGGTGAGATGGTGGCATCTCAGCTGTGGCCTCAGTGAAGAGCTAGACTCTCCCACTCCTGGCCCTAGGGTGGTGGGGCAGGTGTCCTGAGGCAGGAAGAAGGCAGGAAGATGCCCACTATAGTAAGGGTGGGGGGTCAACAGGCACACAGGAGCTGTCAAGTTAATGCTCAAGGCAATGGAAGTAGAGAGTGTTGGTGCTTTAAGACAAGAAGGAATGTGACTTGATCTCCACTGGCATGCTGGGCATGCATGCTGGTGCATAGAGAATGTACCTCTGGGCCCAGTGCAGGTGGAACTCAGCTATAGAGGTGCAGAGTAGAGATGAGGATGGTGACATCCTGGGGGCTAGCTACAGAGATGGAAAGATGTGGCCAGACTTGAGATAATTGGGGGTGGGGGCTAGACCTGCTAGGACTCATTCGTGGTCTAGACATGGGGAGTGAGGGAAATGAGAGTACAAGAGTGACATCCAGGCCTCTGATTTGAATAGGTGGATGATTGGTGGTGCCAACTTGTGAATCATCGGGGGAGATGAGAGTTAAACCTATGGGACTTAAGTGATCTACAGCTTCCCCTTCCCTGTCCTCAGAAGGCTTCCCAGGTGACTCTGGAAGAGATCTATGATGTGAGTGTGTGACAAGGGACCTGGGTCAGAACTCTGGTTTGTAAGTGACAGATAAAACTGAGACATCCATAGGCACAGAGAGGGATTTCTTGGCTCACAGAATCTAAGGCAATATCACATGTCTGGAGAGCAACTCCACTCAGCCTTCCCCATGGCAACTCAGCTCTTCCATCATGAAGCTCTTCCTCACCATCAAGTCCCCTAGATATTTTAAAAAGTGGAGTCCATTTTATTTTGAATTTTTTTCTGTTTAGTAGGGCTGGCTTGGTTACCTTGGGTCTAAAAATATGGAGATAGCAAGACATGGTGGTGCACACCCATAATC